>CAXKVX010000960.1:0-185658 GCA_964058865.1 Eleocharis quinqueflora | reverse complement strand
CAAGAAAACGTCACAAAGCATCTTATCCTACTACGAGAAGTGTTTCTTTTATGAGTACTTCATTTATGGGTGGTAACCATTAATGAAACCCCACAAAGCATCTTATCCTACAATGGGGAGTGTTTCAGTTCAGATTACTTCATTGAAAAGTGTATCCTTTCATGAAAACTCTACAAAGCCTAATAGCCTACTACGAGAAGTATTTCTTCTTTGAGTACTTTGTTTAATGGTGGTAACCATTCACTAAAACAACACAAAGAAGCATAAAATATCACTCTAAGTGTTTTTTGTTTGAGTACATCATTTGTGGGCGGTAAACAATCAAGAAAACATCCCAAAGCATATTATTCTTCTACGAGAAGTGTTTCTTATCTGAGTATTTCATTTATGAGTGGTAACCATTAAAGAAACCCCACAAAGCATCTTATCCTACTAAGAGAAGTGTTTCAGTTTTGATTACTTCATTTAAGGGTGTAACATTTCATGAAAACTCTACAAACCTCATAGCCTACAACGAGAAGTTTTTCATCTTTGAGTACTTCATTTAATATTAGTAAACATTCACTAAAACACCACAAAGAAGCATATAGTACCACTCTATGTGCTTCTTGTCCAAGTACATCATTTATGGGCGGTAAACAATAAAGAAAATATCACAAAGCATCTTATCATACTAACAGAAGTATTTCTGATATGAGTACTTCATTTATTGGTGGTAACCATTAAAAAACACCGCAAAGCATCTTATCTTACAACGAGAAGTGTTTCAGTTTTGATTATTTCATTTAAGGGTGTATTGTTTCAAAAAAACTCTACAAAGCCAAATAGCCTACTACGAGAAGTATTTTTTCTTCGAGTACTTCGTTTAATGGTGGTAACCATTCACTAAAACACCACAAAGAAGCATAGAATATCACTCCATGTGCTTCTTGTCCTAGTACCTCATTTATGAGCGGTAAACAATCAAGAAAACATAACAAAACATCTTATCCTACTAAGAGAAGTGTTTCTTATCTGAGTACGTCATTTATTGGTGGTAACCAATAAAGAAACACCACAAATCATCTTATCCTACAACGAGAAGTGTTTCAGTTGAGATCACTTCATTTAAGGGTGTAACGTTTGAAGAAAACTCTACAAAGCCAAATAGCCTACTACGAGAAGTATTTCTTCTTCGAGTACTTCGTTTAATGGTGGTAACCATTCACTAAAACACCACAAAGAAGCATTGGATATCACTCCAAGTGTTTCTTGTCCTAGTACATCATTTATGAGCGGTAAACAATCAAGAAAACATAACAAAACATATTATCCTACTAAGAGAAGTGTTTCTTATCTGACTACTTAATTTATTGGTGGTAACCATTAAAGAAACACTACAAAGCATCTTATCCTACAATGAGAAGTGTTTCGGTTTTTATTACTTCATTTATGGGTGTAATGTTTCAATAAAACTCTACAAAGACTGATAGCCTACTATGAGAAGTGTTTCTTCTTCGAGTACTTCGTTTAATGGTGCTAACCATTCACTAAAACACCACAAAGAAGCATAGAATACCACTCCATGTTCTTCTTGTTCGAGTACATCATTTATGGGCGGTAAACAATCTAGAAAACACCACAAAGCATATTATCCTACTACGAGAAGTGTTTCTTACCTAAGTACTTCATTTATGAGTTGTAACCATTTGAGAAACCCCACAAAGCATCTTATCCTACTAAGTAAAGTGTTTCAGTTCAGATTACATCATTTAAGGGTGCAACGTTTCAAGAAAACTCGACAAAGCCAAACAACCAATTACGAGATGTATTTCTTCTTCGAGTACTTCGTTTAGTGGTGGTAATCATTCTCTTCAACACCACAAAGTAGAAATGAATATCACCCTAAGTGTTTCTTGTTTGAGAACATCATTTATGGGCGGTAAAGAATCAAGAAAACATTATAGAGCAACTTATCCTACTAAGAGAAGTATTTCTTATCTGAGTACTTCATTTATGGGTGGTAACTATTAAAGAAACCCCACAAAGCATCTTATCCTCCTAAGAGAAGTGTTTCAGTTCAGATTACTTCATTTAAGGGTGTAACGTTTCAAGAAAACTCTACAAAGCCTCATAGCCTACAACGAGAAGTATTTCTTCTTTGAGTACTTAATTTAATGGTGGTAACCATTCACTAAAACACCACCAAGAAGCGTAGAATATCACACCTTGTGCTTCTTGTCCGAGTACATTATTTATGGGCGGTAACCAATGAAGAAACACAACAAAGCATCATTTATCTGACTAATTCATTTATTGGTGGTAACCATTAAAGAAACACCACAAAACATCTTATCCTACACTGAGAAGTGTTTCAGTTTTGATTACTTCATTTAAGGGTGTAATGTTTCAAAAAAACTCTACAAACCCTAATAGCCTACTACGAGAAGTATTTCTTCTTCGAGTACTTCGTATAATGGTGGTAACCATTCACTAAAACACCACAAAGAAGCATTGAATACCACACCATGTGCTTCTTGTCCGAGTACATCATTTATGGGCGGTAAATAATCAAGAAAACGTCACAAAGCATCTTATCCTACTACGAGAAGTGTTTCTTTTATGAGTACTTCATTTATGGGTGGTAACCATTAATGAAACCCCACAAAGCATCTTATCCTACAATGGGGAGTGTTTCAGTTCAGATTACTTCATTGAAAAGTGTATCCTTTCATGAAAACTCTACAAAGCCTAATAGCCTACTACGAGAAGTATTTCTTCTTTGAGTACTTTGTTTAATGGTGGTAACCATTCACTAAAACAACACAAAGAAGCATAAAATATCACTCTAAGTGTTTTTTGTTTGAGTACATCATTTGTGGGCGGTAAACAATCAAGAAAACATCCCAAAGCATATTATTCTTCTACGAGAAGTGTTTCTTATCTGAGTATTTCATTTATGAGTGGTAACCATTAAAGAAACCCCACAAAGCATCTTATCCTACTAAGAGAAGTGTTTCAGTTTTGATTACTTCATTTAAGGGTGTAACATTTCATGAAAACTCTACAAACCTCATAGCCTACAACGAGAAGTTTTTCATCTTTGAGTACTTCATTTAATATTAGTAAACATTCACTAAAACACCACAAAGAAGCATATAGTACCACTCTATGTGCTTCTTGTCCAAGTACATCATTTATGGGCGGTAAACAATAAAGAAAATATCACAAAGCATCTTATCATACTAACAGAAGTATTTCTGATATGAGTACTTCATTTATTGGTGGTAACCATTAAAAAACACCGCAAAGCATCTTATCTTACAACGAGAAGTGTTTCAGTTTTGATTATTTCATTTAAGGGTGTATTGTTTCAAAAAAACTCTACAAAGCCAAATAGCCTACTACGAGAAGTATTTTTTCTTCGAGTACTTCGTTTAATGGTGGTAACCATTCACTAAAACACCACAAAGAAGCATAGAATATCACTCCATGTGCTTCTTGTCCTAGTACCTCATTTATGAGCGGTAAACAATCAAGAAAACATAACAAAACATCTTATCCTACTAAGAGAAGTGTTTCTTATCTGAGTACGTCATTTATTGGTGGTAACCAATAAAGAAACACCACAAATCATCTTATCCTACAACGAGAAGTGTTTCAGTTGAGATCACTTCATTTAAGGGTGTAACGTTTGAAGAAAACTCTACAAAGCCAAATAGCCTACTACGAGAAGTATTTCTTCTTCGAGTACTTCGTTTAATGGTGGTAACCATTCACTAAAACACCACAAAGAAGCATTGGATATCACTCCAAGTGTTTCTTGTCCTAGTACATCATTTATGAGCGGTAAACAATCAAGAAAACATAACAAAACATATTATCCTACTAAGAGAAGTGTTTCTTATCTGACTACTTAATTTATTGGTGGTAACCATTAAAGAAACACTACAAAGCATCTTATCCTACAATGAGAAGTGTTTCGGTTTTTATTACTTCATTTATGGGTGTAATGTTTCAATAAAACTCTACAAAGACTGATAGCCTACTATGAGAAGTGTTTCTTCTTCGAGTACTTCGTTTAATGGTGCTAACCATTCACTAAAACACCACAAAGAAGCATAGAATACCACTCCATGTTCTTCTTGTTCGAGTACATCATTTATGGGCGGTAAACAATCTAGAAAACACCACAAAGCATATTATCCTACTACGAGAAGTGTTTCTTACCTAAGTACTTCATTTATGAGTTGTAACCATTTGAGAAACCCCACAAAGCATCTTATCCTACTAAGTAAAGTGTTTCAGTTCAGATTACATCATTTAAGGGTGCAACGTTTCAAGAAAACTCGACAAAGCCAAACAACCAATTACGAGATGTATTTCTTCTTCGAGTACTTCGTTTAGTGGTGGTAATCATTCTCTTCAACACCACAAAGTAGAAATGAATATCACCCTAAGTGTTTCTTGTTTGAGAACATCATTTATGGGCGGTAAAGAATCAAGAAAACATTATAGAGCAACTTATCCTACTAAGAGAAGTATTTCTTATCTGAGTACTTCATTTATGGGTGGTAACTATTAAAGAAACCCCACAAAGCATCTTATCCTCCTAAGAGAAGTGTTTCAGTTCAGATTACTTCATTTAAGGGTGTAACGTTTCAAGAAAACTCTACAAAGCCTCATAGCCTACAACGAGAAGTATTTCTTCTTTGAGTACTTAATTTAATGGTGGTAACCATTCACTAAAACACCACCAAGAAGCGTAGAATATCACACCTTGTGCTTCTTGTCCGAGTACATTATTTATGGGCGGTAACCAATGAAGAAACACAACAAAGCATCATTTATCTGACTAATTCATTTATTGGTGGTAACCATTAAAGAAACACCACAAAACATCTTATCCTACACTGAGAAGTGTTTCAGTTTTGATTACTTCATTTAAGGGTGTAATGTTTCAAAAAAACTCTACAAACCCTAATAGCCTACTACGAGAAGTATTTCTTCTTCGAGTACTTCGTATAATGGTGGTAACCATTCACTAAAACACCACAAAGAAGCATTGAATACCACACCATGTGCTTCTTGTCCGAGTACATCATTTATGGGCGGTAAATAATCAAGAAAACGTCACAAAGCATCTTATCCTACTACGAGAAGTGTTTCTTTTATGAGTACTTAATTTATGGGTGGTAACCATTAATGAAACCCCACAAAGCATCTTATCCTATAATGGGAAGTGTTTCAGTTCAGATTACTTCATTGAAAAGTGTATCCTTTCATGAAAACTCTACAAAGCCTAATAGCCTACTACGAGAAGTATTTCTTCTTTGAGTACTTTGTTTAATGGTGGTAACCATTCACTAAAACAACACAAAGAAGCATAAAATATCACTCTAAGTGTTTTTTGTTTGAGTACATCATTTGTGGGCGGTAAACAATCAAGAAAACATCCCAAAGCATATTATTCTTCTACGAGAAGTGTTTCTTATCTGAGTATTTCATTTATGAGTGGTAACCATTAAAGAAACCCCACAAAGCATCTTATCCTACTAAGAGAAGTGTTTCAGTTTTGATTACTTCATTTAAGGGTGTAACATTTCATGAAAACTCTACAAACCTCATAGCCTACAACGAGAAGTTTTTCATCTTTGAGTACTTCATTTAATATTAGTAAACATTCACTAAAACACCACAAAGAAGCATATAGTACCACTCTATGTGCTTCTTGTCCAAGTACATCATTTATGGGCGGTAAACAATAAAGAAAATATCACAAAGCATCTTATCATACTAACAGAAGTATTTCTGATATGAGTACTTCATTTATTGGTGGTAACCATTAAAAAACACCGCAAAGCATCTTATCTTACAACGAGAAGTGTTTCAGTTTTGATTATTTCATTTAAGGGTGTATTGTTTCAAAAAAACTCTACAAAGCCAAATAGCCTACTACGAGAAGTATTTTTTCTTCGAGTACTTCGTTTAATGGTGGTAACCATTCACTAAAACACCACAAAGAAGCATAGAATATCACTCCATGTGCTTCTTGTCCTAGTACCTCATTTATGAGCGGTAAACAATCAAGAAAACATAACAAAACATCTTATCCTACTAAGAGAAGTGTTTCTTATCTGAGTACGTCATTTATTGGTGGTAACCAATAAAGAAACACCACAAATCATCTTATCCTACAACGAGAAGTGTTTCAGTTGAGATCACTTCATTTAAGGGTGTAACGTTTGAAGAAAACTCTACAAAGCCAAATAGCCTACTACGAGAAGTATTTCTTCTTCGAGTACTTCGTTTAATGGTGGTAACCATTCACTAAAACACCACAAAGAAGCATTGGATATCACTCCAAGTGTTTCTTGTCCTAGTACATCATTTATGAGCGGTAAACAATCAAGAAAACATAACAAAACATATTATCCTACTAAGAGAAGTGTTTCTTATCTGACTACTTAATTTATTGGTGGTAACCATTAAAGAAACACTACAAAGCATCTTATCCTACAATGAGAAGTGTTTCGGTTTTTATTACTTCATTTATGGGTGTAATGTTTCAATAAAACTCTACAAAGACTGATAGCCTACTATGAGAAGTGTTTCTTCTTCGAGTACTTCGTTTAATGGTGCTAACCATTCACTAAAACACCACAAAGAAGCATAGAATACCACTCCATGTTCTTCTTGTTCGAGTACATCATTTATGGGCGGTAAACAATCTAGAAAACACCACAAAGCATATTATCCTACTACGAGAAGTGTTTCTTACCTAAGTACTTCATTTATGAGTTGTAACCATTTGAGAAACCCCACAAAGCATCTTATCCTACTAAGTAAAGTGTTTCAGTTCAGATTACATCATTTAAGGGTGCAACGTTTCAAGAAAACTCGACAAAGCCAAACAACCAATTACGAGATGTATTTCTTCTTCGAGTACTTCGTTTAGTGGTGGTAATCATTCTCTTCAACACCACAAAGTAGAAATGAATATCACCCTAAGTGTTTCTTGTTTGAGAACATCATTTATGGGCGGTAAAGAATCAAGAAAACATTATAGAGCAACTTATCCTACTAAGAGAAGTATTTCTTATCTGAGTACTTCATTTATGGGTGGTAACTATTAAAGAAACCCCACAAAGCATCTTATCCTCCTAAGAGAAGTGTTTCAGTTCAGATTACTTCATTTAAGGGTGTAACGTTTCAAGAAAACTCTACAAAGCCTCATAGCCTACAACGAGAAGTATTTCTTCTTTGAGTACTTAATTTAATGGTGGTAACCATTCACTAAAACACCACCAAGAAGCGTAGAATATCACACCTTGTGCTTCTTGTCCGAGTACATTATTTATGGGCGGTAACCAATGAAGAAACACAACAAAGCATCATTTATCTGACTAATTCATTTATTGGTGGTAACCATTAAAGAAACACCACAAAACATCTTATCCTACACTGAGAAGTGTTTCAGTTTTGATTACTTCATTTAAGGGTGTAATGTTTCAAAAAAACTCTACAAACCCTAATAGCCTACTACGAGAAGTATTTCTTCTTCGAGTACTTCGTATAATGGTGGTAACCATTCACTAAAACACCACAAAGAAGCATTGAATACCACACCATGTGCTTCTTGTCCGAGTACATCATTTATGGGCGGTAAATAATCAAGAAAACGTCACAAAGCATCTTATCCTACTACGAGAAGTGTTTCTTTTATGAGTACTTAATTTATGGGTGGTAACCATTAATGAAACCCCACAAAGCATCTTATCCTATAATGGGAAGTGTTTCAGTTCAGATTACTTCATTGAAAAGTGTATCCTTTCATGAAAACTCTACAAAGCCTAATAGCCTACTACGAGAAGTATTTCTTCTTTGAGTACTTTGTTTAATGGTGGTAACCATTCACTAAAACAACACAAAGAAGCATAAAATATCACTCTAAGTGTTTTTTGTTTGAGTACATCATTTGTGGGCGGTAAACAATCAAGAAAACATCCCAAAGCATATTATTCTTCTACGAGAAGTGTTTCTTATCTGAGTATTTCATTTATGAGTGGTAACCATTAAAGAAACCCCACAAAGCATCTTATCCTACTAAGAGAAGTGTTTCAGTTTTGATTACTTCATTTAAGGGTGTAACATTTCATGAAAACTCTACAAACCTCATAGCCTACAACGAGAAGTTTTTCATCTTTGAGTACTTCATTTAATATTAGTAAACATTCACTAAAACACCACAAAGAAGCATATAGTACCACTCTATGTGCTTCTTGTCCAAGTACATCATTTATGGGCGGTAAACAATAAAGAAAATATCACAAAGCATCTTATCATACTAACAGAAGTATTTCTGATATGAGTACTTCATTTATTGGTGGTAACCATTAAAAAACACCGCAAAGCATCTTATCTTACAACGAGAAGTGTTTCAGTTTTGATTATTTCATTTAAGGGTGTATTGTTTCAAAAAAACTCTACAAAGCCAAATAGCCTACTACGAGAAGTATTTTTTCTTCGAGTACTTCGTTTAATGGTGGTAACCATTCACTAAAACACCACAAAGAAGCATAGAATATCACTCCATGTGCTTCTTGTCCTAGTACCTCATTTATGAGCGGTAAACAATCAAGAAAACATAACAAAACATCTTATCCTACTAAGAGAAGTGTTTCTTATCTGAGTACGTCATTTATTGGTGGTAACCAATAAAGAAACACCACAAATCATCTTATCCTACAACGAGAAGTGTTTCAGTTGAGATCACTTCATTTAAGGGTGTAACGTTTGAAGAAAACTCTACAAAGCCAAATAGCCTACTACGAGAAGTATTTCTTCTTCGAGTACTTCGTTTAATGGTGGTAACCATTCACTAAAACACCACAAAGAAGCATTGGATATCACTCCAAGTGTTTCTTGTCCTAGTACATCATTTATGAGCGGTAAACAATCAAGAAAACATAACAAAACATATTATCCTACTAAGAGAAGTGTTTCTTATCTGACTACTTAATTTATTGGTGGTAACCATTAAAGAAACACTACAAAGCATCTTATCCTACAATGAGAAGTGTTTCGGTTTTTATTACTTCATTTATGGGTGTAATGTTTCAATAAAACTCTACAAAGACTGATAGCCTACTATGAGAAGTGTTTCTTCTTCGAGTACTTCGTTTAATGGTGCTAACCATTCACTAAAACACCACAAAGAAGCATAGAATACCACTCCATGTTCTTCTTGTTCGAGTACATCATTTATGGGCGGTAAACAATCTAGAAAACACCACAAAGCATATTATCCTACTACGAGAAGTGTTTCTTACCTAAGTACTTCATTTATGAGTTGTAACCATTTGAGAAACCCCACAAAGCATCTTATCCTACTAAGTAAAGTGTTTCAGTTCAGATTACATCATTTAAGGGTGCAACGTTTCAAGAAAACTCGACAAAGCCAAACAACCAATTACGAGATGTATTTCTTCTTCGAGTACTTCGTTTAGTGGTGGTAATCATTCTCTTCAACACCACAAAGTAGAAATGAATATCACCCTAAGTGTTTCTTGTTTGAGAACATCATTTATGGGCGGTAAAGAATCAAGAAAACATTATAGAGCAACTTATCCTACTAAGAGAAGTATTTCTTATCTGAGTACTTCATTTATGGGTGGTAACTATTAAAGAAACCCCACAAAGCATCTTATCCTCCTAAGAGAAGTGTTTCAGTTCAGATTACTTCATTTAAGGGTGTAACGTTTCAAGAAAACTCTACAAAGCCTCATAGCCTACAACGAGAAGTATTTCTTCTTTGAGTACTTAATTTAATGGTGGTAACCATTCACTAAAACACCACCAAGAAGCGTAGAATATCACACCTTGTGCTTCTTGTCCGAGTACATTATTTATGGGCGGTAACCAATGAAGAAACACAACAAAGCATCATTTATCTGACTAATTCATTTATTGGTGGTAACCATTAAAGAAACACCACAAAACATCTTATCCTACACTGAGAAGTGTTTCAGTTTTGATTACTTCATTTAAGGGTGTAATGTTTCAAAAAAACTCTACAAACCCTAATAGCCTACTACGAGAAGTATTTCTTCTTCGAGTACTTCGTATAATGGTGGTAACCATTCACTAAAACACCACAAAGAAGCATTGAATACCACACCATGTGCTTCTTGTCCGAGTACATCATTTATGGGCGGTAAATAATCAAGAAAACGTCACAAAGCATCTTATCCTACTACGAGAAGTGTTTCTTTTATGAGTACTTCATTTATGGGTGGTAACCATTAATGAAACCCCACAAAGCATCTTATCCTACAATGGGGAGTGTTTCAGTTCAGATTACTTCATTGAAAAGTGTATCCTTTCATGAAAACTCTACAAAGCCTAATAGCCTACTACGAGAAGTATTTCTTCTTTGAGTACTTTGTTTAATGGTGGTAACCATTCACTAAAACAACACAAAGAAGCATAAAATATCACTCTAAGTGTTTTTTGTTTGAGTACATCATTTGTGGGCGGTAAACAATCAAGAAAACATCCCAAAGCATATTATTCTTCTACGAGAAGTGTTTCTTATCTGAGTATTTCATTTATGAGTGGTAACCATTAAAGAAACCCCACAAAGCATCTTATCCTACTAAGAGAAGTGTTTCAGTTTTGATTACTTCATTTAAGGGTGTAACATTTCATGAAAACTCTACAAACCTCATAGCCTACAACGAGAAGTTTTTCATCTTTGAGTACTTCATTTAATATTAGTAAACATTCACTAAAACACCACAAAGAAGCATATAGTACCACTCTATGTGCTTCTTGTCCAAGTACATCATTTATGGGCGGTAAACAATAAAGAAAATATCACAAAGCATCTTATCATACTAACAGAAGTATTTCTGATATGAGTACTTCATTTATTGGTGGTAACCATTAAAAAACACCGCAAAGCATCTTATCTTACAACGAGAAGTGTTTCAGTTTTGATTATTTCATTTAAGGGTGTATTGTTTCAAAAAAACTCTACAAAGCCAAATAGCCTACTACGAGAAGTATTTTTTCTTCGAGTACTTCGTTTAATGGTGGTAACCATTCACTAAAACACCACAAAGAAGCATAGAATATCACTCCATGTGCTTCTTGTCCTAGTACCTCATTTATGAGCGGTAAACAATCAAGAAAACATAACAAAACATCTTATCCTACTAAGAGAAGTGTTTCTTATCTGAGTACGTCATTTATTGGTGGTAACCAATAAAGAAACACCACAAATCATCTTATCCTACAACGAGAAGTGTTTCAGTTGAGATCACTTCATTTAAGGGTGTAACGTTTGAAGAAAACTCTACAAAGCCAAATAGCCTACTACGAGAAGTATTTCTTCTTCGAGTACTTCGTTTAATGGTGGTAACCATTCACTAAAACACCACAAAGAAGCATTGGATATCACTCCAAGTGTTTCTTGTCCTAGTACATCATTTATGAGCGGTAAACAATCAAGAAAACATAACAAAACATATTATCCTACTAAGAGAAGTGTTTCTTATCTGACTACTTAATTTATTGGTGGTAACCATTAAAGAAACACTACAAAGCATCTTATCCTACAATGAGAAGTGTTTCGGTTTTTATTACTTCATTTATGGGTGTAATGTTTCAATAAAACTCTACAAAGACTGATAGCCTACTATGAGAAGTGTTTCTTCTTCGAGTACTTCGTTTAATGGTGCTAACCATTCACTAAAACACCACAAAGAAGCATAGAATACCACTCCATGTTCTTCTTGTTCGAGTACATCATTTATGGGCGGTAAACAATCTAGAAAACACCACAAAGCATATTATCCTACTACGAGAAGTGTTTCTTACCTAAGTACTTCATTTATGAGTTGTAACCATTTGAGAAACCCCACAAAGCATCTTATCCTACTAAGTAAAGTGTTTCAGTTCAGATTACATCATTTAAGGGTGCAACGTTTCAAGAAAACTCGACAAAGCCAAACAACCAATTACGAGATGTATTTCTTCTTCGAGTACTTCGTTTAGTGGTGGTAATCATTCTCTTCAACACCACAAAGTAGAAATGAATATCACCCTAAGTGTTTCTTGTTTGAGAACATCATTTATGGGCGGTAAAGAATCAAGAAAACATTATAGAGCAACTTATCCTACTAAGAGAAGTATTTCTTATCTGAGTACTTCATTTATGGGTGGTAACTATTAAAGAAACCCCACAAAGCATCTTATCCTCCTAAGAGAAGTGTTTCAGTTCAGATTACTTCATTTAAGGGTGTAACGTTTCAAGAAAACTCTACAAAGCCTCATAGCCTACAACGAGAAGTATTTCTTCTTTGAGTACTTAATTTAATGGTGGTAACCATTCACTAAAACACCACCAAGAAGCGTAGAATATCACACCTTGTGCTTCTTGTCCGAGTACATTATTTATGGGCGGTAACCAATGAAGAAACACAACAAAGCATCATTTATCTGACTAATTCATTTATTGGTGGTAACCATTAAAGAAACACCACAAAACATCTTATCCTACACTGAGAAGTGTTTCAGTTTTGATTACTTCATTTAAGGGTGTAATGTTTCAAAAAAACTCTACAAACCCTAATAGCCTACTACGAGAAGTATTTCTTCTTCGAGTACTTCGTATAATGGTGGTAACCATTCACTAAAACACCACAAAGAAGCATTGAATACCACACCATGTGCTTCTTGTCCGAGTACATCATTTATGGGCGGTAAATAATCAAGAAAACGTCACAAAGCATCTTATCCTACTACGAGAAGTGTTTCTTTTATGAGTACTTCATTTATGGGTGGTAACCATTAATGAAACCCCACAAAGCATCTTATCCTACAATGGGAAGTGTTTCAGTTCAGATTACTTCATTGAAAAGTGTATCCTTTCATGAAAACTCTACAAAGCCTAATAGCCTACTACGAGAAGTATTTCTTCTTTGAGTACTTTGTTTAATGGTGGTAACCATTCACTAAAACAACACAAAGAAGCATAAAATATCACTCTAAGTGTTTTTTGTTTGAGTACATCATTTGTGGGCGGTAAACAATCAAGAAAACATCCCAAAGCATATTATTCTTCTACGAGAAGTGTTTCTTATCTGAGTATTTCATTTATGAGTGGTAACCATTAAAGAAACCCCACAAAGCATCTTATCCTACTAAGAGAAGTGTTTCAGTTTTGATTACTTCATTTAAGGGTGTAACATTTCATGAAAACTCTACAAACCTCATAGCCTACAACGAGAAGTTTTTCATCTTTGAGTACTTCATTTAATATTAGTAAACATTCACTAAAACACCACAAAGAAGCATATAGTACCACTCTATGTGCTTCTTGTCCAAGTACATCATTTATGGGCGGTAAATAATAAAGAAAATATCACAAAGCATCTTATCATACTAACAGAAGTATTTCTGATATGAGTACTTCATTTATTGGTGGTAACCATTAAAAAACACCGCAAAGCATCTTATCTTACAACGAGAAGTGTTTCAGTTTTGATTATTTCATTTAAGGGTGTATTGTTTCAAAAAAACTCTACAAAGCCAAATAGCCTACTACGAGAAGTATTTTTTCTTCGAGTACTTCGTTTAATGGTGGTAACCATTCACTAAAACACCACAAAGAAGCATAGAATATCACTCCATGTGCTTCTTGTCCTAGTACCTCATTTATGAGCGGTAAACAATCAAGAAAACATAACAAAACATCTTATCCTACTAAGAGAAGTGTTTCTTATCTGAGTACGTCATTTATTGGTGGTAACCAATAAAGAAACACCACAAATCATCTTATCCTACAACGAGAAGTGTTTCAGTTGAGATCACTTCATTTAAGGGTGTAACGTTTGAAGAAAACTCTACAAAGCCAAATAGCCTACTACGAGAAGTATTTCTTCTTCGAGTACTTCGTTTAATGGTGGTAACCATTCACTAAAACACCACAAAGAAGCATTGGATATCACTCCAAGTGTTTCTTGTCCTAGTACATCATTTATGAGCGGTAAACAATCAAGAAAACATAACAAAACATATTATCCTACTAAGAGAAGTGTTTCTTATCTGACTACTTAATTTATTGGTGGTAACCATTAAAGAAACACTACAAAGCATCTTATCCTACAATGAGAAGTGTTTCGGTTTTTATTACTTCATTTATGGGTGTAATGTTTCAATAAAACTCTACAAAGACTGATAGCCTACTATGAGAAGTGTTTCTTCTTCGAGTACTTCGTTTAATGGTGCTAACCATTCACTAAAACACCACAAAGAAGCATAGAATACCACTCCATGTTCTTCTTGTTCGAGTACATCATTTATGGGCGGTAAACAATCTAGAAAACACCACAAAGCATATTATCCTACTACGAGAAGTGTTTCTTACCTAAGTACTTCATTTATGAGTTGTAACCATTTGAGAAACCCCACAAAGCATCTTATCCTACTAAGTAAAGTGTTTCAGTTCAGATTACATCATTTAAGGGTGCAACGTTTCAAGAAAACTCGACAAAGCCAAACAACCAATTACGAGATGTATTTCTTCTTCGAGTACTTCGTTTAGTGGTGGTAATCATTCTCTTCAACACCACAAAGTAGAAATGAATATCACCCTAAGTGTTTCTTGTTTGAGAACATCATTTATGGGCGGTAAAGAATCAAGAAAACATTATAGAGCAACTTATCCTACTAAGAGAAGTATTTCTTATCTGAGTACTTCATTTATGGGTGGTAACTATTAAAGAAACCCCACAAAGCATCTTATCCTCCTAAGAGAAGTGTTTCAGTTCAGATTACTTCATTTAAGGGTGTAACGTTTCAAGAAAACTCTACAAAGCCTCATAGCCTACAACGAGAAGTATTTCTTCTTTGAGTACTTAATTTAATGGTGGTAACCATTCACTAAAACACCACCAAGAAGCGTAGAATATCACACCTTGTGCTTCTTGTCCGAGTACATTATTTATGGGCGGTAACCAATGAAGAAACACAACAAAGCATCATTTATCTGACTAATTCATTTATTGGTGGTAACCATTAAAGAAACACCACAAAACATCTTATCCTACACTGAGAAGTGTTTCAGTTTTGATTACTTCATTTAAGGGTGTAATGTTTCAAAAAAACTCTACAAACCCTAATAGCCTACTACGAGAAGTATTTCTTCTTCGAGTACTTCGTATAATGGTGGTAACCATTCACTAAAACACCACAAAGAAGCATTGAATACCACACCATGTGCTTCTTGTCCGAGTACATCATTTATGGGCGGTAAATAATCAAGAAAACGTCACAAAGCATCTTATCCTACTACGAGAAGTGTTTCTTTTATGAGTACTTCATTTATGGGTGGTAACCATTAATGAAACCCCACAAAGCATCTTATCCTACAATGAGAAGTGTTTCAGTTCAGATTACTTCATTGAAAAGTGTATCCTTTCATGAAAACTCTACAAAGCCTAATAGCCTACTACGAGAAGTATTTCTTCTTTGAGTACTTTGTTTAATGGTGGTAACCATTCACTAAAACAACACAAAGAAGCATAAAATATCACTCTAAGTGTTTTTTGTTTGAGTACATCATTTGTGGGCGGTAAACAATCAAGAAAACATCCCAAAGCATATTATTCTTCTACGAGAAGTGTTTCTTATCTGAGTATTTCATTTATGAGTGGTAACCATTAAAGAAACCCCACAAAGCATCTTATCCTACTAAGAGAAGTGTTTCAGTTTTGATTACTTCATTTAAGGGTGTAACATTTCATGAAAACTCTACAAACCTCATAGCCTACAACGAGAAGTTTTTCATCTTTGAGTACTTCATTTAATATTAGTAAACATTCACTAAAACACCACAAAGAAGCATATAGTACCACTCTATGTGCTTCTTGTCCAAGTACATCATTTATGGGCGGTAAACAATAAAGAAAATATCACAAAGCATCTTATCATACTAACAGAAGTATTTCTGATATGAGTACTTCATTTATTGGTGGTAACCATTAAAAAACACCGCAAAGCATCTTATCTTACAACGAGAAGTGTTTCAGTTTTGATTATTTCATTTAAGGGTGTATTGTTTCAAAAAAACTCTACAAAGCCAAATAGCCTACTACGAGAAGTATTTTTTCTTCGAGTACTTCGTTTAATGGTGGTAACCATTCACTAAAACACCACAAAGAAGCATAGAATATCACTCCATGTGCTTCTTGTCCTAGTACCTCATTTATGAGCGGTAAACAATCAAGAAAACATAACAAAACATCTTATCCTACTAAGAGAAGTGTTTCTTATCTGAGTACGTCATTTATTGGTGGTAACCAATAAAGAAACACCACAAATCATCTTATCCTACAACGAGAAGTGTTTCAGTTGAGATCACTTCATTTAAGGGTGTAACGTTTGAAGAAAACTCTACAAAGCCAAATAGCCTACTACGAGAAGTATTTCTTCTTCGAGTACTTCGTTTAATGGTGGTAACCATTCACTAAAACACCACAAAGAAGCATTGGATATCACTCCAAGTGTTTCTTGTCCTAGTACATCATTTATGAGCGGTAAACAATCAAGAAAACATAACAAAACATATTATCCTACTAAGAGAAGTGTTTCTTATCTGACTACTTAATTTATTGGTGGTAACCATTAAAGAAACACTACAAAGCATCTTATCCTACAATGAGAAGTGTTTCGGTTTTTATTACTTCATTTATGGGTGTAATGTTTCAATAAAACTCTACAAAGACTGATAGCCTACTATGAGAAGTGTTTCTTCTTCGAGTACTTCGTTTAATGGTGCTAACCATTCACTAAAACACCACAAAGAAGCATAGAATACCACTCCATGTTCTTCTTGTTCGAGTACATCATTTATGGGCGGTAAACAATCTAGAAAACACCACAAAGCATATTATCCTACTACGAGAAGTGTTTCTTACCTAAGTACTTCATTTATGAGTTGTAACCATTTGAGAAACCCCACAAAGCATCTTATCCTACTAAGTAAAGTGTTTCAGTTCAGATTACATCATTTAAGGGTGCAACGTTTCAAGAAAACTCGACAAAGCCAAACAACCAATTACGAGATGTATTTCTTCTTCGAGTACTTCGTTTAGTGGTGGTAATCATTCTCTTCAACACCACAAAGTAGAAATGAATATCACCCTAAGTGTTTCTTGTTTGAGAACATCATTTATGGGCGGTAAAGAATCAAGAAAACATTATAGAGCAACTTATCCTACTAAGAGAAGTATTTCTTATCTGAGTACTTCATTTATGGGTGGTAACTATTAAAGAAACCCCACAAAGCATCTTATCCTCCTAAGAGAAGTGTTTCAGTTCAGATTACTTCATTTAAGGGTGTAACGTTTCAAGAAAACTCTACAAAGCCTCATAGCCTACAACGAGAAGTATTTCTTCTTTGAGTACTTAATTTAATGGTGGTAACCATTCACTAAAACACCACCAAGAAGCGTAGAATATCACACCTTGTGCTTCTTGTCCGAGTACATTATTTATGGGCGGTAACCAATGAAGAAACACAACAAAGCATCATTTATCTGACTAATTCATTTATTGGTGGTAACCATTAAAGAAACACCACAAAACATCTTATCCTACACTGAGAAGTGTTTCAGTTTTGATTACTTCATTTAAGGGTGTAATGTTTCAAAAAAACTCTACAAACCCTAATAGCCTACTACGAGAAGTATTTCTTCTTCGAGTACTTCGTATAATGGTGGTAACCATTCACTAAAACACCACAAAGAAGCATTGAATACCACACCATGTGCTTCTTGTCCGAGTACATCATTTATGGGCGGTAAATAATCAAGAAAACGTCACAAAGCATCTTATCCTACTACGAGAAGTGTTTCTTTTATGAGTACTTCATTTATGGGTGGTAACCATTAATGAAACCCCACAAAGCATCTTATCCTACAATGGGGAGTGTTTCAGTTCAGATTACTTCATTGAAAAGTGTATCCTTTCATGAAAACTCTACAAAGCCTAATAGCCTACTACGAGAAGTATTTCTTCTTTGAGTACTTTGTTTAATGGTGGTAACCATTCACTAAAACAACACAAAGAAGCATAAAATATCACTCTAAGTGTTTTTTGTTTGAGTACATCATTTGTGGGCGGTAAACAATCAAGAAAACATCCCAAAGCATATTATTCTTCTACGAGAAGTGTTTCTTATCTGAGTATTTCATTTATGAGTGGTAACCATTAAAGAAACCCCACAAAGCATCTTATCCTACTAAGAGAAGTGTTTCAGTTTTGATTACTTCATTTAAGGGTGTAACATTTCATGAAAACTCTACAAACCTCATAGCCTACAACGAGAAGTTTTTCATCTTTGAGTACTTCATTTAATATTAGTAAACATTCACTAAAACACCACAAAGAAGCATATAGTACCACTCTATGTGCTTCTTGTCCAAGTACATCATTTATGGGCGGTAAACAATAAAGAAAATATCACAAAGCATCTTATCATACTAACAGAAGTATTTCTGATATGAGTACTTCATTTATTGGTGGTAACCATTAAAAAACACCGCAAAGCATCTTATCTTACAACGAGAAGTGTTTCAGTTTTGATTATTTCATTTAAGGGTGTATTGTTTCAAAAAAACTCTACAAAGCCAAATAGCCTACTACGAGAAGTATTTTTTCTTCGAGTACTTCGTTTAATGGTGGTAACCATTCACTAAAACACCACAAAGAAGCATAGAATATCACTCCATGTGCTTCTTGTCCTAGTACCTCATTTATGAGCGGTAAACAATCAAGAAAACATAACAAAACATCTTATCCTACTAAGAGAAGTGTTTCTTATCTGAGTACGTCATTTATTGGTGGTAACCAATAAAGAAACACCACAAATCATCTTATCCTACAACGAGAAGTGTTTCAGTTGAGATCACTTCATTTAAGGGTGTAACGTTTGAAGAAAACTCTACAAAGCCAAATAGCCTACTACGAGAAGTATTTCTTCTTCGAGTACTTCGTTTAATGGTGGTAACCATTCACTAAAACACCACAAAGAAGCATTGGATATCACTCCAAGTGTTTCTTGTCCTAGTACATCATTTATGAGCGGTAAACAATCAAGAAAACATAACAAAACATATTATCCTACTAAGAGAAGTGTTTCTTATCTGACTACTTAATTTATTGGTGGTAACCATTAAAGAAACACTACAAAGCATCTTATCCTACAATGAGAAGTGTTTCGGTTTTTATTACTTCATTTATGGGTGTAATGTTTCAATAAAACTCTACAAAGACTGATAGCCTACTATGAGAAGTGTTTCTTCTTCGAGTACTTCGTTTAATGGTGCTAACCATTCACTAAAACACCACAAAGAAGCATAGAATACCACTCCATGTTCTTCTTGTTCGAGTACATCATTTATGGGCGGTAAACAATCTAGAAAACACCACAAAGCATATTATCCTACTACGAGAAGTGTTTCTTACCTAAGTACTTCATTTATGAGTTGTAACCATTTGAGAAACCCCACAAAGCATCTTATCCTACTAAGTAAAGTGTTTCAGTTCAGATTACATCATTTAAGGGTGCAACGTTTCAAGAAAACTCGACAAAGCCAAACAACCAATTACGAGATGTATTTCTTCTTCGAGTACTTCGTTTAGTGGTGGTAATCATTCTCTTCAACACCACAAAGTAGAAATGAATATCACCCTAAGTGTTTCTTGTTTGAGAACATCATTTATGGGCGGTAAAGAATCAAGAAAACATTATAGAGCAACTTATCCTACTAAGAGAAGTATTTCTTATCTGAGTACTTCATTTATGGGTGGTAACTATTAAAGAAACCCCACAAAGCATCTTATCCTCCTAAGAGAAGTGTTTCAGTTCAGATTACTTCATTTAAGGGTGTAACGTTTCAAGAAAACTCTACAAAGCCTCATAGCCTACAACGAGAAGTATTTCTTCTTTGAGTACTTAATTTAATGGTGGTAACCATTCACTAAAACACCACCAAGAAGCGTAGAATATCACACCTTGTGCTTCTTGTCCGAGTACATTATTTATGGGCGGTAACCAATGAAGAAACACAACAAAGCATCATTTATCTGACTAATTCATTTATTGGTGGTAACCATTAAAGAAACACCACAAAACATCTTATCCTACACTGAGAAGTGTTTCAGTTTTGATTACTTCATTTAAGGGTGTAATGTTTCAAAAAAACTCTACAAACCCTAATAGCCTACTACGAGAAGTATTTCTTCTTCGAGTACTTCGTATAATGGTGGTAACCATTCACTAAAACACCACAAAGAAGCATTGAATACCACACCATGTGCTTCTTGTCCGAGTACATCATTTATGGGCGGTAAATAATCAAGAAAACGTCACAAAGCATCTTATCCTACTACGAGAAGTGTTTCTTTTATGAGTACTTCATTTATGGGTGGTAACCATTAATGAAACCCCACAAAGCATCTTATCCTACAATGGGAAGTGTTTCAGTTCAGATTACTTCATTGAAAAGTGTATCCTTTCATGAAAACTCTACAAAGCCTAATAGCCTACTACGAGAAGTATTTCTTCTTTGAGTACTTTGTTTAATGGTGGTAACCATTCACTAAAACAACACAAAGAAGCATAAAATATCACTCTAAGTGTTTTTTGTTTGAGTACATAATTTGTGGGCGGTAAACAATCAAGAAAACATCCCAAAGCATATTATTCTTCTACGAGAAGTGTTTCTTATCTGAGTATTTCATTTATGAGTGGTAACCATTAAAGAAACCCCACAAAGCATCTTATCCTACTAAGAGAAGTGTTTCAGTTTTGATTACTTCATTTAAGGGTGTAACATTTCATGAAAACTCTACAAACCTCATAGCCTACAACGAGAAGTTTTTCATCTTTGAGTACTTCATTTAATATTAGTAAACATTCACTAAAACACCACAAAGAAGCATATAGTACCACTCTATGTGCTTCTTGTCCAAGTACATCATTTATGGGCGGTAAACAATAAAGAAAATATCACAAAGCATCTTATCATACTAACAGAAGTATTTCTGATATGAGTACTTCATTTATTGGTGGTAACCATTAAAAAACACCGCAAAGCATCTTATCTTACAACGAGAAGTGTTTCAGTTTTGATTATTTCATTTAAGGGTGTATTGTTTCAAAAAAACTCTACAAAGCCAAATAGCCTACTACGAGAAGTATTTTTTCTTCGAGTACTTCGTTTAATGGTGGTAACCATTCACTAAAACACCACAAAGAAGCATAGAATATCACTCCATGTGCTTCTTGTCCTAGTACCTCATTTATGAGCGGTAAACAATCAAGAAAACATAACAAAACATCTTATCCTACTAAGAGAAGTGTTTCTTATCTGAGTACGTCATTTATTGGTGGTAACCAATAAAGAAACACCACAAATCATCTTATCCTACAACGAGAAGTGTTTCAGTTGAGATCACTTCATTTAAGGGTGTAACGTTTGAAGAAAACTCTACAAAGCCAAATAGCCTACTACGAGAAGTATTTCTTCTTCGAGTACTTCGTTTAATGGTGGTAACCATTCACTAAAACACCACAAAGAAGCATTGGATATCACTCCAAGTGTTTCTTGTCCTAGTACATCATTTATGAGCGGTAAACAATCAAGAAAACATAACAAAACATATTATCCTACTAAGAGAAGTGTTTCTTATCTGACTACTTAATTTATTGGTGGTAACCATTAAAGAAACACTACAAAGCATCTTATCCTACAATGAGAAGTGTTTCGGTTTTTATTACTTCATTTATGGGTGTAATGTTTCAATAAAACTCTACAAAGACTGATAGCCTACTATGAGAAGTGTTTCTTCTTCGAGTACTTCGTTTAATGGTGCTAACCATTCACTAAAACACCACAAAGAAGCATAGAATACCACTCCATGTTCTTCTTGTTCGAGTACATCATTTATGGGCGGTAAACAATCTAGAAAACACCACAAAGCATATTATCCTACTACGAGAAGTGTTTCTTACCTAAGTACTTCATTTATGAGTTGTAACCATTTGAGAAACCCCACAAAGCATCTTATCCTACTAAGTAAAGTGTTTCAGTTCAGATTACATCATTTAAGGGTGCAACGTTTCAAGAAAACTCGACAAAGCCAAACAGCCAATTACGAGATGTATTTCTTCTTCGAGTACTTCGTTTAGTGGTGGTAATCATTCTCTTCAACACCACAAAGTAGAAATGAATATCACCCTAAGTGTTTCTTGTTTGAGAACATCATTTATGGGCGGTAAAGAATCAAGAAAACATTATAGAGCAACTTATCCTACTAAGAGAAGTATTTCTTATCTGAGTACTTCATTTATGGGTGGTAACTATTAAAGAAACCCCACAAAGCATCTTATCCTCCTAAGAGAAGTGTTTCAGTTCAGATTACTTCATTTAAGGGTGTAACGTTTCAAGAAAACTCTACAAAGCCTCATAGCCTACAACGAGAAGTATTTCTTCTTTGAGTACTTAATTTAATGGTGGTAACCATTCACTAAAACACCACCAAGAAGCGTAGAATATCACACCTTGTGCTTCTTGTCCGAGTACATTATTTATGGGCGGTAACCAATGAAGAAACACAACAAAGCATCATTTATCTGACTAATTCATTTATTGGTGGTAACCATTAAAGAAACACCACAAAACATCTTATCCTACACTGAGAAGTGTTTCAGTTTTGATTACTTCATTTAAGGGTGTAATGTTTCAAAAAAACTCTACAAACCCTAATAGCCTACTACGAGAAGTATTTCTTCTTCGAGTACTTCGTATAATGGTGGTAACCATTCACTAAAACACCACAAAGAAGCATTGAATACCACACCATGTGCTTCTTGTCCGAGTACATCATTTATGGGCGGTAAATAATCAAGAAAACGTCACAAAGCATCTTATCCTACTACGAGAAGTGTTTCTTTTATGAGTACTTCATTTATGGGTGGTAACCATTAATGAAACCCCACAAAGCATCTTATCCTACAATGGGAAGTGTTTCAGTTCAGATTACTTCATTGAAAAGTGTATCCTTTCATGAAAACTCTACAAAGCCTAATAGCCTACTACGAGAAGTATTTCTTCTTTGAGTACTTTGTTTAATGGTGGTAACCATTCACTAAAACAACACAAAGAAGCATAAAATATCACTCTAAGTGTTTTTTGTTTGAGTACATCATTTGTGGGCGGTAAACAATCAAGAAAACATCCCAAAGCATATTATTCTTCTACGAGAAGTGTTTCTTATCTGAGTATTTCATTTATGAGTGGTAACCATTAAAGAAACCCCACAAAGCATCTTATCCTACTAAGAGAAGTGTTTCAGTTTTGATTACTTCATTTAAGGGTGTAACATTTCATGAAAACTCTACAAACCTCATAGCCTACAACGAGAAGTTTTTCATCTTTGAGTACTTCATTTAATATTAGTAAACATTCACTAAAACACCACAAAGAAGCATATAGTACCACTCTATGTGCTTCTTGTCCAAGTACATCATTTATGGGCGGTAAACAATAAAGAAAATATCACAAAGCATCTTATCATACTAACAGAAGTATTTCTGATATGAGTACTTCATTTATTGGTGGTAACCATTAAAAAACACCGCAAAGCATCTTATCTTACAACGAGAAGTGTTTCAGTTTTGATTATTTCATTTAAGGGTGTATTGTTTCAAAAAAACTCTACAAAGCCAAATAGCCTACTACGAGAAGTATTTTTTCTTCGAGTACTTCGTTTAATGGTGGTAACCATTCACTAAAACACCACAAAGAAGCATAGAATATCACTCCATGTGCTTCTTGTCCTAGTACCTCATTTATGAGCGGTAAACAATCAAGAAAACATAACAAAACATCTTATCCTACTAAGAGAAGTGTTTCTTATCTGAGTACGTCATTTATTGGTGGTAACCAATAAAGAAACACCACAAATCATCTTATCCTACAACGAGAAGTGTTTCAGTTGAGATCACTTCATTTAAGGGTGTAACGTTTGAAGAAAACTCTACAAAGCCAAATAGCCTACTACGAGAAGTATTTCTTCTTCGAGTACTTCGTTTAATGGTGGTAACCATTCACTAAAACACCACAAAGAAGCATTGGATATCACTCCAAGTGTTTCTTGTCCTAGTACATCATTTATGAGCGGTAAACAATCAAGAAAACATAACAAAACATATTATCCTACTAAGAGAAGTGTTTCTTATCTGACTACTTAATTTATTGGTGGTAACCATTAAAGAAACACTACAAATCATCTTATCCTACAATGAGAAGTGTTTCGGTTTTTATTACTTCATTTATGGGTGTAATGTTTCAATAAAACTCTACAAAGACTGATAGCCTACTATGAGAAGTGTTTCTTCTTCGAGTACTTCGTTTAATGGTGCTAACCATTCACTAAAACACCACAAAGAAGCATAGAATACCACTCCATGTTCTTCTTGTTCGAGTACATCATTTATGGGCGGTAAACAATCTAGAAAACACCACAAAGCATATTATCCTACTACGAGAAGTGTTTCTTACCTAAGTACTTCATTTATGAGTTGTAACCATTTGAGAAACCCCACAAAGCATCTTATCCTACTAAGTAAAGTGTTTCAGTTCAGATTACATCATTTAAGGGTGCAACGTTTCAAGAAAACTCGACAAAGCCAAACAGCCAATTACGAGATGTATTTCTTCTTCGAGTACTTCGTTTAGTGGTGGTAATCATTCTCTTCAACACCACAAAGTAGAAATGAATATCACCCTAAGTGTTTCTTGTTTGAGAACATCATTTATGGGCGGTAAAGAATCAAGAAAACATTATAGAGCAACTTATCCTACTAAGAGAAGTATTTCTTATCTGAGTACTTCATTTATGGGTGGTAACTATTAAAGAAACCCCACAAAGCATCTTATCCTCCTAAGAGAAGTGTTTCAGTTCAGATTACTTCATTTAAGGGTGTAACGTTTCAAGAAAACTCTACAAAGCCTCATAGCCTACAACGAGAAGTATTTCTTCTTTGAGTACTTAATTTAATGGTGGTAACCATTCACTAAAACACCACCAAGAAGCGTAGAATATCACACCTTGTGCTTCTTGTCCGAGTACATTATTTATGGGCGGTAACCAATGAAGAAACACAACAAAGCATCATTTATCTGACTAATTCATTTATTGGTGGTAACCATTAAAGAAACACCACAAAACATCTTATCCTACACTGAGAAGTGTTTCAGTTTTGATTACTTCATTTAAGGGTGTAATGTTTCAAAAAAACTCTACAAACCCTAATAGCCTACTACGAGAAGTATTTCTTCTTCGAGTACTTCGTATAATGGTGGTAACCATTCACTAAAACACCACAAAGAAGCATTGAATACCACACCATGTGCTTCTTGTCCGAGTACATCATTTATGGGCGGTAAATAATCAAGAAAACGTCACAAAGCATCTTATCCTACTACGAGAAGTGTTTCTTTTATGAGTACTTCATTTATGGGTGGTAACCATTAATGAAACCCCACAAAGCATCTTATCCTACAATGGGAAGTGTTTCAGTTCAGATTACTTCATTGAAAAGTGTATCCTTTCATGAAAACTCTACAAAGCCTAATAGCCTACTACGAGAAGTATTTCTTCTTTGAGTACTTTGTTTAATGGTGGTAACCATTCACTAAAACAACACAAAGAAGCATAAAATATCACTCTAAGTGTTTTTTGTTTGAGTACATCATTTGTGGGCGGTAAACAATCAAGAAAACATCCCAAAGCATATTATTCTTCTACGAGAAGTGTTTCTTATCTGAGTATTTCATTTATGAGTGGTAACCATTAAAGAAACCCCACAAAGCATCTTATCCTACTAAGAGAAGTGTTTCAGTTTTGATTACTTCATTTAAGGGTGTAACATTTCATGAAAACTCTACAAACCTCATAGCCTACAACGAGAAGTTTTTCATCTTTGAGTACTTCATTTAATATTAGTAAACATTCACTAAAACACCACAAAGAAGCATATAGTACCACTCTATGTGCTTCTTGTCCAAGTACATCATTTATGGGCGGTAAACAATAAAGAAAATATCACAAAGCATCTTATCATACTAACAGAAGTATTTCTGATATGAGTACTTCATTTATTGGTGGTAACCATTAAAAAACACCGCAAAGCATCTTATCTTACAACGAGAAGTGTTTCAGTTTTGATTATTTCATTTAAGGGTGTATTGTTTCAAAAAAACTCTACAAAGCCAAATAGCCTACTACGAGAAGTATTTTTTCTTCGAGTACTTCGTTTAATGGTGGTAACCATTCACTAAAACACCACAAAGAAGCATAGAATATCACTCCATGTGCTTCTTGTCCTAGTACCTCATTTATGAGCGGTAAACAATCAAGAAAACATAACAAAACATCTTATCCTACTAAGAGAAGTGTTTCTTATCTGAGTACGTCATTTATTGGTGGTAACCAATAAAGAAACACCACAAATCATCTTATCCTACAACGAGAAGTGTTTCAGTTGAGATCACTTCATTTAAGGGTGTAACGTTTGAAGAAAACTCTACAAAGCCAAATAGCCTACTACGAGAAGTATTTCTTCTTCGAGTACTTCGTTTAATGGTGGTAACCATTCACTAAAACACCACAAAGAAGCATTGGATATCACTCCAAGTGTTTCTTGTCCTAGTACATCATTTATGAGCGGTAAACAATCAAGAAAACATAACAAAACATATTATCCTACTAAGAGAAGTGTTTCTTATCTGACTACTTAATTTATTGGTGGTAACCATTAAAGAAACACTACAAAGCATCTTATCCTACAATGAGAAGTGTTTCGGTTTTTATTACTTCATTTATGGGTGTAATGTTTCAATAAAACTCTACAAAGACTGATAGCCTACTATGAGAAGTGTTTCTTCTTCGAGTACTTCGTTTAATGGTGCTAACCATTCACTAAAACACCACAAAGAAGCATAGAATACCACTCCATGTTCTTCTTGTTCGAGTACATCATTTATGGGCGGTAAACAATCTAGAAAACACCACAAAGCATATTATCCTACTACGAGAAGTGTTTCTTACCTAAGTACTTCATTTATGAGTTGTAACCATTTGAGAAACCCCACAAAGCATCTTATCCTACTAAGTAAAGTGTTTCAGTTCAGATTACATCATTTAAGGGTGCAACGTTTCAAGAAAACTCGACAAAGCCAAACAACCAATTACGAGATGTATTTCTTCTTCGAGTACTTCGTTTAGTGGTGGTAATCATTCTCTTCAACACCACAAAGTAGAAATGAATATCACCCTAAGTGTTTCTTGTTTGAGAACATCATTTATGGGCGGTAAAGAATCAAGAAAACATTATAGAGCAACTTATCCTACTAAGAGAAGTATTTCTTATCTGAGTACTTCATTTATGGGTGGTAACTATTAAAGAAACCCCACAAAGCATCTTATCCTCCTAAGAGAAGTGTTTCAGTTCAGATTACTTCATTTAAGGGTGTAACGTTTCAAGAAAACTCTACAAAGCCTCATAGCCTACAACGAGAAGTATTTCTTCTTTGAGTACTTAATTTAATGGTGGTAACCATTCACTAAAACACCACCAAGAAGCGTAGAATATCACACCTTGTGCTTCTTGTCCGAGTACATTATTTATGGGCGGTAACCAATGAAGAAACACAACAAAGCATCATTTATCTGACTAATTCATTTATTGGTGGTAACCATTAAAGAAACACCACAAAACATCTTATCCTACACTGAGAAGTGTTTCAGTTTTGATTACTTCATTTAAGGGTGTAATGTTTCAAAAAAACTCTACAAACCCTAATAGCCTACTACGAGAAGTATTTCTTCTTCGAGTACTTCGTATAATGGTGGTAACCATTCACTAAAACACCACAAAGAAGCATTGAATACCACACCATGTGCTTCTTGTCCGAGTACATCATTTATGGGCGGTAAATAATCAAGAAAACGTCACAAAGCATCTTATCCTACTACGAGAAGTGTTTCTTTTATGAGTACTTCATTTATGGGTGGTAACCATTAATGAAACCCCACAAAGCATCTTATCCTACAATGGGGAGTGTTTCAGTTCAGATTACTTCATTGAAAAGTGTATCCTTTCATGAAAACTCTACAAAGCCTAATAGCCTACTACGAGAAGTATTTCTTCTTTGAGTACTTTGTTTAATGGTGGTAACCATTCACTAAAACAACACAAAGAAGCATAAAATATCACTCTAAGTGTTTTTTGTTTGAGTACATCATTTGTGGGCGGTAAACAATCAAGAAAACATCCCAAAGCATATTATTCTTCTACGAGAAGTGTTTCTTATCTGAGTATTTCATTTATGAGTGGTAACCATTAAAGAAACCCCACAAAGCATCTTATCCTACTAAGAGAAGTGTTTCAGTTTTGATTACTTCATTTAAGGGTGTAACATTTCATGAAAACTCTACAAACCTCATAGCCTACAACGAGAAGTTTTTCATCTTTGAGTACTTCATTTAATATTAGTAAACATTCACTAAAACACCACAAAGAAGCATATAGTACCACTCTATGTGCTTCTTGTCCAAGTACATCATTTATGGGCGGTAAACAATAAAGAAAATATCACAAAGCATCTTATCATACTAACAGAAGTATTTCTGATATGAGTACTTCATTTATTGGTGGTAACCATTAAAAAACACCGCAAAGCATCTTATCTTACAACGAGAAGTGTTTCAGTTTTGATTATTTCATTTAAGGGTGTATTGTTTCAAAAAAACTCTACAAAGCCAAATAGCCTACTACGAGAAGTATTTTTTCTTCGAGTACTTCGTTTAATGGTGGTAACCATTCACTAAAACACCACAAAGAAGCATAGAATATCACTCCATGTGCTTCTTGTCCTAGTACCTCATTTATGAGCGGTAAACAATCAAGAAAACATAACAAAACATCTTATCCTACTAAGAGAAGTGTTTCTTATCTGAGTACGTCATTTATTGGTGGTAACCAATAAAGAAACACCACAAATCATCTTATCCTACAACGAGAAGTGTTTCAGTTGAGATCACTTCATTTAAGGGTGTAACGTTTGAAGAAAACTCTACAAAGCCAAATAGCCTACTACGAGAAGTATTTCTTCTTCGAGTACTTCGTTTAATGGTGGTAACCATTCACTAAAACACCACAAAGAAGCATTGGATATCACTCCAAGTGTTTCTTGTCCTAGTACATCATTTATGAGCGGTAAACAATCAAGAAAACATAACAAAACATATTATCCTACTAAGAGAAGTGTTTCTTATCTGACTACTTAATTTATTGGTGGTAACCATTAAAGAAACACTACAAAGCATCTTATCCTACAATGAGAAGTGTTTCGGTTTTTATTACTTCATTTATGGGTGTAATGTTTCAATAAAACTCTACAAAGACTGATAGCCTACTATGAGAAGTGTTTCTTCTTCGAGTACTTCGTTTAATGGTGCTAACCATTCACTAAAACACCACAAAGAAGCATAGAATACCACTCCATGTTCTTCTTGTTCGAGTACATCATTTATGGGCGGTAAACAATCTAGAAAACACCACAAAGCATATTATCCTACTACGAGAAGTGTTTCTTACCTAAGTACTTCATTTATGAGTTGTAACCATTTGAGAAACCCCACAAAGCATCTTATCCTACTAAGTAAAGTGTTTCAGTTCAGATTACATCATTTAAGGGTGCAACGTTTCAAGAAAACTCGACAAAGCCAAACAGCCAATTACGAGATGTATTTCTTCTTCGAGTACTTCGTTTAGTGGTGGTAATCATTCTCTTCAACACCACAAAGTAGAAATGAATATCACCCTAAGTGTTTCTTGTTTGAGAACATCATTTATGGGCGGTAAAGAATCAAGAAAACATTATAGAGCAACTTATCCTACTAAGAGAAGTATTTCTTATCTGAGTACTTCATTTATGGGTGGTAACTATTAAAGAAACCCCACAAAGCATCTTATCCTCCTAAGAGAAGTGTTTCAGTTCAGATTACTTCATTTAAGGGTGTAACGTTTCAAGAAAACTCTACAAAGCCTCATAGCCTACAACGAGAAGTATTTCTTCTTTGAGTACTTAATTTAATGGTGGTAACCATTCACTAAAACACCACCAAGAAGCGTAGAATATCACACCTTGTGCTTCTTGTCCGAGTACATTATTTATGGGCGGTAACCAATGAAGAAACACAACAAAGCATCATTTATCTGACTAATTCATTTATTGGTGGTAACCATTAAAGAAACACCACAAAACATCTTATCCTACACTGAGAAGTGTTTCAGTTTTGATTACTTCATTTAAGGGTGTAATGTTTCAAAAAAACTCTACAAACCCTAATAGCCTACTACGAGAAGTATTTCTTCTTCGAGTACTTCGTATAATGGTGGTAACCATTCACTAAAACACCACAAAGAAGCATTGAATACCACACCATGTGCTTCTTGTCCGAGTACATCATTTATGGGCGGTAAATAATCAAGAAAACGTCACAAAGCATCTTATCCTACTACGAGAAGTGTTTCTTTTATGAGTACTTCATTTATGGGTGGTAACCATTAATGAAACCCCACAAAGCATCTTATCCTACAATGGGAAGTGTTTCAGTTCAGATTACTTCATTGAAAAGTGTATCCTTTCATGAAAACTCTACAAAGCCTAATAGCCTACTACGAGAAGTATTTCTTCTTTGAGTACTTTGTTTAATGGTGGTAACCATTCACTAAAACAACACAAAGAAGCATAAAATATCACTCTAAGTGTTTTTTGTTTGAGTACATCATTTGTGGGCGGTAAACAATCAAGAAAACATCCCAAAGCATATTATTCTTCTACGAGAAGTGTTTCTTATCTGAGTATTTCATTTATGAGTGGTAACCATTAAAGAAACCCCACAAAGCATCTTATCCTACTAAGAGAAGTGTTTCAGTTTTGATTACTTCATTTAAGGGTGTAACATTTCATGAAAACTCTACAAACCTCATAGCCTACAACGAGAAGTTTTTCATCTTTGAGTACTTCATTTAATATTAGTAAACATTCACTAAAACACCACAAAGAAGCATATAGTACCACTCTATGTGCTTCTTGTCCAAGTACATCATTTATGGGCGGTAAACAATAAAGAAAATATCACAAAGCATCTTATCATACTAACAGAAGTATTTCTGATATGAGTACTTCATTTATTGGTGGTAACCATTAAAAAACACCGCAAAGCATCTTATCTTACAACGAGAAGTGTTTCAGTTTTGATTATTTCATTTAAGGGTGTATTGTTTCAAAAAAACTCTACAAAGCCAAATAGCCTACTACGAGAAGTATTTTTTCTTCGAGTACTTCGTTTAATGGTGGTAACCATTCACTAAAACACCACAAAGAATCATAGAATATCACTCCATGTGCTTCTTGTCCTAGTACCTCATTTATGAGCGGTAAACAATCAAGAAAACATAACAAAACATCTTATCCTACTAAGAGAAGTGTTTCTTATCTGAGTACGTCATTTATTGGTGGTAACCAATAAAGAAACACCACAAATCATCTTATCCTACAACGAGAAGTGTTTCAGTTGAGATCACTTCATTTAAGGGTGTAACGTTTGAAGAAAACTCTACAAAGCCAAATAGCCTACTACGAGAAGTATTTCTTCTTCGAGTACTTCTTTTAATGGTGGTAACCATTCACTAAAACACCACAAAGAAGCATTGGATATCACTCCAAGTGTTTCTTGTCCTAGTACATCATTTATGAGCGGTAAACAATCAAGAAAACATAACAAAACATATTATCCTACTAAGAGAAGTGTTTCTTATCTGACTACTTAATTTATTGGTGGTAACCATTAAAGAAACACTACAAAGCATCTTATCCTACAATGAGAAGTGTTTCGATTTTTATTACTTCATTTATGGGTGTAATGTTTCAATAAAACTCTACAAAGACTGATAGCCTACTATGAGAAGTGTTTCTTCTTCGAGTACTTCGTTTAATGGTGCTAACCATTCACTAAAACACCACAAAGAAGCATAGAATACCACTCCATGTTCTTCTTGTTCGAGTACATCATTTATGGGCGGTAAACAATCTAGAAAACACCACAAAGCATATTATCCTACTACGAGAAGTGTTTCTTACCTAAGTACTTCATTTATGAGTTGTAACCATTTGAGAAACCCCACAAAGCATCTTATCCTACTAAGTAAAGTGTTTCAGTTTAGATTACATCATTTAAGGGTGCAACGTTTCAAGAAAACTCGACAAAGCCAAACAACCAATTACGAGATGTATTTCTTCTTCGAGTACTTCGTTTAGTGGTGGTAATCATTCTCTTCAACACCACAAAGTAGAAATGAATATCACCCTAAGTGTTTCTTGTTTGAGAACATCATTTATGGGCGGTAAAGAATCAAGAAAACATTATAGAGCAACTTATCCTACTAAGAGAAGTATTTCTTATCTGAGTACTTCATTTATGGGTGGTAACTATTAAAGAAACCCCACAAAGCATCTTATCCTCCTAAGAGAAGTGTTTCAGTTCAGATTACTTCATTTAAGGGTGTAACGTTTCAAGAAAACTCTACAAAGCCTCATAGCCTACAACGAGAAGTATTTCTTCTTTGAGTACTTAATTTAATGGTGGTAACCATTCACTAAAACACCACCAAGAAGCGTAGAATATCACACCTTGTGCTTCTTGTCCGAGTACATTATTTATGGGCGGTAACCAATGAAGAAACACAACAAAGCATCATTTATCTGACTAATTCATTTATTGGTGGTAACCATTAAAGAAACACCACAAAACATCTTATCCTACACTGAGAAGTGTTTCAGTTTTGATTACTTCATTTAAGGGTGTAATGTTTCAAAAAAACTCTACAAACCCTAATAGCCTACTACGAGAAGTATTTCTTCTTCGAGTACTTCGTATAATGGTGGTAACCATTCACTAAAACACCACAAAGAAGCATTGAATACCACACCATGTGCTTCTTGTCCGAGTACATCATTTATGGGCGGTAAATAATCAAGAAAACGTCACAAAGCATCTTATCCTACTACGAGAAGTGTTTCTTTTATGAGTACTTCATTTATGGGTGGTAACCATTAATGAAACCCCACAAAGCATCTTATCCTACAATGGGAAGTGTTTCAGTTCAGATTACTTCATTGAAAAGTGTATCCTTTCATGAAAACTCTACAAAGCCTAATAGCCTACTACGAGAAGTATTTCTTCTTTGAGTACTTTGTTTAATGGTGGTAACCATTCACTAAAACAACACAAAGAAGCATAAAATATCACTCTAAGTGTTTTTTGTTTGAGTACATCATTTGTGGGCGGTAAACAATCAAGAAAACATCCCAAAGCATATTATTCTTCTACGAGAAGTGTTTCTTATCTGAGTATTTCATTTATGAGTGGTAACCATTAAAGAAACCCCACAAAGCATCTTATCCTACTAAGAGAAGTGTTTCAGTTTTGATTACTTCATTTAAGGGTGTAACATTTCATGAAAACTCTACAAACCTCATAGCCTACAACGAGAAGTTTTTCATCTTTGAGTACTTCATTTAATATTAGTAAACATTCACTAAAACACCACAAAGAAGCATATAGTACCACTCTATGTGCTTCTTGTCCAAGTACATCATTTATGGGCGGTAAACAATAAAGAAAATATCACAAAGCATCTTATCATACTAACAGAAGTATTTCTGATATGAGTACTTCATTTATTGGTGGTAACCATTAAAAAACACCGCAAAGCATCTTATCTTACAACGAGAAGTGTTTCAGTTTTGATTATTTCATTTAAGGGTGTATTGTTTCAAAAAAACTCTACAAAGCCAAATAGCCTACTACGAGAAGTATTTTTTCTTCGAGTACTTCGTTTAATGGTGGTAACCATTCACTAAAACACCACAAAGAATCATAGAATATCACTCCATGTGCTTCTTGTCCTAGTACCTCATTTATGAGCGGTAAACAATCAAGAAAACATAACAAAACATCTTATCCTACTAAGAGAAGTGTTTCTTATCTGAGTACGTCATTTATTGGTGGTAACCAATAAAGAAACACCACAAATCATCTTATCCTACAACGAGAAGTGTTTCAGTTGAGATCACTTCATTTAAGGGTGTAACGTTTGAAGAAAACTCTACAAAGCCAAATAGCCTACTACGAGAAGTATTTCTTCTTCGAGTACTTCTTTTAATGGTGGTAACCATTCACTAAAACACCACAAAGAAGCATTGGATATCACTCCAAGTGTTTCTTGTCCTAGTACATCATTTATGAGCGGTAAACAATCAAGAAAACATAACAAAACATATTATCCTACTAAGAGAAGTGTTTCTTATCTGACTACTTAATTTATTGGTGGTAACCATTAAAGAAACACTACAAAGCATCTTATCCTACAATGAGAAGTGTTTCGATTTTTATTACTTCATTTATGGGTGTAATGTTTCAATAAAACTCTACAAAGACTGATAGCCTACTATGAGAAGTGTTTCTTCTTCGAGTACTTCGTTTAATGGTGCTAACCATTCACTAAAACACCACAAAGAAGCATAGAATACCACTCCATGTTCTTCTTGTTCGAGTACATCATTTATGGGCGGTAAACAATCTAGAAAACACCACAAAGCATATTATCCTACTACGAGAAGTGTTTCTTACCTAAGTACTTCATTTATGAGTTGTAACCATTTGAGAAACCCCACAAAGCATCTTATCCTACTAAGTAAAGTGTTTCAGTTCAGATTACATCATTTAAGGGTGCAACGTTTCAAGAAAACTCGACAAAGCCAAACAACCAATTACGAGATGTATTTCTTCTTCGAGTACTTCGTTTAGTGGTGGTAATCATTCTCTTCAACACCACAAAGTAGAAATGAATATCACCCTAAGTGTTTCTTGTTTGAGAACATCATTTATGGGCGGTAAAGAATCAAGAAAACATTATAGAGCAACTTATCCTACTAAGAGAAGTATTTCTTATCTGAGTACTTCATTTATGGGTGGTAACTATTAAAGAAACCCCACAAAGCATCTTATCCTCCTAAGAGAAGTGTTTCAGTTCAGATTACTTCATTTAAGGGTGTAACGTTTCAAGAAAACTCTACAAAGCCTCATAGCCTACAACGAGAAGTATTTCTTCTTTGAGTACTTAATTTAATGGTGGTAACCATTCACTAAAACACCACCAAGAAGCGTAGAATATCACACCTTGTGCTTCTTGTCCGAGTACATTATTTATGGGCGGTAACCAATGAAGAAACACAACAAAGCATCATTTATCTGACTAATTCATTTATTGGTGGTAACCATTAAAGAAACACCACAAAACATCTTATCCTACACTGAGAAGTGTTTCAGTTTTGATTACTTCATTTAAGGGTGTAATGTTTCAAAAAAACTCTACAAACCCTAATAGCCTACTACGAGAAGTATTTCTTCTTCGAGTACTTCGTATAATGGTGGTAACCATTCACTAAAACACCACAAAGAAGCATTGAATACCACACCATGTGCTTCTTGTCCGAGTACATCATTTATGGGCGGTAAATAATCAAGAAAACGTCACAAAGCATCTTATCCTACTACGAGAAGTGTTTCTTTTATGAGTACTTCATTTATGGGTGGTAACCATTAATGAAACCCCACAAAGCATCTTATCCTACAATGGGAAGTGTTTCAGTTCAGATTACTTCATTGAAAAGTGTATCCTTTCATGAAAACTCTACAAAGCCTAATAGCCTACTACGAGAAGTATTTCTTCTTTGAGTACTTTGTTTAATGGTGGTAACCATTCACTAAAACAACACAAAGAAGCATAAAATATCACTCTAAGTGTTTTTTGTTTGAGTACATCATTTGTGGGCGGTAAACAATCAAGAAAACATCCCAAAGCATATTATTCTTCTACGAGAAGTGTTTCTTATCTGAGTATTTCATTTATGAGTGGTAACCATTAAAGAAACCCCACAAAGCATCTTATCCTACTAAGAGAAGTGTTTCAGTTTTGATTACTTCATTTAAGGGTGTAACATTTCATGAAAACTCTACAAACCTCATAGCCTACAACGAGAAGTTTTTCATCTTTGAGTACTTCATTTAATATTAGTAAACATTCACTAAAACACCACAAAGAAGCATATAGTACCACTCTATGTGCTTCTTGTCCAAGTACATCATTTATGGGCGGTAAACAATAAAGAAAATATCACAAAGCATCTTATCATACTAACAGAAGTATTTCTGATATGAGTACTTCATTTATTGGTGGTAACCATTAAAAAACACCGCAAAGCATCTTATCTTACAACGAGAAGTGTTTCAGTTTTGATTATTTCATTTAAGGGTGTATTGTTTCAAAAAAACTCTACAAAGCCAAATAGCCTACTACGAGAAGTATTTTTTCTTCGAGTACTTCGTTTAATGGTGGTAACCATTCACTAAAACACCACAAAGAAGCATAGAATATCACTCCATGTGCTTCTTGTCCTAGTACCTCATTTATGAGCGGTAAACAATCAAGAAAACATAACAAAACATCTTATCCTACTAAGAGAAGTGTTTCTTATCTGAGTACGTCATTTATTGGTGGTAACCAATAAAGAAACACCACAAATCATCTTATCCTACAACGAGAAGTGTTTCAGTTGAGATCACTTCATTTAAGGGTGTAACGTTTGAAGAAAACTCTACAAAGCCAAATAGCCTACTACGAGAAGTATTTCTTCTTCGAGTACTTCGTTTAATGGTGGTAACCATTCACTAAAACACCACAAAGAAGCATTGGATATCACTCCAAGTGTTTCTTGTCCTAGTACATCATTTATGAGCGGTAAACAATCAAGAAAACATAACAAAACATATTATCCTACTAAGAGAAGTGTTTCTTATCTGACTACTTAATTTATTGGTGGTAACCATTAAAGAAACACTACAAAGCATCTTATCCTACAATGAGAAGTGTTTCGGTTTTTATTACTTCATTTATGGGTGTAATGTTTCAATAAAACTCTACAAAGACTGATAGCCTACTATGAGAAGTGTTTCTTCTTCGAGTACTTCGTTTAATGGTGCTAACCATTCACTAAAACACCACAAAGAAGCATAGAATACCACTCCATGTTCTTCTTGTTCGAGTACATCATTTATGGGCGGTAAACAATCTAGAAAACACCACAAAGCATATTATCCTACTACGAGAAGTGTTTCTTACCTAAGTACTTCATTTATGAGTTGTAACCATTTGAGAAACCCCACAAAGCATCTTATCCTACTAAGTAAAGTGTTTCAGTTCAGATTACATCATTTAAGGGTGCAACGTTTCAAGAAAACTCGACAAAGCCAAACAGCCAATTACGAGATGTATTTCTTCTTCGAGTACTTCGTTTAGTGGTGGTAATCATTCTCTTCAACACCACAAAGTAGAAATGAATATCACCCTAAGTGTTTCTTGTTTGAGAACATCATTTATGGGCGGTAAAGAATCAAGAAAACATTATAGAGCAACTTATCCTACTAAGAGAAGTATTTCTTATCTGAGTACTTCATTTATGGGTGGTAACTATTAAAGAAACCCCACAAAGCATCTTATCCTCCTAAGAGAAGTGTTTCAGTTCAGATTACTTCATTTAAGGGTGTAACGTTTCAAGAAAACTCTACAAAGCCTCATAGCCTACAACGAGAAGTATTTCTTCTTTGAGTACTTAATTTAATGGTGGTAACCATTCACTAAAACACCACCAAGAAGCGTAGAATATCACACCTTGTGCTTCTTGTCCGAGTACATTATTTATGGGCGGTAACCAATGAAGAAACACAACAAAGCATCATTTATCTGACTAATTCATTTATTGGTGGTAACCATTAAAGAAACACCACAAAACATCTTATCCTACACTGAGAAGTGTTTCAGTTTTGATTACTTCATTTAAGGGTGTAATGTTTCAAAAAAACTCTACAAACCCTAATAGCCTACTACGAGAAGTATTTCTTCTTCGAGTACTTCGTATAATGGTGGTAACCATTCACTAAAACACCACAAAGAAGCATTGAATACCACACCATGTGCTTCTTGTCCGAGTACATCATTTATGGGCGGTAAATAATCAAGAAAACGTCACAAAGCATCTTATCCTACTACGAGAAGTGTTTCTTTTATGAGTACTTCATTTATGGGTGGTAACCATTAATGAAACCCCACAAAGCATCTTATCCTACAATGGGAAGTGTTTCAGTTCAGATTACTTCATTGAAAAGTGTATCCTTTCATGAAAACTCTACAAAGCCTAATAGCCTACTACGAGAAGTATTTCTTCTTTGAGTACTTTGTTTAATGGTGGTAACCATTCACTAAAACAACACAAAGAAGCATAAAATATCACTCTAAGTGTTTTTTGTTTGAGTACATCATTTGTGGGCGGTAAACAATCAAGAAAACATCCCAAAGCATATTATTCTTCTACGAGAAGTGTTTCTTATCTGAGTATTTCATTTATGAGTGGTAACCATTAAAGAAACCCCACAAAGCATCTTATCCTACTAAGAGAAGTGTTTCAGTTTTGATTACTTCATTTAAGGGTGTAACATTTCATGAAAACTCTACAAACCTCATAGCCTACAACGAGAAGTTTTTCATCTTTGAGTACTTCATTTAATATTAGTAAACATTCACTAAAACACCACAAAGAAGCATATAGTACCACTCTATGTGCTTCTTGTCCAAGTACATCATTTATGGGCGGTAAACAATAAAGAAAATATCACAAAGCATCTTATCATACTAACAGAAGTATTTCTGATATGAGTACTTCATTTATTGGTGGTAACCATTAAAAAACACCGCAAAGCATCTTATCTTACAACGAGAAGTGTTTCAGTTTTGATTATTTCATTTAAGGGTGTATTGTTTCAAAAAAACTCTACAAAGCCAAATAGCCTACTACGAGAAGTATTTTTTCTTCGAGTACTTCGTTTAATGGTGGTAACCATTCACTAAAACACCACAAAGAAGCATAGAATATCACTCCATGTGCTTCTTGTCCTAGTACCTCATTTATGAGCGGTAAACAATCAAGAAAACATAACAAAACATCTTATCCTACTAAGAGAAGTGTTTCTTATCTGAGTACGTCATTTATTGGTGGTAACCAATAAAGAAACACCACAAATCATCTTATCCTACAACGAGAAGTGTTTCAGTTGAGATCACTTCATTTAAGGGTGTAACGTTTGAAGAAAACTCTACAAAGCCAAATAGCCTACTACGAGAAGTATTTCTTCTTCGAGTACTTCGTTTAATGGTGGTAACCATTCACTAAAACACCACAAAGAAGCATTGGATATCACTCCAAGTGTTTCTTGTCCTAGTACATCATTTATGAGCGGTAAACAATCAAGAAAACATAACAAAACATATTATCCTACTAAGAGAAGTGTTTCTTATCTGACTACTTAATTTATTGGTGGTAACCATTAAAGAAACACTACAAAGCATCTTATCCTACAATGAGAAGTGTTTCGGTTTTTATTACTTCATTTATGGGTGTAATGTTTCAATAAAACTCTACAAAGACTGATAGCCTACTATGAGAAGTGTTTCTTCTTCGAGTACTTCGTTTAATGGTGCTAACCATTCACTAAAACACCACAAAGAAGCATAGAATACCACTCCATGTTCTTCTTGTTCGAGTACATCATTTATGGGCGGTAAACAATCTAGAAAACACCACAAAGCATATTATCCTACTACGAGAAGTGTTTCTTACCTAAGTACTTCATTTATGAGTTGTAACCATTTGAGAAACCCCACAAAGCATCTTATCCTACTAAGTAAAGTGTTTCAGTTCAGATTACATCATTTAAGGGTGCAACGTTTCAAGAAAACTCGACAAAGCCAAACAACCAATTACGAGATGTATTTCTTCTTCGAGTACTTCGTTTAGTGGTGGTAATCATTCTCTTCAACACCACAAAGTAGAAATGAATATCACCCTAAGTGTTTCTTGTTTGAGAACATCATTTATGGGCGGTAAAGAATCAAGAAAACATTATAGAGCAACTTATCCTACTAAGAGAAGTATTTCTTATCTGAGTACTTCATTTATGGGTGGTAACTATTAAAGAAACCCCACAAAGCATCTTATCCTCCTAAGAGAAGTGTTTCAGTTCAGATTACTTCATTTAAGGGTGTAACGTTTCAAGAAAACTCTACAAAGCCTCATAGCCTACAACGAGAAGTATTTCTTCTTTGAGTACTTAATTTAATGGTGGTAACCATTCACTAAAACACCACCAAGAAGCGTAGAATATCACACCTTGTGCTTCTTGTCCGAGTACATTATTTATGGGCGGTAACCAATGAAGAAACACAACAAAGCATCATTTATCTGACTAATTCATTTATTGGTGGTAACCATTAAAGAAACACCACAAAACATCTTATCCTACACTGAGAAGTGTTTCAGTTTTGATTACTTCATTTAAGGGTGTAATGTTTCAAAAAAACTCTACAAACCCTAATAGCCTACTACGAGAAGTATTTCTTCTTCGAGTACTTCGTATAATGGTGGTAACCATTCACTAAAACACCACAAAGAAGCATTGAATACCACACCATGTGCTTCTTGTCCGAGTACATCATTTATGGGCGGTAAATAATCAAGAAAACGTCACAAAGCATCTTATCCTACTACGAGAAGTGTTTCTTTTATGAGTACTTCATTTATGGGTGGTAACCATTAATGAAACCCCACAAAGCATCTTATCCTACAATGGGAAGTGTTTCAGTTCAGATTACTTCATTGAAAAGTGTATCCTTTCATGAAAACTCTACAAAGCCTAATAGCCTACTACGAGAAGTATTTCTTCTTTGAGTACTTTGTTTAATGGTGGTAACCATTCACTAAAACAACACAAAGAAGCATAAAATATCACTCTAAGTGTTTTTTGTTTGAGTACATCATTTGTGGGCGGTAAACAATCAAGAAAACATCCCAAAGCATATTATTCTTCTACGAGAAGTGTTTCTTATCTGAGTATTTCATTTATGAGTGGTAACCATTAAAGAAACCCCACAAAGCATCTTATCCTACTAAGAGAAGTGTTTCAGTTTTGATTACTTCATTTAAGGGTGTAACATTTCATGAAAACTCTACAAACCTCATAGCCTACAACGAGAAGTTTTTCATCTTTGAGTACTTCATTTAATATTAGTAAACATTCACTAAAACACCACAAAGAAGCATATAGTACCACTCTATGTGCTTCTTGTCCAAGTACATCATTTATGGGCGGTAAACAATAAAGAAAATATCACAAAGCATCTTATCATACTAACAGAAGTATTTCTGATATGAGTACTTCATTTATTGGTGGTAACCATTAAAAAACACCGCAAAGCATCTTATCTTACAACGAGAAGTGTTTCAGTTTTGATTATTTCATTTAAGGGTGTATTGTTTCAAAAAAACTCTACAAAGCCAAATAGCCTACTACGAGAAGTATTTTTTCTTCGAGTACTTCGTTTAATGGTGGTAACCATTCACTAAAACACCACAAAGAATCATAGAATATCACTCCATGTGCTTCTTGTCCTAGTACCTCATTTATGAGCGGTAAACAATCAAGAAAACATAACAAAACATCTTATCCTACTAAGAGAAGTGTTTCTTATCTGAGTACGTCATTTATTGGTGGTAACCAATAAAGAAACACCACAAATCATCTTATCCTACAACGAGAAGTGTTTCAGTTGAGATCACTTCATTTAAGGGTGTAACGTTTGAAGAAAACTCTACAAAGCCAAATAGCCTACTACGAGAAGTATTTCTTCTTCGAGTACTTCTTTTAATGGTGGTAACCATTCACTAAAACACCACAAAGAAGCATTGGATATCACTCCAAGTGTTTCTTGTCCTAGTACATCATTTATGAGCGGTAAACAATCAAGAAAACATAACAAAACATATTATCCTACTAAGAGAAGTGTTTCTTATCTGACTACTTAATTTATTGGTGGTAACCATTAAAGAAACACTACAAAGCATCTTATCCTACAATGAGAAGTGTTTCGATTTTTATTACTTCATTTATGGGTGTAATGTTTCAATAAAACTCTACAAAGACTGATAGCCTACTATGAGAAGTGTTTCTTCTTCGAGTACTTCGTTTAATGGTGCTAACCATTCACTAAAACACCACAAAGAAGCATAGAATACCACTCCATGTTCTTCTTGTTCGAGTACATCATTTATGGGCGGTAAACAATCTAGAAAACACCACAAAGCATATTATCCTACTACGAGAAGTGTTTCTTACCTAAGTACTTCATTTATGAGTTGTAACCATTTGAGAAACCCCACAAAGCATCTTATCCTACTAAGTAAAGTGTTTCAGTTTAGATTACATCATTTAAGGGTGCAACGTTTCAAGAAAACTCGACAAAGCCAAACAACCAATTACGAGATGTATTTCTTCTTCGAGTACTTCGTTTAGTGGTGGTAATCATTCTCTTCAACACCACAAAGTAGAAATGAATATCACCCTAAGTGTTTCTTGTTTGAGAACATCATTTATGGGCGGTAAAGAATCAAGAAAACATTATAGAGCAACTTATCCTACTAAGAGAAGTATTTCTTATCTGAGTACTTCATTTATGGGTGGTAACTATTAAAGAAACCCCACAAAGCATCTTATCCTCCTAAGAGAAGTGTTTCAGTTCAGATTACTTCATTTAAGGGTGTAACGTTTCAAGAAAACTCTACAAAGCCTCATAGCCTACAACGAGAAGTATTTCTTCTTTGAGTACTTAATTTAATGGTGGTAACCATTCACTAAAACACCACCAAGAAGCGTAGAATATCACACCTTGTGCTTCTTGTCCGAGTACATTATTTATGGGCGGTAACCAATGAAGAAACACAACAAAGCATCATTTATCTGACTAATTCATTTATTGGTGGTAACCATTAAAGAAACACCACAAAACATCTTATCCTACACTGAGAAGTGTTTCAGTTTTGATTACTTCATTTAAGGGTGTAATGTTTCAAAAAAACTCTACAAACCCTAATAGCCTACTACGAGAAGTATTTCTTCTTCGAGTACTTCGTATAATGGTGGTAACCATTCACTAAAACACCACAAAGAAGCATTGAATACCACACCATGTGCTTCTTGTCCGAGTACATCATTTATGGGCGGTAAATAATCAAGAAAACGTCACAAAGCATCTTATCCTACTACGAGAAGTGTTTCTTTTATGAGTACATCATTTATGGGTGGTAACCATTAATGAAACCCCACAAAGCATCTTATCCTACAATGGGAAGTGTTTCAGTTCAGATTACTTCATTGAAAAGTGTATCCTTTCATGAAAACTCTACAAAGCCTAATAGCCTACTACGAGAAGTATTTCTTCTTTGAGTACTTTGTTTAATGGTGGTAACCATTCACTAAAACAACACAAAGAAGCATAAAATATCACTCTAAGTGTTTTTTGTTTGAGTACATCATTTGTGGGCGGTAAACAATCAAGAAAACATCCCAAAGCATATTATTCTTCTACGAGAAGTGTTTCTTATCTGAGTATTTCATTTATGAGTGGTAACCATTAAAGAAACCCCACAAAGCATCTTATCCTACTAAGAGAAGTGTTTCAGTTTTGATTACTTCATTTAAGGGTGTAACATTTCATGAAAACTCTACAAACCTCATAGCCTACAACGAGAAGTTTTTCATCTTTGAGTACTTCATTTAATATTAGTAAACATTCACTAAAACACCACAAAGAAGCATATAGTACCACTCTATGTGCTTCTTGTCCAAGTACATCATTTATGGGCGGTAAACAATAAAGAAAATATCACAAAGCATCTTATCATACTAACAGAAGTATTTCTGATATGAGTACTTCATTTATTGGTGGTAACCATTAAAAAACACCGCAAAGCATCTTATCTTACAACGAGAAGTGTTTCAGTTTTGATTATTTCATTTAAGGGTGTATTGTTTCAAAAAAACTCTACAAAGCCAAATAACCTACTACGAGAAGTATTTTTTCTTCGAGTACTTCGTTTAATGGTAGTAACCATTCACTAAAACACCACAAAGAAGCATAGAATATCACTCCATGTGCTTCTTGTCCTAGTACCTCATTTATGAGCGGTAAACAATCAAGAAAACATAACAAAACATCTTATCCTACTAAGAGAAGTGTTTCTTATCTGAGTACGTCATTTATTGGTGGTAACCAATAAAGAAACACCACAAATCATCTTATCCTACAACGAGAAGTGTTTCAGTTGAGATCACTTCATTTAAGGGTGTAACGTTTGAAGAAACTCTACAAAGCCAAATATCCTACTACGAGAAATATTTCTTTTTCGAGTACTTCATTTATTGGTGGTAACCATTAAAGAAACACCACAAAGCATCTTATCCTACAACGAGAAGTGTTTCAGTTTTGATTATTTCATTTAAAGGTGTAATGATTCAATAAAACTCTACAAAGCCTAATGTCCTACTACGAGATGTATTTCTTCTTCGAGTACTTCGTTAATGCTGGTCACCTTTCACTAAAACACCACAAAGAAGCATGGAATATCAAACTAAGTTTTTCTTGTTCGAGTACATCTTTTATGGGTGGTAAACATTCATGAAAACATCACAAAGCAACTTATCCTACTACGAGAATTATTTCTTATATGAGTACTTCATTTATGGGTGGTAACTATTAAGGAAACCCTACAAAGCATCTTCTCCTACTAAGAGATGTGTTTCAGTTCAGATTACTTCATTTAAGGGTGTAACATTTCATGAAAACTCTACAAAGCGTCATAGCCTACAACGAGAAGTATTTCTTCTTTGAATACTTCATTTAATGGTGGTAACCATTCACTAAAACACCACAAAGAAGCATAGAATATCACTCCATGTGCTTCTTGTCCGAGTATATCATTTATGGTAAACAATCAAGAAAACATCACAAAGCATCTTATACTACTAAGGGAAGTGTTTCTTATCTGAGTACTTCATTTATTGGTGGTAACCATTAAAGAAACACCACAAAGCATTTTATCCTACAACGAGAAGTGTTTCAGTTTTGATTACATCATTTCAGGGTGTAATGATTCAAGAAAACACTACAAAGCCTAATAACCTACTACGAGAAGTATTTCTTTTTCGAGTATTTCGTTTAATGATGGTAACCATACACTAAAACACCACAAAGAAACATTAAATATCACTCTAAGTGTTTCTTGTTCGAGTACATCATTTATGGACGGTAAACAATCAAGAAAATATCACAAAGCAACTAATCCTACTACGAGAAGTATTTCTAATCTGAGTACTTCATTTCTGGGTGGTAACTATTAAAGAAACCCCACAAAGCATCTTATGCTACTAAGAGAAGTGTTTCAGTTCAGATTACTTCATTTAAGGGTGAAACGTTTCAAGAAAACTCGACAAAGCCTAATAGCCAACTACGAGAAGTATTTCTTCTTCGAGTACTTCGTTTAATTTTGGTAATCATTCACTAAAACACCACAAAGAAGAATAGAATATCACTCTAAATGTTTCTTGTTCGAGTACATCATTTATGGGCGGTAAAGGATCAAGAAAACATCACAGAGCAACTTATTCTACTACGAGAAGTATTTCTTATCTGAGTGCATCATTTATGGGTGGTAACTAATAAAGAAACCCCACAAAGTATCTTATCCTACTAAGAGAAGTGTTTCAGTTTTGATTACTTCATTTAAAGGTGTAATGATTCAAGAAAACTCTACAAAGCCTAATAGCATACTAGGAGAAGTATTTCTTGTTCGAGTACTTCGTTTAATGGTGGTAACCATTCACTAAAACACCACAAAGAAACATAGAATATCACTCTAAGTGTTTCTTGTTCGAGTACATCATTTATAGGCGGTAACGATCAAGATTACATCACAAATCATCTTATCCGACTAGGAGAAGTGTTACTTATCTGAGTACTTCATTTATGGGTAGTAACCATTAAAGAAACCCCAGAAATCATCTTATCCTACAATGGGAAGTGTTTCAGTTCAGATTACTTCATTGAAAAGTGTATCCTTTCATGAAAACTCTACAAAGCCTAATAGCCTACTACGAGAAGTATTTCTTCTTTGAGTACTTTGTTTAATGGTGGTAACCATTCACTAAAACAACACAAAGAAGCATAAAATATCACTCTAAGTGTTTTTTGTTTGAGTACATCATTTATGGGCGGTAAACAATCAAGAAAACATCCCAAAGCATATTATTCTACTACGAGAAGTGTTTCTTATCTGAGTATTTCATTTATGAGTGGTAACCATTAAAGAAACCCCACAAAGCATCTTATCCTACTAAGAGAAGTGTTTCAGTTTTGATTACTTCATTTAAGGGTGTAACATTTCATGAAAACTCTACAAACCTCATAGCCTACAACGAGAAGTTTTTCATCTTTGAGTACTTCATTTAATATTAGTAAACATTCACTAAAACACCACAAAAAAACATATAATACAATTCCATGTGCTTCTTGTCCGAGTACATCATTTATGGGCGGTAAACAATCAAGAAAACATTACAAAGCATCTTATCCAACGAGGAGAATTGTTTCTTATCTGAGTACTTCATTTATTAGTTGTAACCATTAAAGAAACACCACATAGCATCTTATCGTACTACGAGAATTGTTTCAGTTTTGATTACTTCATTTAAGGGTGTAATATTTCAAGAAAACTCTACAAAGCCTAATAGCCAACTACGAGAAGTATTTTTTCTTCGAGTACTTCGTTTAATGGTGGTAACCATAACTAAAACACCACAAAGAAGCATAGAATATCACTCCATGTGCTTCTTGACCGAGTACATTATTTATCAGCGGTAAACAATAAAGAAAATATCACAAAGCATCTTATCCTACTACGAAAAGTGTATCTTATCTTAGTACTTCATTTATGGGCGGTAACCATTGAAGAAATACAACAAAGCATCTTATCCAACTACGAGAAGTGTTTCAGTTTAAAATACTTCCTTTATGGGTGTAACGTTTCATGAAAACTCTACAAAGCCAAATAGCCTACTACTAGAAGTATTTCTTCTTCGGGTACTTCGTTTAAAAGGTGGTAACATTCACTAAAATACCACAAAGAAGCATAGAATATCACTCTAAGTGTTTCTTGTTTGAGTACATCATTTATGGGCGATAAACAATCAAGGAAACATCGCAAAGCATCTTATCCTAATAGGAGAAGTGTTTCTTATCTAAGTACTTCATTTATGGGTGGTACCATTATAGAAACCCCACAAATCATCTTATCCTACTAAGGAAAGTGTTTCAGTTCAGATTACTTCATTTATGAGTGTAACATTTCAAGAAAACTCTACAAAGCCTCATAGCCTACAACGAGAAGTATTTCTTCTTTGAGTACTTAATTTAATGGAGGTAACCATTAACTAAAACAACACAAAGAAGCATAGAATATCACTCCATGTGCTCCTTGTCCGAGTACATCATTTATGGGCGGTAAATAATCAAGAAAATATCACAAAACATCTTATCCTACTACGAGAAGTGTTATCTGACTACTTCATTCTTCGGTGGTAACCATTAAAGAAACACCACAAAGCATCTTATCCTACACTTAGAAGTGTTTCAGTTTTGATTACTTCATTTAAGGGTGTAATGTTTCAATAAAACTCTACAAAGCCTAATAGTCTACTACGAGAATTATTTCTTCTTCGAGTACTTTGTTTAATGGTGGTAACCATAACTAAAACACCACAAAGAAGCATAGAATACCACTCCATATGCTTCTTGTCCGAGTACATCACTTATGGGAGGTAAACAATCTACTAAACATCACAAAGCATATTATCCTACTACGAGAAGTGTTTCTTACATGAGTACTTCATTTATGGGTGGTAACTATTAAAGAAACCCCACAAAGTATCTTATCCTACTAAGAGAAGTGTTTCAGTTCAGATTACTTTATTTATGGGTGTAACGTTTCAAGAAAACTCTACAATGCCTAATAGCCAACGACGAGAAGTATTTCTTCTTCGAGTACTTCGTTTAAAAGGTGGTAAACATTCACTAAAATACCACAAAGAAGCAAAGAATATCACTCTAAGTGTTTCTTGTTCGAGTACATCATTTATGGGCGATAAACAATCAAGGAAACATCGCAAAGCATCTTATCCTAATAGGAGAAGTGTTTCTTATCTGAGTACTTCATTTATGGGTGATAACCATTAAAGAAATCCCACAAATAATCTTATCCTACAACGAGAAGTGTTTCAGTTCAGATTACTTCATTTAAGAGTGTAACATTTTAAGAAAACTCTACAAAGCCTAATAGCCTACTACGAGAAGTATTTCTTCTTCGAGTACTTCGTTTGAAAGGTGGTAAACATTCACTAAAACACCACAAAGAAGCATAGAATACCACTCCTTGTGCTTCTTGTCCGAGTACATTATTTATGGGCGGTAAGCAATCAGGAAAACATCACAAAGTATCTTATCCTACTAAGAGAAATGTTTCTTATCTGAGTACTTCATTTATTGGTGGTAACCATTAAAGAAACACCACAAAGCATCTTATCCTACTACGATAAGTTTTTCAGTTTTGATTACTTCATTTAAGGGTGTAATGTTTCAAGAAAACTCTACAAAGCCTCATAGCCTACAACGAGAAGTATTTCTTCTTCGAGTACTTCGTTTAATGGTGGTAACCATTCAATAAAACACCACAAAGAAGTATAAAATATCACTATAAGTGCTTCTTGTCCGTTTACATCATTTATGGGCGGTAAACAATCTAGAAAATGTCACAAAAAATCTTATCATACTATGAGAAGTGTTTATTATCCGAGTATTTTATTTATGGGTGGTAACCATTAGAGAAACCCCACAAAACATCTTATCCTACTAAGAGAAGTGTTTCAGTTCATATTACTTTATTTAAGGGTGTAACGTTTCAAGAAAACTCTACAAAGCCTCATAGCCTACAACGAGAAGTATTTTTTCTTTGCGTACTTCATTTAATGGTGGTAACCATTCACTAAAACACCACAAAGAAGCATAGAATATCACTCTAAGTGCTTCTTGTCCGAGTACATCATTTTTGGGCGGTAAACAATCTAGAAAACATCACAAAGCATCTTATCATACTACGAGAAGTGTTTTTATCTCAGTACTTCACTCATGGGTGGTAATCATTAAAGAAACCCCACAAAGTATATTATCCTACTAAGAGAATTGTTTCAGTTCATATTACTTCATTTAAGGGTGTATCGTTTCAAGAAAACTCAGACATGAAGCACTTTGACTGGTATTATGTGCTTCTTTGTTATGTTTTAGTGAAATGTTGACATCCATAAATGAAGTACTTGAAGGTAATATCATCATTAAATGAAGTACTCAGAGATGAAACACTTCTTGTAGTAGGCTAAGATTCATTGTGGTGTTTTATGAAAGATTATTACCCATAAACGAAGTATTCGATCATGAAACACCTAGCTTAATAAACTAAGCTGCTTCGTGGTATTTTCTTGAAAGGATATTATCTTTTAATAAAGTACTCGAAGATAAAACTCTTTTCGGAGTAGGCTAAGAGGCTTGTGATAAGGAACACTTCTTGTAGTAGGCTAAGATGCAATGTGGTATTTTCTGGAAATGTTGCCACCCATAAATGAAGACCTCGGAAATGAAACACTTAGCTTAGTAGGTTGAGCTATTTCATGGTGTTTTCTTAAAAGGTTACCACCATTGATGAAGTACTCAGAGATTAAACACTTCTTGTAGTAGGCTAAGATACATTGTGGTATTTTGTTCAAAGGCATTCACCATTAATTGAAGTACTCGGCCATGAATTACCTAGCGTAGTAGACTGTGCAACATCGTGGTGTTTTTATGAAAGGTTACAACCTTTAAATTAACTACTTGAAAAAGAAATAATTCTCGTAATAGGCTATACTGCTTTGTGAAGTTTTCTTGAAGGATAACCGCCAATAAAAGATCTTCTCGGATCAGAAACACTTCTCGTAGTAGGATAAGATACTTTGTGGTGTTTTCTTGAATGGTTACCACCCATAAATGAAATAATCGAATATGAAGCACTTAGAGTGGTATTCTATGCTTCTTTATGGTATTTTAGTGAAAGGGTATCACCCATTAATAAAGTACCCCGACAAGAAACACATCTCGTAGTAGACCATGATGCTTTGTGGAGTTTTCTTGAAAGGTACCACCCATAAATGAAGTACTTATACATGAGTAACTTATAGTGGTATTCTATGCTTCTTAGATTTGTTTTATTGAAAGGTTACCACCCTTAAATGATGAACCTGAAGACGAAACACTTCTCGTAGTAGGTTAAGATGTTTTGTGGTGTCTTCTTGAAAGGTTACAGCCGATAAACGAAGTATTCGAATTAGAAACACTTTTCATAGTAGGCTAAGATTCATTGTGGTGTTTTCTTGAAAGTTTTGGCACCCTTAAATGTAGTCAGACAAAAAATGCATAGTTTAAGCTGCTTCGTTGTGTTTTCTTGAAAGATTACCACCCATAAATGGAGTACATGAAGATGAAACATTTCTCTTAGTAGGTTAAGATGCTTTGGGTGTTTTGTTAAGAAGTTACCACCCATGAATGAAGTATTCGACAATGAAACACTTATGGTAGAAGGCTATATTTCTCCGTAGTGTTTTCTTGAAATAATACCAGCATCAAATGAAGTATACAAACATGAAACACTTATTATAATAGGCTAAGATTAATTGTGGTGTTTTCATGCAAGGTTATCACCCATAAACAAAGTACCAGTTTACGAAACACGTAGCATAGTAGACTATGCTGCATCGTGGTGTTTTCTTGAAATGTTATTACCCTTTAATAAAGTAATAGAAGATTAAAAACTCTTCTCATAATAGGATAAGATGCTTTGTGATGTTTTCTTGAAAGGTTAACTGCCATAATTGAGGTGCCCGAACAAGAAACATTTCTTGTAGTAGGATATGATGCTTTGTGGTGTTTTTTTTTTAGGATAACCACCCATAAATGATGTACTCATATTAGAAACACTTCTCGTAGTAGGATAAGATGTTTTGTGGTGTTTTCTTGAATGGTTACCACCCATAAATGAAGTAATCGGACATGAAGCACTTAGAGTGGTATTATATGTTTCTTTATGGTATTTTAGTGAAAGGTTATCACCCATAAATAATGTACCCCGACAAGAAATACATCTCTTAGTAGACCATGATGCTTTGTGGAGTTTTTTTGAAAGGTACCACTATAAATGAAGTACTCATACATGAGTCACTTAGAGTGGTATTCTAGGCTTCTTAGTTTTGTTTTATTGAAAGGTTACCACCCTTAAAAGAAGAACTTGAAGATTAAATTTTTCTCGTAGTAGGTTAAGATGTTTAGTGGTGTTTTCTTGAAAGGTTACAACCGATAAATAAAGTACTCGAATTAGAAACACTTTCGTAGTAGCCTAAGATTGGCTAAGATTCATTGTGGTGTTTTTTCAAAGTTTTGGCACCTTTACATGTAGTCAGACAAAAATACTTAGCTTTATAGTTTAAGTTGCTTCGTGATGTTTTCTTGAAAGATTACCACCCCTTTAATGAAGTACATGAAGATGAAACATTTCTCTCAGTAGGCTAAGATGCTTTGGGGTGTTTTGTTAAGAAGTTACCACCAATAAATGAAGTATTCGACGATGAAACACTTATGGTAGAAGGCTATATTTCTTCATAGTTTTTTTTCTTGAAATAATACCAACATTAAAGGAAGTACACAAACATTAAACACATATTACAGTAGGCTAAGATTCATTGTGGTGTTTTTTATGAAAGGTTATCACCCATAAACAAAGTACTCGGTAATGAAACACGGATCATAGTAAACTATGCTGCTTCATGGTGTTTTGGTGTTTTCTTGAAATGTTATTACCCTTTAGTAAAGTTATAGAAGATTAAAAACTCTTCTCGTTGTTGAATAAGATGTTTTGTGATATTTTCTAGAAAGGTTACTTGCCATAAATGAGTTGCCCAAGCAAGAAACATTTCTTGTAGTAGGCTAAGATACATTATAGCATTTTCTAGAAAGGTTGCCATCCATAAATGAAGACCTCGGACATGAAACACTTAGCTTAAAGGTTACCACCTTTAAATGAAGTACTTAGAGATGGAACACTTCTTGTAGTAAGCTAAGATGCTCTGTGGAGTTTTCTTGAATGGTTACACCCATAAATGAAGTAGTCAGATCATAAATACTTCTCGTAGTAGGTAGGGTTTTACCAACGGATCGAGTCGGGTACCCGTGGATCCAACCCGGGCGGATCCACGGATCCACGGGTATCACGGGTCGGGTAAGCACGAGACCGAAGTGGAAATGGTCAACCCTAGTTGTGATAAAACCGGGCGGGTCGTGTGGGTACGAGTCCAGACGGGTCTGGCACGAGTCGGGGCGGGTCGGGTTAGATTTTTAAATTAATTTTTCTGCCGAATTTTTTTTATTTTTTCGAATTTTTTTACTTTGAAATGACATAAAGTGACAAGAATCTGTCACGAGTCCACGGGTCGGGCACGAATGTTGCACGGGTTCCACGGGTAGAGTACGGGTCGTGCGCGGTTTGGGCGGGTCACGAGTTCGGGCGAGTTTCGAAAATTTTGGCCTACCCGACCCGCCCTAGATCTTGGGTCCATTTTCCACGGGTCGGTCGGGTCTTAGCCACGGGGCCGAGTCGGTCATGGTCCGGGTACGGGTCAGACCACGGGCGAGTCGACCCACCCGGATTTTGGCCCAACTATATTAGTAGGATAAGATGCTTTGTGGTGGTTTCTAGAATGGTTGCCAATAATAAATGAAGTACTCAGAGATGAAGCACTTAGACTGGTATTCTATGCTTCTTTGTGATGCTTTAGTGAAAGGTTACAACCCATAAATGAAGTACTTGAAGAAGAAACACTTCTCGTTTTAGGCTAAGATGTTTTGTGGTGTTTTTCTGAAAGATTACCGCCGATAAATGAAGTACTCGGATCAGAAACACTTCTCATAGTAGGCTAGATGCATTGTGGTGTTTTCTTGAAAGTTTGGGACCCATAAATGTAGTCAGGCATTGGATAGTTAGCTTAGTTTAAGCTTCTTCGTGATGTTTTCTTGAAAGATTACCATCCTTAAATTAAGTGCATGAAGATGAAACATTTCTCTCAGGATGCTAAGATGCTTTGGGGTATTTTGTCGAGAAGTTACCACATATAAATGAAGTACTCGAAGATGAAACACTTATGGTAGAAGGCCATATTTCTTCTTAGTATTTTCTTGAAAGTATATCAGCATTAAATAAAGTACTCAGAGATGAAACAATTATTGTTGTAAGCTAAGATTCATTGTGGTATTTTTATGAAAGGTTATCACCCATAAATGAAGTATTCGGTCATGAAACACCTAGCTTAGTAGACTAAGCTGTTTCGTGGTATTTTCTTGAAGGTTATTACCTTTTATTAAAGTACTAGAAGATAAAACTCTTCTCGGAGTAGGCTAAGAGGCTTGTAATAAGGAACACTTCTTGTAGTAGGCTAAGAGGCTTGTAATAAGGAACACTTCTTGTAGTAGGCTAAGATGCATTGTGATATTTTCTGGAAATGTTGCCACCCATAAATGAAGACCTCGGAAATAAAACACTTAGCTTAGTAGGTTGAGATGTTTCGTGGTGTTTTTTGGAAAGGTTACCACCATTAATGAAGTACTCAGAGATGAAACACTTCTTGTAGATGCTAAGATGCATTGTGGTATTTTGTTCAAAGGCATTCACCAATAATTGAAGTACTCGACCATGAAATACGTAGCGCAGTAGACTATGCAGCATCGTGGTGTTTTTATGAAAGGTTACCGTCTTTAAATTAACTACTCGAAAAAGAAACAATTCTCATAGTAAGCTATACTACTTTGTGGAGTTTTTGTTGAAGGATAACCAATAAATGATGTACTCGGATTAAAACACTTCTCGAAGTAGGATAAGATACTTTGTGGCATTTTCTTGAATGGTTACCACCCATAAATGAAGTAATCGAACATGAAGCACTTAGAGTGGTATTCTATGCTTCTTTATGCTATTTTAGTGAAAGGATATCACCCATAAATAAAGTACCCCGACAAGAAACACATCTCGTAGTAGACCATGATGCTTTGTGAAGTTTTCTTGAAAGGTATCACCCATAAATGAAGTACTCATACATGAGTCACTTATAGTGATATTCAATGCTTCTTAGATTTTTTTTATTGAACTTGAAGAAGAAACACTTCTCATATTAGGTTAAATTGTTTTGTGTTATCTTCTTGAAAGGTATCAACCGATAAACTAAGTACTTAAATTAGAAACATTTTTCATAGTAGGCTAAGATTCATTGTGGTGTTTTCTTGAAAGTTTTGGCACCCTTAAATGTAGTCAGACAAAAAACACTTAACTTTATAGTTTAAGCTGCTTCGTGATGTTTTCTTGAAAAATTACCATCCATAAATGAAGTACATGAAGATGAAACATTTCTCTCAGTAGGTTAAGATGCTTTGGGGTATTTTGTTAAGAAGTTACCACTCATGAATGAAGTATTCGACTATGAAACACTTATGGTAGAAGGCTATATTTCTCCGTAGTGTTTTCTTGAAATAATACCACATTAAATGAAGTATACAAACATGAAACACTTATTATAGTAGGATAAGATTAATTGTGGTGTTTTTATGCAAGGTTATCACCCATAAACGAAGTACTCGGTCACAAATCACGTAGCGTAGTAGACTATGTTGCATCGTGGTGTTTTCTTGAAATGTTATTACCCTTTAATAAAGTACTAGAAGATTAAAAGCTCTTCTCGTTGTAGGATAAGATGTGTTGTGGTGTTTTCTTGAAAGGTTACCTCCCATAAATGAGGTGCCCGAACAAGAAACATTTCTTGTAGCATGATAAGATGCTTCGTGGTGTTTTTTTTGAAGGGTAACCACCCATAAATGATGTACTCGGATCAGAAACACTTCTCGTAGTAGAATAAGATGTTGTGTGGTGTTTTCTTTAATGATTACCATCCATAAATGAAGTAATCAGACATGAAGCACTTAAAGTGGTATTCTATGCTTCTTTATGGTATTTTAGTGAAATGTTATCACCCATAAATAAAGTACCCCGACAAGAAACACATCTCGTAGTTGACCATGATGCTTTGTGGAGTTTTCTTAAAAGGTACCACCCATAAATAAAGTACTCATACATGAGTCACTTAGAGTGGTATTCTATGCTTCTTAACTAATTATGGCCAAACACATAATTCAAGCAATTCAATCACTAAGCAAACAATTCAATTCACCCTATCAATTTTAACAATTCAATTGCCACTACTCAACTCACAATCTACAAATCAAGCAATTAAATTAAGTAAATTGAGTAAATGTAAATAGAGATAGGAAAAAGAAAAAAGGCTCAATGTGTTGACGAAGTTCGGCTTGTCCCTGGCCTCGCCTACATCTCAGGGTCCTCGGCACCCCCGCTACTTGCACACTAAACAAATAAATTATTCAATGTACAACTTTGGAATTGGGCTCTCTTACACACATCGGTGGAGCATCAACTCTAACACGATGTCGAATTCGGTCTCGCTTACACATGCCGTGGAGAACCGAGCCAACTATCTTGATCTCTCTTACACACACCAGTGGAGCTCAAGACAACTAAACACACACAAAAATAAATAATGAAAGGATAAAACTAATCACTCAAACAAACTCTCAATAATTCCTAGATTAGATTTAGCTAGTTTAAACTTGGGAATTGAGCAAGGATTTGGCTATGAAACTAGAGCTCAAAGAGCACAACAATGGTTGCTGGTAAAGATAATGATTGAATAGAACAACAACTCCTTTGGTTGTTAGAGGAGAAAGGTTTAAATAGGTGTTCAAATCTGATTAAAAAGTAAATCTGTGAGGTATAGCGTTATAACACTATCTGCTGTACAAATCATAGCATTATTAATCGGTATGGTATGTGGTATGTTAAGCACTCAAGTTTTAAAACCTATGTATCGATTTTAAAGATTGCAAGTATACAACCCGTGTGTTGTGGTATTTTAGGTGTCGAGATCCATAGCGACAAGTTGACCATCTAGATTGAACTATGTAATTAAAATCTAATGGTTCAGATAAATGGTTTGGTGATTTTCAAGGTTGAAAAGTTCTAATTAACTATGTGATCAAATAGAATAAAAGAAAAAGGAATTTGATCAAGATAAAGAAGGATTCTAGTATTTCGGGATTCTCAATTCGCTTACTTGAAAAACTAAGTAGTTTGTTTCAATTGTTCGATTTAAGGTTAATGACGACTAAATATAATATCAAAGAGGGTATTAACTTTTTTAATACTATGCCTAAATTGACTCGGTGTTACATCCGCATGTTACACCAATTAAATTTAGGTTTTAGGGCACAACTAGAGTTAAGGTTTACAAGCTAATTTGCTTAGCAATTATGCATTTCACAAGTCACAAGAAACCTTAATTATCATCTAAGTTTTTAACTTTCCCCTCGAACTTGATTAGAACTTAGTGTTTCTTTTGGTATGAAGGACAATTCAAAACATTTCATTTTCAAATCATCAAGCAAGATTATAATTAAATCAAAGAAACAATTACATCCAACAATCAATTCAAGAAAAGAATAAGTTTACAAGCAAGTTTCATGAAGTATTCCTTAGCCCTAGAGAGGGGATTAGCCTTTCATGACAAAATCAAATACTAAACACAAGATTGATTCTAGCCAAATAAGAAGGAGAGAAGAAGATAGAATCGATAGACGCTAATCCCTAGTCTTGACCTTCCTCCATTTTCCCCCTTCTTTCTTGCAAAGATCCTCCTTCTCTCTTTCTCAAAACTCTGTCTAAAAGGTATCTAATTCGAAAATAGAGAGATCACTCCAAAAATAGATTCAAATTCTTTTAATAGGTAAAGAAATCTGGGCTTCGGATGTGGACCTTGCGGCCCGTAATGAAGGCCTTGTGGCCCGCAATTAAGACATTCCAAGCATCATTTTTTTGTCTCGAGACTTGTCTATCCTTGTGACTCGCAATGAAGGACTTGCGGCCCGCAAACAACATAACCCAATTGGCTAGAACTCTACCTCTGAAATTCTCCATCTTTGCAGCCTGCAATGGGGACTTTACGATCCGCAAATAGGTGCAAAAATGCACCATTCTGTGATGCTTGACGTGAAGAGTCCAATTTCAGAGTTCTTTTGGCTAGAATCACCTTGTACATGCATGATTGAACAAAAACATAGCAGCACCACAAACTTGCACATTTTAATCCTAAACTAAACAAAATTAATTGAAAGCAACACAAGATTTTGGTCAAATGGCATCATATACCCTAGCTAATGATATATATAAATCAGGGTTATCAGTTATAATGCCATCTAGAGTGAGGACAAAACATTTGACTGTTGGATTTCAATTTTGCAACTTTTGTTTAGCGTTATAATGCTATATTATATATAAATTGTACCGTTATAATGCTATGTCAAGTCAGAACAAAAGATTTTACCATTGGAACTTTAGTTTAGCGTTATAACTGATTAATCTGGATGTTTTTGGCTAAACAATTCAACCCTGAAAAATTCCCTATCGTAATAACGCTATAAATTAGCGTTATAACGCTATACAAAACTGTTTTGGTTTGAACGTATTGTCCCTGAAAATTTTCATACCGTTATAATTCTAGGTAATAGCGTTATAACGTTACATGGAATTTATGCAAGTTTTTGGCTGTTTTGTTTGTAATTTATGGTCCAGCATTATAACACTATTTCTTGCGTTATAACGGGTTATACTGTTTGGTTTGGATTCCTTGCTCTTTTTAATCCCAAATTTAAATAAACTAAATTCTAATTAACCTAAGCAGTTTTTGTGCTCTTATGCTTTTGCGTAAATGCCCCTACAAATATTTTCAAACACAAGAAACGATAAAATTCAAATAGTTTTGCAACTCAACAAATATAAGACATTGTGTGAGCCAACGATCTCCCCCTTTTATTGATTTGTAAAACCACAACATATGTGCCTAAATAATTTAGTTTAATTTCAATTTGGCACATATGATTTCTCCCCCTTTTTGGAAATCAAACAAAACACAGAGTTTCATAATTTACAATTAATAGCATTTGCTCCCCCTCAATTTGATAAACCCCCCTCAATTTATGTAAAAATATAATTTGAGCAATGAAACTCTCCCTCAACTTATCCATCATCCTATACAATCACAAATTCAAAATTTCTAGCCCAAGTTAACAAATTTCTTTGAAGTTTGCAGAAGCATATTTTGAAATTAGGGCTTACATGTATATGTGTTTGTTTGAGTTTTATAAAGGCTCAAGTCATTTAATTTACTCCCCCTTAATATGCGACAATCGGTATTTGGGAGGGGCATCAACCTACAAACCTTCTAAGTATGAACTTTAGGCATCCAAGCAACTTTTGATTGGTTGCTTTCCTTCCTAAGTGTGCAATCTAACAAGATGTGGCCATGCTTACAACAATAGTTGCACAAGGAACTAGTAGGAGGGTGAACACTAGCCTTAACAAACCTAATGTGATAATCCTTTTTCAACTTTTGAGCCTTGTTCTTTGGTTGATTAAGATTAGGCTTTGGCAATTGTGTTGGTTGAGAAACAATCCTTGGTGCTTGATTATGGTTAACACCAAGTTGGGCAACACTCTTGAATTTTGGTTCATATGCCCATCCGGTTGGTCCTTTGTAATATGCATTGTTGGATCATGATGGGTTGAAATACCTATGTACCGGTTTGGGTTTGGTATGGCTTTCATTGTTGAACTGGTACCTAATTGCATATGTTGGTACATTGCCCTTCTTTTGGTATTTTGCATATTTATCCTTGTCAAGTTTGATTTGTTTTTCTGCATTTTTAGGGATTTGAGGTTTCTTGGGTGGCAAAGAAAAGGGTGAAATCCTCTTATAATCCAATCCTGATTTGTTATGCCGGCCTTGTTCCTCATATAACTTTCTTAAGTCCAACTTGGTTTTGCTCAAAGCATTAGAAGACTTCAAGGTCTTATTTTTAATTTGTAATTTATTTTCTTTAGACTCAAGCTCAAGAATTTTGTCATTTAACACCCAATAGTGCAATCTTTTCTCATGAGGGCTTGGTTTGACTCAATGAGGAGCTTATTTAACCTTACAATCTCAAGTTTTAATAACTCCTCATTAGGCACGTTACATGTGTCACCACAATCATCATCCGACTCACTATCGAATTCAACCCCTAGACAATAAGTAACATCAATGGGTTTTGAGTCTAGAAATACCTTAGCCTCATCGTTGAGGTTGATGTCCTAGCTTCTATCACTTCATTTTCGCTAGTGCTAGATTCATTCTTGGAGGCTTCCTCCACCGATTGTTCTTTCTTGGCCACATCATCTTTCTCAACCCGTCCAAGAGTGAACTTCTTGATAAGCTCGATCACTCTCGGATCGGTTACATTATTCTTGGAGATGATGACGTCAAAGTCGATCTTGCATTCCTCCACCAAGGCAATAAATGCATGATGGTCATCGCTTTGTAGTCCCTCATTTGAAGCTTCCCAATTGTTGAAGATTTCTTCAAGAATCTTGGTAAGGATGGGGATTTTTTTGCTTGCATGTCCCAAAATTTTGAAAGGGGGATACAAAAGGGCAATCTTGGTTAGAGGAAGAGGCATGGTGATGGTTTGAATTTTGAGCCGACAATGCCATGGATTTGGATTGGTGATCTTGTTCTCCAAGTTGCTGGAATGTTTCTTCATAGGTTTTGAGAAATGAGTAGACATCCTCAAGTGTAAAAGAAACTTCTCTTGCATTGTTCATGGCTTCCAAAAAACTCATGTAGGCTTTCCATGAGGTCCTCTATTGCATGATCCGTATGAGCTTTGTAGCTATCTTACTAGGCTCCAAAGAATGACCTATTTCAATAAATTCGTTAGTTAGAATCGGAAGCCTTATATACATGTTCTCAATGGACTCATTTTCTCCAATTCTAAAGTTCTCAAATTTCAATTGTAATATGGTTCCTCTAGACCTTTTAAGCAATGATTCCTTTGTATTTTAGAAGTAATGCTTGCCACATATCATAGGTATTAGTTGCCTCTCCAAGAATTGGTGCAATTGACTCATGTATGGAGGTTAGAATTGCATTAACCGCATGTTCATTTTCCCTTTTCTTTATCAAAGAGTTAGTGGTTAATGTATTGGTCTTAGGGTCCAATTCCGATGTGTATCTAATGGTGACACTTTCCCAAATATCAAGAATATTCAAGTAATTGGTCATACGTATTTTTCAATATCCAAAGTTTTTGCAATTCGGTCCCAATGCCGGGGGTAGTGAAATTGCTTACCATATGATTTGGATCTTTACTTACAACTAATAAACTCAATTAGCAAGTTCAACTTGCTCTGATACCACTTTGATACACCTTGGCGTCTAGGTGTAGTACTAAATTTCCTTTGGGTTTACCAATTAACTAAGGACCTAATTGCAATTTCACTAATTATGGCCAAACATACAATTCAAGCAATTCAATCACTAAGCAAACAATTCAATTCACCCTATCAATTTTAACAATTCAATTGCCACTACTCAATTCACAATCAACAAATCAAGCAATTAAAGTAAGTAAATTGAGTAAATGTAAATAGAGATAGGGAAAAGAAAAATGCTCAATGTGTTGACGGAGTTCGGCTTGCCCTTGGCCTCGCCTATGTTTACAGGTCCCCGGCGCTCCCGCTTCTTGCAGTAGCAAGTCCTGTCCGCTCCACTAAACAATTGAATCGTTTAATGTAGAACTTCAGAATTGGGCTCTCTTACACACACCGGTGGAGCACCAACCCTAACACGGTGTCGAACTCGGTCTCGCTCACACACGCCAGTGGAGAATCGAGCCAACTATCTTGAGCTCTCTTACACACACCGGTGGAGCTCAAGACAACCAAACACAAAAAAAAGATAGATAACAAAAGCATAAAACTAATCACTCAAACAAACTCTCAATAATCCATAGATTAGATTTAGCTATGAAACTAAAGCTCAAAGAGCACAACAATGGTTACTGGTAAAGGTATTGATTATATAGAACAACCTTTGATTGTTGGAGGAGAAAGGTTTAAATAGGTGTTTAAATCCGACTAAAAAGTAAATCTGCGAGGTATAGCATTATAACGTTATCGACTGTACAAATCACATCATTATAATGCTATCTAGAGTTAGGACAAAACATTTGATCGTCGAATTTCAATTCTGCAACTATTGTATAGCGTTATAATGCTAGATTTTGTATAAATTGTATTGTTATAATGTTATGTCAGGTCAGGACAAAAATTTTATCGTTGGAACTTTGGTCTAGTATGGCATTATAACAGGTTAATATGAATGTTTTTTGCTAAACAATTCAACCCTAAAAAATTTCCCTAGAGTTATAATACTATAAATTAACGTTATAACGCTATACAAAAAATGTTTTGGTTTGAATGTTTTGGCCCTAAAAATTTTCATACCGTTATAATGCTAGGTAATAGTGTTATAACGCTACATGGAATTTCTACAAGTTTTTTGTTGTTTTGTTTGTAATTTATGGTCTAGCGTTATAATGATATTTCTCGCATTATAACGATTTATATTGTTTGGTTTTAATTTTTTTGCTCTTTTTAATCTTAAATTTAAACAAACTATGTGATTTGCTTGCTCTTTTTAATTAACCTAAGCAGTTTTTTATCTTGATCTTGATCTTCTAAACTTTCTCTTAGACCTTTCTTAATCATTTTTTGTGCTTCTTATGTTTTTTCTTAAATGTCCCTACAAATATTCTTTAACACAAAAAATGATAAAATTCAAATAGTTTTGCAAATCAACAAATATAAGACATTGTTTGAGCCAACATGTTCAAGTCGAGGCAAAAATCCTTTGAAGGAAGGATTGGTATCCAATGTTCGAACATGGTCACCACCCCTTCACCTTCGACAAAACGTTCACCATCCACCCCATCAGAAGCATCAGCTGTACCACTAAACTGACCAGCTTCCGAAAACTTTCCAGCTGTCACTAGCTTGAGATCGATACTCATCTTAATCATCATCGCCATGAGCTGGTGAAATTTCTCATCTTGAGATTTATTAAAAACTTGGTTGTTGTTCGTCTCGTCAATCTATCTCAATAACAAATTGATTGAAGCATGTATTGGGAGAAACCAAATTGATCTGATTATCACTAGATGGACTGGCCCGCGTAGTGGGAGGTATTGCTTCTGAGGTTCTGCTTTAAACCAGTACTTGTTATTGTCTATTTGTTCCTGTTGTTCTGAGGTGATTTATTTCGTAGAGAAACAAAGTATGGCCACAGTATATCGCTCAAATATTCCTATATTTTTTTATTTTGTTTCAAGTTGAAACAGTCAATTATCGAACTAAAAAAACTTTGTGATTAAATTGCCCGCAATTTGCTAGCAAGTGAACTGTATATAGGGGTGTAAACGGATCGGATACTATCCGACTTTATCCGTATCCGTATCCGTATCCGAGAAACAGCGGATACGGATATTCGGATACGGATAAGGTTACGATTTTGAATATCAAATCGGATACGGATACGGATACGGATAAATATCCGTATCCGAACATTTTTTTTTAGCGGATATCTGAATAAGGTGTAGAAGTATTTTTCGAACAATCTTGTAGTTGACAAATTTTGCGACTAATGTAGAAGTATTTTGAGTTGGAAGATCTTAAATTGAACTTGATATGCAGTAAACTAAGGATATTGTAAATGATGACTACTGATGTGTGTTTACAGTAGGCACTATTCTACACAATTTAGATATAATCTAATTGCTAACAAGTGTTGTTGTTAATTACTAGAAATGGTTTCAAGTATCATTGATTAAGGATTAATTTAATGACACCTTATACAAGAAATGATTTCAAGGATCATTATCCGATATATTATTTTTCGCACTCGCATCCGTCCGACATCCGATCCGTATTCGATAACCGATTAATATCCGATTCGTATCCGTATCCGAAACTTTTCGTATCCGTATCCGCATCTGAAACTTTTCGTATCCGTATCCGCATCCGAAAAATTATAACGGATACGGATAAGGTAAAGTCATTATCCGTCCGTATCCGATCCGTTTACACCCCTAACTGTATACAAACTAAGCATAACCTCTATATACATTTAAATTTGTTCAGAGTTCACACATTTTAACCTTATGCACACTGACATGATGCAATTCTATTAGCTGGTGACCCGGGAGTGAAATTTTACAGGAGCAGAAATACACATTTCATGGTGCACACCAGAGTGGTCCAGTTGGAACCAGAAATGGTTCACTTGAAAAAGCAATCAACTTTCTGTACAGATTACAAGGTTATTTTATTGTCCCCTCTTGAGTTCCATGTTTATTTGCTGAGACAGTCAGGCTGGGACCAATGGTAGATTTACCAGTGGAAGGGGATTGTCGTAGAGAAATAAAAGAAAGGTACAAGATGACAATCCAAATGTTATGGCTGGATCATGTCGCCAGTTCAGTTAATAAAAAAAACCTCGTCAGAATCTGACAAGGTGAGTCAAACACCTGAAACACATTCCCCACAAACACTAGCTTCCGAAAAACTCTACTAATGCTGGGGTTAGTGAAAAACTCTAGTAACACATTCCCCACAAACACTAGCTTCTGAATAACTCTACTAATGCTGGGGTTAGTGAAAAGTTCAAGTGTCATGCAATAGTAAGGTCACTAGAAATAATGGCCCCAAATTTTGAGTGCACAAGGCTGTTATTGCATGACATGTTACATGTTCCATTTAAGAATTAAGGAACACACAAGTATCTGAGTCATATACAGACAGAGTTGTGATCGAGATGACAAGTGGGCAGCACCTGTTTTCTTGTGCTCACTATCTTTTAACTGTCCTGGGACCATTTTGCCAGTTGTGAAACAAAACAAATAAGACCATTCGACCAATTGGAACACAGTCCTTTTAATTTTGTTTTTCTGCATACAAGAACAACGACAAAGCCTTTTGTCCTAAATGAGTTGGATAGGCTAGAAATGAAGTCCATATTGAATTTCAGTTTCATAAGATTGGCTGAATTTTTATGTTGATTCACCAAGCCTATCACAACCCTGCTCCTTTTCGAGCTTGGGACCTATGTAAAACATAGGCAGAGTATTTGTCTGCATACAGCTCTTACAATGAAATGTCAATGAGCTTCAATTGCTAAAACCTATCACTGCCCACCACAGCAAATAAACATGTGCACAAAAAAATACAAATCAATTTCTCTATACACGACTTTCAGGATATCACAATGAAAGCAATATATTATCTGAGGGCTTTAGTGAAAGATCTCTCTCTACAATCTGCAAAAGAAGGGTAAAAGTTATTGATACATTCTAAACATGTAAGAAGGGTTTTTACTGAATTTACCTTAAATCCCATCTGTCTGTACAGGTTCTGTGCTGCATAATTTTCTTTGTGCACATGAATAAAAACTTCCTCCACTCCTATTGTACAAAGTTGTCATAGAAAAAGATTAATCCCTAAAAAGTCAAAATAAGTGTGTACTATCAAAAATTTTGAGTTGCATAAAAATATGGTCCTTAAGCATAAACCATTTACATTTGGTCCCTAATGCTCAGAGGTCCCATGTGGTCTGTAAACATTCCATTTCCTATCATTCACACTACCATCCGTACCATCAACTATTGAACGAGAAAAATCCATAAATAATGACATAAGAAAAATACACTATTGGGAAATTGGGATTATATTAAGTTGGAAAATCTGCATTCTCGAAACCTCTTAATATCCAACAACAAGGACCTCAATTATGTTTTTGGGAAGATAACGACAGACGATCAAATTAATTGCTCCCTCAGTCCCTCTCAGCTTATTTTAGAAATTCAAAAAGAAAATTCCATAAAATGATTAACAGAGTATCAAGTTTTGACAAAATAAGTAAGAATGTTGGCAGGATTAACATTCCATGTATAAAGGAACAGACACTTAACATCAGATTAGGTGATGGCATATCAATCCTTCATCTCTAATTGAAAGTAATACATATAACTGATAGGGTGTCTGATATACAACGATTGCGGGGTATTATCTCAGGTTAACTTTTTTGGTGGCCTGATGGACAATACTTTTTCTTTCAGTAATTCAACAGTTAGAAGTTAAAGAACGGGAACTGAATTTGCAAATTAGGATGTTCGCATCCATTGAATGCGAACTAGGCCAGCACAAATGGGAAGCTCGCAACTTTGCATCCAATGAATGCAAACAAGCAACCAAATTGAATGCGAACTAGGCCAGCAAAAATAGCGAACTCGCAACTTTGCATCCAATGAATGCAAACAAGCAACCAAAAAGGTCGTGCCTTTTGAACCTTGATTTGAAATAACGTAACATTCTGCTGCATCTATGTCGAGAACTAAAGTAGTGAAGTATGGGCCTCAAAACTTACCGACCAGGCCATCCTTCTTGTAATTATAGAAAATACAACAAATATGGGACTAAATTGGACTTCAAAAAGAAGAAAAAAACATTGCAATGTCTCATTAATGATGCTGTGTGTATGTCATTCAAAGTACTTCTAAAAGTCATATTTGCTCAATGTTGAACGATGGTATGATTTTTTGTGCTATAATGTGAACCAAGTATATATATATATATATAAAATATATATATATCTAAGGTATTACAAAATGAATTACCATCTATCTTTTGACAATATGTTTATGGTCAATTTGGTGCAAATTGCAGACTTAAGAAGTTAATAGGAAAATTTGGAAATTCAGGACCTAAATGGGAAGTGGGAGATCCTATTAGATTAAGATAAATATAGTAATTTATTCTTTCTTAAGCGGACAAAGGATCAGATTATCAGAACAGTAGAGCATTGAATAAACTACGTGATAAAAAAGGTAATATCCTAATAATTAAGAACCTGAAGTTCAAATTAATTCTTCATCTTACCATGTGAAAATGAGATGTTGATAGCTAAGGATATCATGTTCCCTGCAATCCCTTGGCGACGTGCATGTTTCGATACACACACATCAGAGATATACCCAAACTGTGGTTGATCAGTCTTGTAGATATCACATATGCCAGGTTTATTTATCCCTTCCTGCACAAAGTACAGACATAATATCCAGTTAGATTTGGACGGTGTATTAGAGTCAGATTCTATTGCTGACAATGGGTTTCTTGAGGCTTCACCATTCCAGTCGTGGTCCCAAGAAAAATTATGGAACTGTGAAAAAACTAAAGCCACAATGCATAAAGGTCAAAATTAAATACCCCAGGATAAAGCTCTCCATGAAGAGGATGCCTTACATGCACACTAAGTGTACCAACCACGCTTTGTATGGCACTTCGTTTGCCATTATTCTCATCATTTTTTACCTGTTTATCATTTAAAATAAAATAGTCAATATTTGAAATAATAAAACTGGTTAAAGTATGATGACATACAGCAACATTAGGATGACAGAAATAAAGGCTCTTCTGATTCTTTCAATATCTGATGCAATATTAAGGTTCTACCAGATCTGGGCCTTTTTTTCTGTTAAAACTTCATTTATTGCCTTACTATTAGTGCAGTCATAGTAAAATGCAAACCATCACCAGTCTTCTCAACCAAAAAAAATATATATATATATATAAATCATACATTTTAATGTTACAAAAATACAAAATAGTAAGTCTCAGATGATACCGTGACTAAACATAAGCATTTTTGTGCATAATGCTTCCTTCCAAACCACTTCTTCATTGCCTTGAATTTCTAGAAGAAACCAGTGTTTGGTTATTTACTTGAAAGCATAAAGAACCGACAGAAAATTGACAGACGGTGAATTGACTAAAATCATTTCAATAGCATCTCAGGCAGTAAATTGGATAAAATCATTTCACTGCAATGCTATTAATTTCCCGTAAAAACACACTTTTTTAAGAAATGATAAAGATCAAATTCTGTTTTCAATCATGTCAAATAATATATGCTTCCTGGTACCTGGTGTGCATATTCCATTTTAAACCGCTCAATATAGCTACATAATATGAAAAGCCAGAATCAGCAAAAATGGACTACAATATAGATGTTACTAACGACCAAAGTAGCACTGTTCCAGGCTTGTCACAGAACCCTAAAATTGTTTTCTTGGTTAGACCAGAGAATTGATGCCAAATCTCAATCTAAATTACACAATAACCTGTGATGGAAAATAAATAATAGGTAGCTCCAAATTCCAGTTAGCAACTAATTGCTACTGTAAGGGGGTCAGACAGAGAGGTACAGAGGTAAACCTAAAGAGCGGTCATTTCAATATCCCATGATCCCTTCTATAGTTCTTTTCAAAAAAATACCGCATTCAGGTATAGAGGAAATTAACATTTTAATACTTGGAATGGTTCCTAAGATAAATTCTAAAAATACTAACCATAGATCTAATTGGTTCTCGTAGTTGGTTTCAGCCCTCAACCAAGCTGCAGCCTATTCAAAATATAAAAATAAAAGAAAATTAATATAAAAATGATTCAAGATATCTCAAAAACCTTGGCATTTTTTCCAATGATTGCAAATCCAAGAGTTGTGTCAAAAAAGTCAGATTTTAACTTCAAATGAGCTGAAAACAGCCTCACTTGACATGGAACTGGATGTGCACCGACTTTTCAGCCAGCATGTATTGCTACAGTACCCACAAATTCAATTAAATAGAAGAATAAACTTGAGCCTACCCATAATTCTAAATCTATTAAAGCAACTCGGGTAGTGAATTGGCCAAAATCTCTTCTAAGCGCAGGATTAAGATCTCGATCTGATGGCTGTACTCCGTCAAACTGAAGATCTGATTTTTCAGTTTGATCGTTGATAAGTGGACTCATAGGTCTAACAAAAGATGATTCTGTACCACTACAGGAGAGCACAAACCCCTCATTTCTGTAAAAGATGGTGGAAACATAAAATCACATTTAATCAAGTCGAAAAGGTTCAAAATGATTTATGGTAGGGGCAAATCCAGATGTTGCAAATTACAGCAATCAAGTTCTACCACGTGGAAATCAGTTGATACAGGACATTGATTAATGATCATGTACTGATCATGCCTAACACCAGTAATAACCAGTTGAGCCATGTAGTAAGGTCTCTTAAATTTCCTTTTTTGTTTTTTCCTTTTTTACCTGGTTGCCTAATTCTACTAAAATAAGGAAAAAATAACTTAAATAGTAAAATCCCTACAGATATAGAGCTGTGAAACCTTGAAGAAGAACCCCTGAGAACTGGACTAATTGGATCAATTGATTTAATACTGGTGAAACCTTTTGACATTCTGAGCTGAGATATTTGCTCTCTACCACCACTTGCCGACTCAAATGGTCCCTCGTACCTACAAATTTACTCCTAATCAGAATGAACTTTGTTCAATAAAACAAATACCTTTAGTTGATTAATTTGCATGAGAGATTTATGTGCAGATATAAGATTATTATATCTGATAGAATCGAATAATTGATACGAAGAGCTGAAGAGGTAAGGAATCTTACTTGGCCGCATTGACACTGACCCGGCCGCACGGCGACGGCCGCAGAATTGGAAAGGCGGATCTCGCTGTTTCCATTTTGAACAAAAACTAAAAGAGAAGAGAAATGGAAGACGACTAAGACAAAGAGGGAAGAAGTAAGAGAAGAGATTTGGTGGGAGTGAGTTGTTATCGTCTGATGCGTGGTTTTGCGTTGCACGGGAATCGAACCGTCCAAAAAAACTTCAAGATTCGTGTAAAATTTGCGTGTGGCTCTGATTGCCTAAAATGTACTGTACTCTGTACAGCGCATGCCTGGTGTTAGAAGATAAGAATCGGAGAAGCGTGTGTAGAGTGTAGACTGTTGGAACCCAATCTGGTGCTCGTAAAATTCTTGTTTATTTTCTCTTGTTTCGATCAAAATATCTGTCTCCTAAATCAAATCACAGCCGTCCGTGCCTCCGATACAAGCAGCAGATTCGGATCCGTAGACTGTTATCGTTGTTAGTTATGAGACGAGACAAGATAATTAATTTATTAAGTAATAATTCAGTTTTTCGTTCTTTTTCTGGGCATTTTCTGTTTACGTGTACTGTTGCGATTCTTATCACATAATAATATATAAATAGTAATTAATATATCTTAAAATATTAGGATCCGTTTGGCAAATCAAGAAATAACACTAAGAGTAATAGAAGAGTGGTAAGAATAGAATAGTGTGATTTTGTAATAGTGGTAGAAGAAGATTATTCAGAAGAGCGAAATTGTCGCTTGGCAAATGTCATTTGGAATAATAAAAATGTTGATAATTATGATAACAATAATAATGATGATATAATATAATAATGATAACAACAAAAACTAAATAATATAATAAATTAATAATAATATGCATTATTTCTGAAATAAGTAAAAATAATATTATTAATTAAATATAATACAACATAATCAAATAATAATGATAATTATAGTAATAATAATAACAATAATATAAAAATTATAATAATATGCATTATTATAAAATAATAAAAATTAATAGTAATTGTTAAAATTATTTTAATAATAATGATAATAAAATATTATTAATAATAATAAAGTATATATAATATACTAAAATATTGTTAATTACGAATATAATACATCACAATAAAATAATAATGGTATTTATGGTAGTAATTATTATAATATGCATTATTTGAAAAAAATGAAAAAAATATTAATTAATAGTAATTATTAATATTATTTAATAACAAGGACAATATTATAATATTAATAACAATAAATATACATATAATATATTAAAATATTGTTAATTACAAATATAATACAACATAATAACATAATCATGATAATAATCACAATGATATAGAAATTATAATTATTTACATTATTTTAAAATAATAATAATAGTAATAAAATAACAATAATAATAATATTAAATTATATATAATATACTAAAATATTGTTGATTATAAATATAATACAACATAATAAAATAATAATGGTCATAATCACAATAGTATAAAAATTATAATAATTTGTATTGTTTTAAAATAATAATAATAATAATAATAATAATAAATTATATATAATATATAAATATTGTTAATTACAAATATAATACAACATAATCAAATAATAATGATAATTACAGTATAATAATAACAATAATATAAAATTATAGTAATATGTATTAGTTTAAAATAATGAAATAATAATTAACAATAATTATTAATATTATTTTCATAATAAATATAATAATATTAACAATAATAATAAGGTATATATAATAGAGCATGGCTAAAATAATATGCATAGTACACCCCATTTTGTACTATGCATATAGATATAGGTCATTAAATTGAGATTTAAGTTGCTCAATAAATTCTTCATATGAAAATATTGTAGGAAATCAAATTTCGTGATTTTTAGAGCTTTCTAGCTATTTTTTAAATATTTTTTAAAAACAGTCCAGATTTAATACTACAAAAGTGCCTTTCTGTGCTGTTTTTAAAAAATAGCAAGAAAGCTCTAAAAATCACGAAATTTTATTTCCTACAAGATTTTGATATGAAGAATTTATTGAGCAACTTAAATATCAATTTAATGACCAAATTAAATACAAATGGGCGCATAGTACGTTATGTGGTGTACTATGCATATTATTTTAGCCATGCTCTATATAATATATTAAATTGTTAATTACATTGCAAATTTGATTATTTAGTCATACGAAACAGTGTATTCCGGTATTCCAGCTATATGGTGGTATGCCGGAATAGCCTATTTTACTATTATTCTATTCTTTCAAAACTTGTTTGGCAAAACCATATTGTTGGAATAAGCCTCTATTCCGGTATTCCATCAAAAAATGGAGTTGCCAAACGGACCCTTAAACCAAAGAAACCAATTGTCTCTCAAGTTTAAGATAAATGAAGCCACCTTCAAAAATAAATAAAACCATTCTGGAAAGTTGTTTTCATTCTTCAAAATATATAAAGTGATTTTGTAGGTTTTATTTTGCAAATCACCAAAAAATAGAGAGGTATGTAAAAATAAAATAACCAATTGAAAATTTTTAATTTGAAAACAATACTTTAGGCCTGCTCCAAATCTCATAGAAAAATTTGAAGAACAAAAAATTATTAAATTTGTTGAATGATAAATCTTGAAAAATTATGAATTTATATATTTTTAGCGGTGCAGTTCTACATATACAAATCGGGCAAGTAAACCCATTGTTTTGTATCTATCTCATTTTTTACTTTATTTTAATGGTGTAATGATTTCCATATCTTTCGTTCCCTACTTTATGCGCTCTTTTATTTTTAGTCTTATTTTTATTTTATCTTATTCATTTTTTAATACTTGTTTTTCTCTCTCCTAACTTCATCTCTTCTTACTTTTTTTTCTTTTCTCGTTCTTTCTCCTTTCTATTTTTTCTTCAACGAGAAATTGTTAGAAACAACGATGAAACTGCTAAAATCGACGATCATTAAATATGGAGATGGTATTTGAAGTGACGATATATCTGAGAACAAAGAAGTGGTGACAGATTTGAGAACGAAGATGAAAGGCGACAAACAACGAATGCAAAAGTAGTGTGAGACGTACTTCCTCCATGAGACATTGAGACTGTCTCTGACTTTCTTCGTATTCACCATGGCTGCTTTTTTCCACAAAAGAAAGAAAGTGAAAAAGAAAGATGAAAATATAAATGTGCATCTAATATAGACACTTGTTTTAATAGTATAAACACCTGGTGTGTTTAGTTAATATCATTCACGTGATATTCATTACCATACACAACAAATGATACGAACATATGTGCAATAAATAATATACACATTTGTTTTAGTAGTATGAATACATGTTTCAACTAATATGAACATTTTTTTTATTTATTAGTGAAAGTATTTTTGTATACCATACATCTTTTCAAGTGCAAAATATACTTGAAACAACTAATATGAACACGTATTTCAACTAATTTGAATATCTTGTTTATTTAGTTTACGCCTCATTCTGTGATGAACATTATTAGTTACATAAGTGCAAAATATACTTGAATAGTTAGTATGAACATTTGTTTCAACTAATATGAACATCTTGTTTATTTAGTCTACGCTTCATTCTGTAATGAACATTTTTAGTTACAATTTTCAAATACGCAACATATTTGAAACAGTTAGTATGAACAGTTGTTTCAACTATTTTGAACACTTGTTTTATTTAGTCTACATCTCATTTTGTGATGAACATTATTAGTTACAGTTTTCAAGTGCACAACATACTTAAAACAACTAGTATGAACATATGTTTCAACTAATATCAACATGTTGTTTATTTAGTTTAGTATGACATATGAGGTATGAAAACGTTCATGATAGTGCGTAGGACGAAAATGTTCAGAAGAGTGTGTGTAGTCCAATTTTTTATTTTTATTCGCTTTTGACTCTTTGACTTTTGTTTTTTGATAAAGTAAGTTAGGAGGACGAAAGTGAGAGACGGAAATTAGATGACAGTTAGTAGAACCCTAATTTAAACGTTGTTTTAAGACATTAATTTGTTGACTGTCCGATCAAGTTTTCTAAAAATTCTGTAATATTATGCTAACTTAAAATTGTGTTTAAAAGTATTACCTTGATTGTTTGTCACAAATCAATCATTCTGTGGAAGAAAGTGAAAATATGCTTATTAAATTAAAAAATGGATAGTAAAAACTGTTTGCACATGTTCCTGTCTCTGCTTGATTCTCAAATATAATTTCACAAGTACTAATTTTTCTGTTTGGTACAAAATAATATAACCCAAAATTTAAAAAGTGTCAAATTGGATTATGAGACTATGAGAGTGTGGAGCAGATAATAACCGCTTCATATTCAATTCATATTCCAATATTGTGTTAACGCAGATACAAATTTTATTTTGAATTCTACTTACTTGTATCCGTATTATAAAAAAATGTGAATTCATATATTTTACAATTTTTTGACATAAAAATTCTGTTACTTTCGGTACTTATTAATTTTTTAAATATCTTTTGCGGAATTTAAATCCGCATGAGACGATGCTCAGCTCAACACCATCTGTACTAAGATAAATATATAGGTCATGTTTGGTTGTGGAGTAAGAGGTGGATTAACTCTCTTACTTCACACTTAATTCACCAAACGTGGAGTAAAATTGATGGAGTAAGATTAAATTTAATCCGAAGTAAGTTACTCCACCTCTTTAGATGGATTAGCTTAATCCACCAAACATGATTAACTTACTCCAAGGTGAAGTAAGTAATTTAATCGGATTAAATTTACTCCATAACCAAATTAAGTAGATCTCGGAATTGTGGTGAGCGAGGGATTTTTCTCATAGAAGTTGTGATTTTGTACAAGCATACCATTTTGATTTAGTTCAACGTTAAATTAATACTATAATTAAAGCAGGCAGAAGACATTTTGTTGAGGTTACTAGACTGCACATATTGTCCTACGCAAACGTTGACATTTTAAATTGTTATTTTTCATCCTATATATAAAAAAAACGGATTAATATATAAATATTTTTGACAACACAAACAACAATTCTTGCAATAATAGATACATATAGCATTTCCCAACTGACAACCGTTTTGAGCTCATGGGGATCATGAAGCATCATATGAAGAAAATTTTGAATCCATATTCCATGAAATACTCTGTATTACGGAATAGCAATCTAATATTTCATATAATTTTGAGATTCGCACGTACAAATTTCAAAGTTGTGTAAACCATTCGATTGTTATTCTGTAATACGAAGTATTTCGTGAGATTGTGAATTCAGAAAGTTTTACCCAAAAAATATTTGGATGCATAGTACTGATATAGTTTTGTAATTACCATTCCTCTTATGATAAAATAAACACATTTTGACCGACTGAGACATGCTTTTATCACATCACACCTAACTTGATAAAAATCATTAGAGGAATAAAGGTGATAAAAGCATTCCTCAGTCGGTCAAAATGTGTTTATTTTATCATAAGAGGTTATTATTTTGTGATTAACAAGAATAAAACAAAATTGATATTGTCATAAATAAAATAAAGTTATTATTTTGTGATTAACAAATCAATTAAGAATATGGAATACATTAAATAAATGCAAGTACATATTATTTGATAAACACTCCACAAAATTATTGGTGGCAAATATTTTATTTTTTAATTGAAATATACCAATGGAGTTTGAAGATATATTCCCTTCTAAAGTATAACAGAAAAACTAACAAATACATGTCAATAGTGACATACATGAAAAGAGGCTTAAGAAGCCAAATACTTCCAACAAACCTTAATTGCAATAGTTTTCTAAAAGGACAAAATAATAGGGCTATATTGAAAATTGTGTCATCAAGACTTAAGAGTCTAAGACGCATCATCATACATACAGCTGAGTACCCAGTATTTTATATATTAGCATCCTGATCTACAGTAATAAAAAAGTTTTTTTTTCATGTAACTCAGATGGTCGAACCCCGGAGATAAAAGCTTTTTTTTATATATAAGACATTTATACTTTGACACAATTTAAGCTCCTCAGTCAAACTGGTTTTTGTCATCATGCTTTTCCAGCGCAACATCTCAGTTTCGACAGTACAGCTGTACACGACTATACCAACCACAACCAGGATAATTGAATGTTTGCAATAGCCTCAATCGATCAATCAATCAAGCATGAAAAAAAAAATAAACAACAATAAATTGTGTGAACTGACCATCTCACAAGGCACCTTTGAAAACCATGAGTAACAGTTCGAATAAAGGATGGATCCAACTGTACATAGAATAAACCAATAATGCTGTATTTTCAAATTATTATTATTTAAAAATTATTGTTTCAAATTTGAAATCTAAATATCGGATATGATTGCAAGTATACAATCGTCGTTGGTACGATTTAGATATCGAATGCATGAACAAATCAACTCTTGATAAGAACTAAACAACTTACTCTTAAGCAAGAAAGGGTGATTAAAAATATTGGTTTGTCACAATTATTTGATATATATAAGTAAAAACAAATGAAAAATGCTGACTTTGACAATAATGAGGACCTAAGGCATGGGATTCAACAATCGCTTACTTACGTTGACAAACATGTAATTATCGTCTTTGTTGATAGTATGGGTCGAGGTGATCAAGTTTGGGTATTAAATGGTGATTTCTCAATTTAATATCGTGTCTAGTATAGTCGAGGTCGATGATTAGTCGGACTCCGAAATAAACTAGGGTTATCGTCCACACAGACGTTCTTAAACCAAATTACCGGGCAATTACGAAATGGTAAAATAACATAGCAAAACCTAACTACCACTCGATTAACTAATATCCCTCTCGGGTAAGATTAGCAACTGAGTGTTCCTTTTGGTTCTGAATTTAAGTCGTAGATTTCTCAGCTAGCAAGCAAGTTTTTTGGTTACATCCTAAGTCCTAGAGAGGAGTTTAGTCTCTCATGGCACAAGCAAATAGAAGAAAATAATCCATTACAAGCAAGAGAGAGAAATTAAAGTTACAAAATGATCAAAATCGATCTTGTAAAGTTTTGATCTTGTAAAGTTTTGAGTCACCTTGTGACATGTCCTTGGCCTTGATTTCTCGGTTGGGCATGTTCGGGAAGCCTTCAGAAAAAATCGATGAAAATTTGGTTGAGGCATGGGTGGAGACGGACAATTTGGAGGTCTCGACTCCTTTGCACAAACTTCTTGCAATCTACAAGGTTTGCTTGCAACTCGCAAGGATTGAGAAATGATGCTTGATTGCTCGGTTTCTGACCTCTTTTGCTCATCCACCCTTCTCAGCTCCTCCAAGACTTGTTTTGCACTCCTCTTTGTTTCTTCCCTCGGATGTTTGGTGAGACTTTCATCTCTAAAACAAGAAGTTTTATTACAAATAAGAGGAGATTCTTCCTCAACGCTAAACTTATCTTGCTTATCCTCAATGTTCAAAATTAGTACATCATTTCTAATATCAATCATGGCTCCAGCCATTGCAAGGAACAGTCGCCCTAAAATTATGGGTACCTCGAGGTCTTCCTTCATTTCGAATATTAAAAAATCACATGGTACAAAGAACTTTCCAACATTGATTGGTAAATCCTCTACAATCCCAACCGATTTTCGAGTTGATCCATCTACAAGTTATAATGATACATCAATTGACTTAATGGTACAAATCCTTAACTTGTCAAAGATGGATTTTGGCATTAGGTCCACACCGGCACCTTGGTCACTTAATGCATTTTTAAATTTGTAAGCCCTATTGAACATGAGATGGTGATTTTATCGAAGTTCTTCAACTTAGGAGATAGCTTGTTGACTAACAACATGCTACATTCCTTCATCGTGGACACAATTTCCTCCTCATTAACCATTCTTTTGTTGTTTAGAATTTCATTCAAAAAATTTGCATAAGAAGAAACTTGGGCAATTAGATCGGTAAATTATACACTCACATTCAATTGACTTAAAACTTCTTTAAATATACCAAGTTTTCAATCATTCTAAGCCTTAATAAACCTTTGTGAGAAAGGTGCATATCTGAGCAGAGATACAAGTGTTGGTACCTCCGTGCTTACCTTTAGAGAATCTTTCCTTACTCGTTCCATTGAGGCATATTCCTTTCATGTGGAGATTTGTCTTTGATCCACTTTCTTCAACTCCATGTCGATATCGAGCTCCTGGTTACCCTTGACACAACATTGACTTGCATCTTCGGGTTTTCCTCCGGCTTAGGAGGGAGTTGTCCTTGTTGGCGCGCGAATTGTTCGTCATTTTGCCGCACTTGAGTTTCAAGAAGCTTATTCTGTGTGGTTAAAAGTTCAAACTTGGTGTTAAGTTCATCCATTTGCTTATTTTGGCTTGTCAGGAAAGCTTCAGGCATCAATTCAATATTAGACTTTGGTTGAGAATCACTAGCACCTTTATTATTATTGTACCCTTGGTTAACAAAATTTTGGTTTTGTCAGTTAAAGCTTTGGTTACTTGGGTCGGTTGGTCATTTTATTTCAAAGAAAAATTTGGGTGATTCCTCTACTCTGGATTGTATGTGTTTGAATATGGGTTATTATTGGGCCTAAAATTGCCCTAATTGACGACATTTATCGACTCAAAATCCCCCTCGTTTGATGCACCCAGTTCCACAATTCACCGATAGGTGGTCAAAACCACAACAAAGAGAACAAGGAGGAAAGAAGGAGAATGGGCAGAGTTTACCGCGTTGACACTCAAATTGTCAATTTTCTTGTTGAGAGCGGCTATCTCGGCGAGCAATTAGTCGCTTGACTCGACCTCACCTACTTTCTTCTACATCAAGACTAGTGCTTCTCTTGACCTATGCCACAAACTTTTATCAGCGCAATGTCATCAATAAGCCAAAATCCATCTACAATGCCTTTGTTGACAATGCTCCCACCGATAGCTACGCCTAGCATCTCCCTATCATGCGAAAAGAGGCCCCCATAGAAGATCTGAAGAAGGGATCATGCCTCGATGTCGTGATGTGGTCAACTTCTTTGCAACTCATTGAAGTGCTCCCACGCTGCTGACATCATTTCGTTGCTCCATTACTACAAATTTGTCTTTTAAAATCGGCCTAATGTGACCTTTAAAATCGAATTTAAGGCCGGTGTTATGGGGGAGGTTGTTAAAGAATTCGTGTGGTCCGCTTTTAGAGGTTGGACCTTTAAAACCGAACATGTATTAAACTTCGCTGTTAAACATAACTTTTAACACTGGATCTTAGTAAAGGCCGGTGTTAAAGATATAATTTAAACCGTACCTTAGTAAAAGACCGGTGTTAAAAATAAGTTTTAACACTGGATCTTAGTAAAAGGCCGGTGTAAAAAGTTCTAAAAAAATGAATATGTAGCTGCATGCGTGACAGCTACGATGTGACATATTGAAAGGTATTTTTCCAGATATATTCTTTTATAAAATATAATTTAGAAGAAAGACTTACTATTTGCAAATATGTCCTTTTACTGCTGTAATATTTTTTTCAAATATGCTATAACACTTACATATTTTTCGCAATTAAACTCTTTGAATAATTGTTTCTTCCATGCAAGCTTTTAAAAAACGGAGTTTAAACTTCAGTTTAATCGTTTTAACGGGAAAAACTTGTTATGGCGTTAAGTTTTCAGGAAAAAACATTTTTAACTGGTTTTCTGCAGTTTAACGATTTTAACTCCGTTTACCGTGTAAATCCGTTAAAATCAGGTTGTTTTAACGCCATTTTTTATTTTTTTTTCTTTGTGTTTTTGCTGGATGCTTACTGTAATGTACTTGGTGATTTTTCAACTTGTTGAATTAATTTAGTTTTTTCATTTTTGTTTACTATTTTATTAACTTGGGATTAGTTATTGTGAGCTTAGTCGAGTAGTTACCAGTGTTATGATGATGTGTTGATTGTTTGGGTATACTGGTCTTGTGTGTTATATTGATGCTGGCATGAGATATTATTATGTTGGTACGACTTACGCAATTAGATAGTGGAGGTTATAAAAAAAATACACATTTCAAAATAAAAATAAATTCTAAATTCTAATTATTAAACATATCATATAATATCATTCATATTTTTAAATAATGAAAAAGGCAGCAATGCTAATAATAATGTTAAATATATTATATAATATATAGTCACATAGAGTCATACATATGACAAAAGTGTGTATGTTTGCACCATAATTTGGTCTAAAACAAATAAATAATAGACAAAAAATGGTTGGCCGTTTTTTAACTTCCGTATAATTCATTTTTAACGTTAAACCGTTAAGCGACCACCTCACCATTAAGGGCCGTTAAACATTTTTTAAAAGCTTGCTTCCATGTTATATGTCTTAATTATGTCAAAAAGAAAGAAAAAACAAAGAAATTCTAAAAATAATTTTGAAAGCAAAGAATGCAAATTAATTCTATTTCTCTTTCAATTTGCTTCATTTTTCCTCCAAATTCAGATAGAGAGATAGGATTAAAAAGCTTGATATTTCCTCCAAATTCAAATATTTTCGGTTTGATTTGTTGAGAGATAGAGAGAAATGAGAAAAAAATTAAAGAAATCAGATGAGAGAGAGAGAGAGAAAAGGATAGAGACATACATAAAGAGAGAGATGAGAGGGATTCGTGGGATTTTTTTGAAGTGATTTCTGAGCATTGGATCGGTTAGAATGGACGTTGTGGATTTAAGGAAATAGGTGTGATTCGTGTGTTACTTTTAAAACCAAGCATTATAAAAAGCCGCTTTTAAAGATCCAACCCTTTAAAACCGGACATTAGTAAAAGACCAGTGTTAAAGACCCCTCCATTTTAAAACTATACCTTAATAAAAAGTCGGTGTTAAAGATAACTTTTAAAATTGAACCTTGGTAAAAGGTCGACTTTAAAAGATCTTTAACACCGGCATTTTACTAAGGTCCGGTTTTAAAAGTTATCTTTCACATTGATCCACTGTTAAAGGTACTTTTTAAACCGACCTATATATAAATTCCGATTTTAAAGGTCTACATCTGATTTTTGGCGACCTTTAACACTCAAGTTTAACTAAAGTTCACTTTAAAAGTTAATATTTGGTTTAAAAGGGGATTGTTAAAGCACCTTTCTGTAGTAGTTATGATTGAAACCATATTAAATTGACCTATATTTAGAATATTTTTTGTATATATATAAAGCAGAGCTATGGTAGTATGTATATGACACCTCTTTCATTATATGCATGTTTAATTTGCTCAATAAATTGAGATTTAAGTTACTTAATAAATTCTTCATATAAAATCTTGTAGAAAATCTAATTTCGTGATTTTTAGAGCTTTCTTGTTATTTATAAATATTTTTTTAAATAGCCTAGAAAATGGCACTTTTTACTTTCAAAAAATAGCAAGAAAGCTTTAAAAATCAGAAAATTTGATTTCCTACAAGATTTTGAATGAATAATTTATTGAGCAACTTAAATATTAATTTATTGAGCATATTAAACATGCAAATGACGAAAGGGAATGTCCTATGCATATTACCATAACTATGCTCATATTAATAATTATAATAGTTATTATTATAATAATAACATTATAATAATGATTATAATAGTTTACATCTCCATTGTTGTTACCATCAATATTATTATTATTATTATTGTTTCTTGAAAAATATATTTATTTTCATATGTTTTTTTCAATATATTAAGTTTATTTTTATAATATACTCTTTAATTTTATACTTATAATAACAACAAAAATATTTGTTATTATTATTATTATTATTATTATTTTCATTATAATTAGATTGACTTTGCTATGATTATTTATATATTTTAATATAATAACTTGAACTATATTCTCTTTTATTCTCCCATCAATTTGATCAAACATGAACAATTCAAAATGACATAACTTTATTTAAGAAGTTATGACTCCTTAACTTTTATTCCCTAACCCAACATAGATAAGAAACTAAGACTAAAGAGCAAAATTGGACTAAAGCTAAAAGGTGGGAATCAGAATGCCTAGACCGACGTCAACAATGACCCAAATAAGGTACAATCTTATAGAACACGCGATCATCTCGAACAACATGCATAATGGGTAGGCTGTCAAAATAACCGAAACAGACGCAAAATTCGACGGTTTCATTTTTGCTTTGTTCGTCCACAAAACAAAAAATCATCGTTAACATTTCTTTTCGCACAAAACGTGAAATTTCGTGATAAATACACTGGAACAAAAAGAAAAATAGTTTCATTTCATTTTATTTCCGATACGAAGAAAATTGTTTCGCCAACTATTTCGTCCGACCGAAAAGAAATAGTTAAAAAATGTTTGCTTAACAATCCTACATAATGAGTGAGTCAGAAAATCGAAAAGCAACCAAAATTGACCAGAGTTCACCTCCATTAGTAAGGCTGTGAATGCAAGTAAAAATTTCGTTGTTTCGTTTCGCCTGGACGAAACGTTCAAAATTCCTTTCGTTCTAGTGCAATTTTCGTGAAATTTCATGTTTTGTGCTGAACAAAAATATTAAACGAAAATATTTTTTCGTGGACCAGCGAAACGAAAATGAAATGACACTATTTTTCCCGTTTTGCACGTTTGACACCCCTATCCATTGAGCTTTCTTTCTCCAAGAAAAGAATAAACCATTAAGACTTAAGAGGAACATGCACTTGGGGTTGGGGCACAGGATCCCGATTTTTTAATATTAGAAATGCAATAAATAAATATAAATAGAAAGAAAAATAGGGAGAGAAGCACGAAAAATAGAAAAGCACAGAATTGTTTAAAATAAAATAAAATCAAATCGCTTTAGAAAATAACCTCGTGTCATTCAATATACTTCCCATCACTTGAGAATCATGGGTATTGAGGAGTGAGATAATTTCTCATATAAATAACGACAGGGGCTTGCGTCTGATCAGAATAGAGAAACCCATGACCTCATTAGTCAAAATAAACCAAGCTCTAAACGATCGCGTACACTCAAATCATAAGAGAAATAACGCTCGTTCGGGATGACTTGTCTACTTTTTCCGGAAGGAAAGGGATACGCCCTCTCGGAGGCGCGAGAAGGGCGACCGACATTGGCCATGTATGTTGTTTGTGGTGACCTATTGCCTTTGATTTTTTAGTATTGGTTTAATTTTGATTTTGGGCTTTTATTTTGGTGGCTATGTACACTTTGAGCCTTTGAGTCTTGACCTGGTGTTGGTCGTTTATTTTGATTTGTAGTCCATTCCATGTTTACTGACTTGGTTTGGAATTGTATAAGCAGTGGCTATATTTTTTCTTGGCCTTTTGCTCGGGTAGCCCTTTTTGGTGTTTGGTTTATTGATATTATTTTGGTTGTCGATTTTGGTTGGTGGCTTTGAGGGTTTTTGTCTTGATTCGACCTGGGCTTCAGTTCTTCATTTGGTTTTTGGTTTGGTAACTCATCCCTTGCTCAACGGATTATTTGAGGTGGCATTAGACTTGTAGTTTTTTGTTTGGGTGGTTTCTTTTTTTATTTTTTTTTATTTTTATATTGGTGGCTTGGCTAAAGGGGTAGTGTAATGCCTCCTCTATTGAGATACACAAGACAAATTGTCCCTTGGCAAGTCGAATTTAAAGTTTTGGTTATTGATTTCGGCATTGAGATCAACAATGTGACGATCTTCTAATGTCGGATGCTTCCCCGAACCAATTCTCATTCTGGCAAGGTGTACATCATGTGTCACTTGAAGGTTGAGATTGCTTTGACATGGCACATAATCGCATGTTGCATGTCAATCGACTACCTGATCACACCATATTAGGAGTCTATGATTTGGACTTGGTGCTTATGCATGGGAGGAGCATTTGAACCCACTACACGTTTTTGTTTAAGAGATCACGATTAGGATTTGGAGAGGGCATGACAGGCCCTGTTGATGGCTTTCATGGCGTGTTTGAGTTTCCTTTGATTTTTTAGAGAGCTTGGCGGTGGTAGCCAAGGCTCATTTTTATTTGATTGAGAGGCTCCTATGTTGAAGATCCTAATTTCTTTGCGCTCTTTGAGACTTGAAGAGCGAGATGATTTTCTCAAAAGACGGGAAGCTCCTTTTATATGACATTGATGCTTCTCACTGAGGGGTTAGAAGGTCATATTGGCTCCTCCCAAGTTTAGTCCACTATCTTCGAGATTTTGAGGTTATTCTCGACTTGAAAGGATATTTTCTATTCTCGTTTTGGAAGGGGTCTTTGAGTTGACAGCCCGTGAAGAATGTTTATTTGTGTGGGCCCGTTTGTGGATCCGGTGCATCCTGATTAACAGCTCAAGGATGCATAGGTCGTAGTAGCTTTGCTAGCGGCTTTGGATTTTGAACTTTTGGTTTGATTGCCCTTTGAAGAGGTCTTGGATTTGATTATTTGATTCAGTCATATCGATGCTGTAAAACATGAAAAGTTTGTGCTTGACGACTCTCATGTTTATGATTTCAGTTTTGGAAGGAACTACGAAGAATCGGAGTTCACGGATGTCACTTATTTCTCTTGGAGGTAGAACCTTGAAACACCCCATCGAGAGTCTTTCAATCATCATGGATGACTCGTCGTCATCGTTTTCTTCACTATCGTATTTTGGAATTCGAGAGTATTCTTCATTAATCACTTGTTTGATTTCCAGTTGGTTGAAAATATCATCCATTACCTTTTTGTCGAAGAAGTCAAGCTCTCGAAGCTCTTCATCACTTGATGTCCCAAAAAACGAGAACATTTGACTTTGGTTCTGGCCTGGGTTGTTTTCCAGAATTTTCATCGAACATCGCTTTTACTTGATAAGTGTCACATTTCTCGCTTGAGGATGCTCCAAACATGGGCACTCCTTTGGTTTTCAGTTTAGGTATCAGGCTTCTGTCACTTGAAGGAAGTCTTGATGGTGATGCACTCATCAGATTCATCACTTGAGGATCCACCAAATACTAGCAAGATTTGGAATGATTTCCTTACTCTTTTGGATTTAGCCACCGCTTTGGTTATGATGGCGCTTTTGATTTCAGATGCACTGGGTGCGGTTGACTCAATTTGCTTAGTTATGATTTTTTTTGAGTGATTTCCTTTCTTTGTCGTTGAAGAAGAAACTCGCATCTTTGTCACTATTGATTCTTCGAACTTTGCCTCCGCTTACATATTTCATGCATTGGTTGTGGGTTGAGGAAATCATCCTATTTTTGTGGAGCCATGGACGTCCTAGCAAGGCTTTGTAAGATGTTTCATTTTTTATGATGTCTTGGTTTTTGTCTCGAGATTCCCAAACTTGAGAGGAAGCATGATTACTCCTATGTCTTTTGTGAGTTTTGGTTGAATCCATGGATAATGACATGCTCAACAGACAAAGACTCCACATCTAGAGCCAAACATTTGAAGGTTTTGAGGGACATGATGTTTATCGATGACCCCAGGTCAATTAAGATTTTGTTTAGGGGTTTGCCTTCGCATTTACCAATCACATACAATGAACAATTATGATTGGATGTAACAACCAACAAGTCCTCATCTGTGAAGGTTATGTTTCGAGAACAATTCTCCATGCATAAGGCCTCTACTTCAGCATTTGATACAAAGTGCGTTTGGAATTGCTCGAGATTTTGGAGCGCATAGACTAAAGAGTCTCTCAGGTCCTTGGAGTACATCATAAGGGCATCAAAGACACTCATCAAGACTGGAATCTTCCTTAAGTGTGCCAAGACATTATAATCTCCAACGGTGAATTTGGTGGTACCACTTGTTGAACAAACGTTTGCTTTATCTTTTGCTTTGTATGTAGCCGCCTTTTCGGGCATCTGGTGCTTGAGCAGTTTTGTCCATGATCTCAATGTTGTTTTGCACTCATTAGGTGCGGTTGTTTGATTAGCTTCTTTTGCTCCCATATGAACTTTTTAGAAAGATAAAAAAAACTTCTTCTTCCTTAGAGCCATCGACCATGTTGCACGACTCGGTGATGGGTTCATCTTCTTTATTTCTTTCATGAGAAGTCTTTGTTTCTGAAGCCTCAAGTGTTTTGGATTTAGTGTGGGGTGTGGAGAAGAACAACTCTTGGATGTCGTGATTTCGTTTATTTCTTTTTCATCAGAACCCCCTTCACATTGGGCTCCTGACTTGATTTGGGGTTTGACTTTTCTTTAGACATGAGTTTTTCGTCCTCTTGGTTGGTGATCTTCTTTCATACATCTTCAAGGATAAAGTATTTGAGGACTAAGGGCACATGCTGCTATATTTTGAAGTTTTCAAGAGCGTCCATGCACTCCTGGAGTGTAGTCTCCTTAACAGGCTTTTTGCTTCTTTTCTTTCTAGAACTTCTTTGGTGGGTGATAGTGGTTCATCTTCGGAGATGTTTTCCCATTTGACACTTGGTTCTTTTAGGAGAGCTTTCCATATATTTCTTGTTTTATTGGAGAGGTGATAGGTCCTATCTTGACAATCATTTTCAACCTCAGTATCACTTATGTCAGAGACTTGGTTCACGTTTTCAGACACATGTGAGGCGGGAGGATTTTGCCGCACTTTGTCATTTAGTATGATTTCCCCTTTTCGATAACTTTGTTCAACCCAGTCTTTGAAAACATAGCAATCTTCAATAGAATGCCCCAGGACTCGGTGATATTTGCAAAAGTTTGGTTCATTTTCTTTGGCCATATCTTCTGGTCTTTTCGATTCGGGTAAGCTCAGACCAAATTTGAGAGCTTGGATACGTATTCCCTTTTGAAAGAGTAGGGTTTTCTCATGTGTTCTTTGAGGGTCTTATTGACTCTTGTTTCACCATTTTGTTGGTTTTTTGTTTCAGTTTGGTTTGAGGATGTGCTAGCTTCCTTAGTGAACACAATTTTTGAATCGGCTCTCTCTCCACGATTATTGTTTTTATTGCCTCTGTATGATGAAGAGGCATGGTCATTGGAGGACATGTTATTTTCCAGGTAGTGTATCTTGTTTATAAGGTCACAATATGTTTGGATGTTTGCCATTTTGAGAAAGGGGTCCATCTTGCCACCTATGTTTCTAATGAGCATTTCCACTGGTGTGTTCTCTTGAACGGTTTGCTCACACTTGATGCTTAAACTTCGCCTTCTTTTGATGTACTCAGTCATGATTTCATTTCTTTTGGGCATCGTGCTAAAGAGGTCGGTCAGGATGATTTTGGTCTCGACCATAGCAAATTTGACTCGGAATGCCCATTCTTGGCTTGGAGGTGCGGTAGATATGCCTGACATTTGGAGTTGCTGGTTGATTATGTTTTGGAGTTATCTTTTGAAGAAGGTTATTTGATCTACATTTACTTTGGGTGTCATTTTGTGCAAGGACTCAACGGTTAGGAAGTTGGTGAGTTTTAGCAAGAGTTGATTTGCTTGGTCGTTCATTTTTTGAGGTTGCCAACTTCTTGGGCATGCTTTGCTTCGAGCTCTCGCATTTTTCTTTCGATTTGCAACCTCACTTCAGCCACTTGCATTTTGTGGTCAGGTTGGGTTGGATGGGTTGATTGACTTCATATTTCCTTTCATCGTTTGTTGCACTGATTTCTTGGTTATTTAAGTTTCGAGAGCTTTGGTTTTGCTAGTTGGTTTTCTTGTTTCTTGCCCGGGTTCTGGCAACATGAGAATCCTCGGGTATTTCATTGTCATTGGCACCAATCATGTAGACGATGTGATGCTCTTCGAAGGTTTGTGTTTTGGTGACTCGTGTTTTCTTCGAGCCATCAGTTGGTGTTTCTATTTTGAGACTTCAGAGTTTGGTTCTTGGAGGTTTAGTTTTCGTTGATTTAGTTTTAGTTTTGGCTTGAACTTGAGCTGGGTTTTGAGTTTGGAACTTAGGGTTCTCAACTTTTGGCCCCAAAAGCTTGAACACACTTATATGTTCAAGCCTTTGAAAGACACTCTTGTCCTTGGGTTTTGGAGTTAAGGGAGCCCTAGACACATGCTTTGGGGCTACTTGAGGCTTATTGTGATTTTGGTTTTGGTTTGGAGGGTATCTTGTGATTACGATTCTCACCGTTTGAGTTGGTCTTCCTGGTTTGTTTGAGATTGTCACCAGAAAAGGTCTTGGAGTGAAATGCACAATTTGGATGCACGGTTGATAAGGACTAACTACTTTTAGAACGTGTTGTAAGACATGAGAGGTTTCTCTATGTGCTGGTCGAAAGTGAATGTCCTTTCTATTTTCAAGGGGTTGGTATTTATAAGGTTTGGTCTGCGCTTTGATTGTGGGTAGTTATTCATGCGGTTATTTTTAGTCGTGTGGAGAATCCATTCGGGAGGTTTTTATACTTAGCCATTTTGTTCTTCTTAACTCATGTTTGGGCTTCTTGCAGATTGGGCCATGATATTGGGTCTTTGGTTTAAATGGCATATCATTTGCCCACCAAGCATGCGATGTCATCTACGAATGCATTGAAGGCTTAAGGGAATGCTTACCACTTCGGTACTTTATGGCGTCAAGTTTGGACTGTCTCCCTCTTCCGGATAGTACTATGTGGTTTGACATATTATTTGCTCCCCAAGTGATGACTTCTACAGATGCATCAGAGGCTTCGAGAATGACAATCATATCTTGGTCGATTAGTATGTCCCGAGTAGTTGTAAAAACACAGGTTCGTGAAATTCAGATGTTTCATCTTGCCCGGTTAATTTCATCTTCTAAGTCTCGCAACCTGGGTGGTTTAATGGGCTCGTGCTATTGGTACTCCCAAGGAGGCGACTCCTTTGACTTTCAGTGAGAACAGGAAATCTTTCATGGATTCAAAGAAAAGTACGAGTACAACCAAATGAAACGAGTGCAGCGTAAGTTGCATGGAGCCTCATGCACTCTTTGTTAGAAATGGTGATAAGTACTTTCGGGTATTAATTTTATTTGACAATTTCATGAATATATTTAGTTACTCGACTAGCTATTTGGTAGTCGAATGAATTTTACTCGGGCGGCTATAAACAGTCGTTCGGATGCGTGTGTATGGTAAGTTTTAAAATATTGTTGCATTTTGATCTAGAGTACCCGAATATGAGTGATACATGGTATACTAGCTAGAACAAATCATGACATAGATTGTTTATATAATCCGTAGTCTTTGTTCGAGTCGTTTTTGTAATATTCTGATACTTTAGTATGTGGGTAACATCATTTTCCTTTTTGTTGATCTTGCATATACTAAGAAAGAATGATTGAGGCAACTGCTTAGTATGCAAGCTATCCTCCAAATTTAGAGTTGCGAGTTTCATTTTGTTGTAGTACTAATCCAAACGGCTGTGTCCCCCTTAAAAAAAAGTTGTAGTCGGGAGGTGTGTCCCTAAAGTTATTCAGGGCTTGTCTCTGTATTATCCCTTGTTCAGGAAGTGTTTTCTCGTTTGGTTCTTGGACAAGTTGGGTTTACTCCCGCATTTTGTCCTACTCGAGAGCTTTTTGGCTTTCGATTTTCTTCAAAGATTTTAGGTTATTTTTGTTATGGTTGACATTTTTTCTTTTGTTTTGATGGTTCCTTTATTATTCATCCGCAATCACCAATATTGCTATCTCGTGCGCATTATGGAGTAGTGTGCGGGTGCTTAGCGAACTTTACATCTACTGCGAATTGCGAAGTTGTGGGTGTATACTTGTTTGTTCAAGAACACCTCAAGTGCTAGAACGAGTATTAGGTTGTCTTATTTGAGTCGTCACCCTTAAAGACGTATTTGTTCAAAAGCTTTATTTTGCTTATGCACATTTTATTAGGCGTGGTCTGGTTCGCTTTGTGAGTTTCTTTGGTTCGGGTCTCACCCCGTGAGTTTTCTTAGTAAATTGCCTTTGAACCTTACCTGGTTTGAAAGCAATTACATTAGACGTGATTCGGGTCTCACTCCGTGAGTTTCTTAGTTTAGGTCTCACCTCGTGAGTTTTTTTAAGGATCAAGATAGTATATGGGTGTTCATCTCCCCGAATACTATACTTGATTTTTTTTGTGGCGTCTTTCGGGTCTCATCCAGTAAGTTTCTTTAGTTCGGGTCTCACCCCGTGAGTTTTCTTATGGAGCTGTTTTCTAACTTGGTTTCGAAGTATTTTTATTCTTTTCTGTTAATTCTGTTGGTTCGAGAATATTGTATCTTATATTCGAGTTTTATCTCGATTAGTTGAATTTCTTTGTCGGATCTCACCCCGCATCATTAAGTTTCTTTGTCGGATCTCACCCCGCATCATTGAATTTCTTTGTCAGATGTCACCCCGCTTTTTTTGTCTGGTCTCAAATTTGCTCTTCAAGACATATGCCAAGTTGCCTCAATGACTCTTTCTTCTCGAGTCATTTTGAGACTTGTCGTGTTTTTCTATTAAAAATAATTACTAAGGTTAGTGATAAAAATATTAAGATTAATTACTCAATTGTGATGTTCATGAGTATATGTTGTATAAATATTTGAGTGGTACAGTGACTCATGAGTGTGCTTCAATTTGACTTCATAGTTTTAAGTTCAATTCGTCTTTCTATTTTTTATATTGTTTAAATATATGGTGAACGGTTACCCTCTGTGTTATTTATTTGTTTTTTTGTTCAGCTATCTAGTTTGAACAATCTTTCGGGTATTTTTTTTTGTTTTTTTATTTAACTTTTTAATGGATTGCTTTCATCATCCCATGAATATATATATAGTGTGAATGGTTGCTCTATTTGTGACAAGTAACTATACATTATTCAAGGTAGTGTTTATTGAAAATTTGCCTAATAATGAATTTCTATGTGCAGATGTGAAGTTATGGGAGGTTCGAGAGGTTTATAACCAAGTTGAAATAATCACTGTGTGCTATTATTTCGAGTTGGTGAGAACTGGCTTCGTTCGAAACTACCAAAAACCACCCACCCATGTATTTTATTTCGTACAAAGCTCAATAAAAAAGGCCATGTATTAGCAACAATTAGTAGTAGTTAACTAGCCAAAGTCCCACAATGGTCATATATTAAATGGGAGCTGATACGTAGATATCATATTTGATATCAACTATTGATATCGATTTTATTATGCACATTTAGTTGAGTTATCATGCATATTATTTGAGTTATTATGCATGTTATTTTTTGTAATGAAATAATTATACATGTTGTCGATTTTATTATGCACTTTTAGTTGAGTTATCGTGCACATTATTTAAGTTATTATGCATGTTATTTTCTGTAATGAAATAGTTATACATGTTATTTTTTGTACTGAAATAGTTATGATATAACATGCATAATAACTCAAATAATGTGCATTATAACTCAAATAAATGTGCATAATAAAATCGGTATCAATAGCTGGTATCAAATATAGTATCTACGAAACATTATCCATATTTAAATTAAAGTAGAAAATAAACGATATTAGCTGGTCTTATAACTGAACTAGTTTTCTGAGAGGAAAAAAATCATGCACATAGTTATTCCATATGTAAGCTTCCTCCTCTGAGTACTTTCATATTAGAAGTTTGATTTCCTGATGCAATCGTGTTATATATAAGTTATAATTGATAATTTTTCTTTTAGAAGAGAAGTCGCTATTTTTCCTCCATTAATTGCTTGAATTCAATAATTAAGATAACTACAATCAACTAGCTAGAATGCTGCTAACTAATAAATTTCGACAGATATAAACCCTCTCTTTAAACTAATATTAGAGTATGGTATACTAAATGACAAAAAATATTATAATTGTTTCCTGACGGTTATTTTATCAGAATTGTATTAATTATATGCTATATCCGAGTATTAATGTTGAAGATGGTAAACTGTACATGTCGTTTCAAAATTATGTTGGTTATCAATAAGTGCTTTAACATGTAAATTGAGATTTATCAACGTGTGATGCGAGCCGAATTTTCTAGTGGAGAGGACTATTATTATTTTTGTATAATAAGCATTGTTTTTAATTATTAGATGTAACTGTCCTTAAAAACAATTATGACATCGGTTATCAACCCCAATCTTCATAATTACTAAAAGGTCATATAATTATGAATAGATTATATTATTATATATTATAATTATTATTATCGCTTTTCATCAAAATTCAGGAGAATTGTCAATTTGATAACTATTACATCTCATTAGATTTTGAAGATCTTCACAGAATATAACATTTGAAAGATGGTCAGAGAGGACGAACATATGGTATCTACGTAGAGACCCCTCATAAATTAAAACCAACAAAAGATCATCATTGCTATTTGTCTTCTGTTTCTTATGTCTAATTTGAGATGAATGAAAAATTGAAAATAATATATAAAAAGGTACCTGATGCAAGTCATGATGTCGTTTATGACTCCTCAATTCATTTGGATTTTGTCGAAGTTAGCATGTCGCCGAACGGGTGCCTGTATCACTCGCTTTGAAAATAATATTATATATGTCAATTGTTCAGAGAAACTCGTATGATTTCTCTAATTCACAATTCGACCCTGTCGTTTCCTAGTTTCTAATCGTTGATACGAACTAACTACCGTTGGTCCGTGTTGTAAGATGGTGGTCTTGAAATACTCTCATGGAAGACATGCATAAGAGGTTTCTTTCTGTGTTGTTGGTCGAAGGTGAATGCTCCTTCTATTTTCAAGGGGTTGGTATTCATAGGGTTTGATCTGCGCTTTGATTTTGGATAATAATTCATGCAGTTATTTCTAGTCGTGTGGAGAATTCATTCGGAAGGTTTTTATACTTAGCCATTTTGTTCTTCTTAACTCGTGTTTGGGCTTCTTCCAGATTGGGCTACAATATTGGGTCTTTGGTTTAAATGGCATATCAACGGTAGATTTGGTTCTTCTCTCATCCTACTTAAGACGGAGAAGGACTTGCTCGCGATGACATCTTTCCCCGGGAGGGGTTTTAGAGAGAGGCCTTGCTTGGGAGAGCTTGGCTTGCTCGTTTCAGCGCACCTCTTGTGATTACGCTTCCTTGAAGGTTTGGTGGGTCCAACCAAGACATTGTTGGCTTTTTCGGAGATGGTGATGGTGAAGAGGTATTCTTCCTCTTCTAAGGTTTGAATTTCAGCCACCTGAAGTGGCATGGTGGGCTCAGCCACCAGTGCCTGAGTTTGGACTTGAATTTGATCAGAATGACAACTTCACTCGAGAAGCTGCTAAACTAGATTATGTATTGTCCCAGTGGGCATTAAATTGGTGGGCAATTAGCTACCAAGCTTGAGAAGACTGGAGCGGTGTTGATGTAGAATGTCATTTTCCTACAAACACAAACAAACACAAACTTGACATCTTAGTTAGTAATATTTGACATTGAAAAATAAGGCCTTTGTTTATCAGCCCATATAAATCGGTCTGGTTTAAAGGGTTACAATCTAGTTTGGTGGTTGTGTTTGACGTTTTGAGGCTTTATCTCTTTATTACCTTGTTATTTTTTCATATAGTATGTTTGATTTAGTTTGATTTATTATCACTTGAGCGATATGGGTGAACAGATCCCCAACGGGAGTCGCCAGATCCTGTCAGACGCCCTTTCCGTGCTCACCCTTCGACCTTTCCTTTTGGTTGAGGAGGCATCCTTTTGGTTGAACATGTCATCCCAAACGAGCGTGATTTGTCTTATGACTTGGATGTACGCAATCATTCAGAGTTTTGTTTATTTTGACCAATGAGGTCATGGATTTCTAAGTCTTGGTTACGCACAAGTTCCTGCAATTATTTACATGAGACATTATTTCAGTCCTTAGTACTCAAGTGATGGGAGATATACTGAATGACACAATGTACTTTTCTAAAGCGATTTTATTGGATTTGAAAGTGTCAATTTATTTTAAATCCTTTATGATAACCATTTTTAAGGATATTATTAACTAGGATTTATGTGATGTTGCTCCAATATTTATTTTGTTTCTTTCTATTTACCTGTATTTATGTGTTTAATTTCACGAGAGTGTATTTTTCCTCATGGAATGTTTTATTTATTTATTTCACATTTATCTTTTTGCTTTCATGTAAATGTGTTTGTTTTCATGAAAGAGGGGGGAAGTTTAGATATCATGTTTTTATGATTTATGAGTCATGATCAAGCTTTTAAAAAACGTTTAACGGCCCTTAACGGTGAGGTTGTCGCTCAACGGTTTAACGTTAAAACGGAATTATACGGAAGTTAAATTAAAAAACGGCCAACCATTTTTTGTCTATTATTTATTTATTTTAAACCAAATTATGGTGCAAACATACACACTTTTGTCATATGTATGACTCTATGTAACTATATATTATATAATATATTTAACATTATTATTAGCATTGCTGTCTTTTTCATTGTTTAAAAATATAAATGATGTTATATGATATGTTTAATAATTAGAATTTAGAATGTATTTTATTTTGAAATGTGTATTTTTTATAACCTCCACTATCTAATTGCGTAAGTTGTACCAACATAATAATATCTCATGCCAGCATCAATATAACACACAAGACCAGTGTACCCAAACAATCAACACATCATCATAACACTAGTAACTACCCGACTAAGTTCACAATAACTAATTCCAAGTTAATAAAATAGTAAACAAAAATTGAAAAACTAAATTAATTCAACAAGTTAACAAATCACCAAGTACATTACAGTAAGCATCCAGCAAAAACACAAAGAAAAAATAAAAATAAAAAAAAATGGCGTTAAAACGGCCTGATTTTAACGGATTTTAACAGATTTACACGGTTTAAACGGAGTTAAAACGGAGTTAAAACCGTTAAACTGCAGAAAACCAGTTAAAAATGTTTTTTCCTGAAAACTTAACGCCATGACAAGTTTTTCCGTTAAACCGGTTTAACTGAAGTTTAAACTCTGTTTTTTAAAAGCTTGGTCTTGATTCATGTTTGTGTTTCAAATGTTTGAATCATGACATAATTTCACATTTTTATTTACAAGGAGATTTATACAAGACTTTGTTTTATTTTCTCTTTACACATGAAAAAAGAGGATGGGGTTGTTTTTATTTGAATTTGATTTTATAGAATTTTTAGCTTCTTGTTTACACTTTAATGTTTTATTTGAACTTTTAATGATTTTACAAAGGAATATATTTTCTTTTTCTTTTATGGTATTTTGAATTTATTTATTTCATTTATTGTTTATTCACACAACTTATTGAAAGATATATTTCATTCTAAGACATTCATGAAAATTTTCTCTTACATAAAAGAAATATGAATTTATGCAATTTATACTTCTTTACATTTATATATTTTTTGCCAAATGAACTTTGTGCAAAATAGGGAATTTAGACATTTTTACTTATTTTCTTTCTTTTGATGCACTTTTGGGACTTTCATAATTTCACTTAATTTTTTTATTTAAGAAACTTGATTTTTGAAATTGATTTATGCATTTGAGAAGATATATTTTACTTAGTACAATATCTTTATACATGTAAAAGTTTTATTTCCTTTAATATTATTATAGAAAGGAAGTTTTGTTTTATTTATAATTTAAAAAAATATTTTGGGAATATTATTTTATTTAGGTTAAAAGAAAAAGGTATTATATATATTCTTATTTTGATTTAAGACTTTTAATATGAAATTTATTTATTTGAAAGTATTTAGTTTTGTACTTTTCACATTTTAAGAGAAAAGGAATTTTCATATTTTATTTCATGAATTTATAAAATACATTTTTTTGGACTTTTATCAATTTTACTCATTAATAATAAAAGAAAATAATGTTCATTTGATTTCTTAATTTTGATAGTGGTATAAGATGCTCAAAACTGTCACATCCCAGAAATAATGACTAAGTTAAGGGTGTAAATCCCGCCACGTGTACTTGATTTCAAGTACACGAAAGGCTTAGTTGACCACTCAGAAATATAAATAATAATAGTTTATTATGCTTTATATAAGGAAAAGCACACACATTTCACACACAATACATGAACATCCAACAAATATATATGTAATCCAGCGTCAGAATACAAGGTTTACAGCGGAAGCAAAACAAAAGTAAAATACATACTGAAGAGGGCGATCCCATCAAAGGATGTGGGACCGACCCTAGCTAACCTACTACACACTAATCCTAACAAAAGGAATAAAAGAAAACGCATGAATTGATCCACAAAACGGAAGACGATGGGGACTCCATCCTAGCGCTCTCCTCTGAACAGCAAAAGAACTCCTGCTCCTTACTTGGACCCCACAACCAACCGTGGAACGTGAGTAAATTATAAAAATTTACTCAGTGTGGATTAAGGTCCAGCCTTTGGGATTATATCCGATTCAAGGTTGGACCAAATCACATTTTACTGAGAATACCTATATTTAGTTACTACACCTGACTTGTATTTAGTTTAATCATTAATCAATTTAAATAATTAAATCTATCCAAGAGACGATACAAGAAAGAAACCCAAAATATTTATGAGGAATAGTAGTATACAATACTAGTAAGGAAAGATATCAAACTCCCAGACAAATGTTCAAAGAATCAAATTTTAGAACCCCGGGTGTAGGACTTCAGGATTCGCCCCCTTAGACGGGTCTAGTATGTCAGCCGCCAATCTAAGGGTATCGTTAGACGGGTCTAGTATATCAGCCGCCAATCTAACTTAATTCTGAGTTTTCAGAACGAAACGCCCTGGTAATAGCATGAGCGGCTATAAAAGCACACACTCGATCAAAAGCGAACCGAGAAGCCTACCTTACAAAGAGAAAATAATAAACATAAACTCTCGGTCTCAGCCGTCATACGGAAATAAGGAACCGACTACCCGTTTGAGTAACAATAATAAAGGGAACTCCCTGTACCAACCAGGGGCCAAAGGGGAGCCCCAGACTTCCTCTGTACCAACCAGGGGCCAAAGGAGGAAGTCCTTCGAATATTAGGAGATCCCGAAACATCGGCTAATAGAAATATAAAGAACGGAATAGCTCCAATACGTCACATATGACACGCATACTCTAAACTGAGAAACCGAACCTTAATCACTTAAGGAGGAAGTATTATAATAATATAATAAGGATCTTGAGAATAAAACTCTCTAACTGGCACTACGAGTCATCAAGTGATGATCATCGTTGGTGAGGATTAGTCGAATGTCCTTAAGGACATCCCGTTGAGAATATCCCATGGGCTATGTCAGACACCATGACACATACTCCCTCCACGATGCCCTCAGACTACATCCAAACCTAAAACTCACCGGCCCGACTCTCATCACTCCCGACGAGTATAGATATATAATATTTATACGCATCTACCTATAAATAGCCTAATAGCCTATATGATCCGTATACCGGATCTTACGTGCAATATGAATGCAGATGACATGAAATGCAGGTAGGTCTCAATTATTGGTACAGTTACCAGCATGTAAATATGGCAGTTCAAGTCTACGGCCTGATTAATTATTGTTGGTAGTTGGTACCGCAATTTAGTTTAGGTAAGTCTGGTAGGTCATATTAAAAGAGAAAGGAATATAATCCCCAGGAATCCACACCTGGAAAGAAGTGCTAGCCACTCTATCGAAGGATCTGCTGCGTCCACGCTGACCTCAGCGTCGTATGCAGCTGCGTCAGTCTCGTCCCCTATGTGCGGGTCCGAGTCGACTAGGTCTCCTATTTATTTATTTCGAGTTTGTTTAATTAGTCGAGGGACTTGTAACATATTAAGTGAAATCAAATGACAATGTAACAGTGTTTGAGACGTCCTTGATGCTCCTAATTTATTTTATTCAATATTATTACTTAGTCAAGTCTTGCGTGCAGTGTTCCCGGCTGCACAGTGAGTGTGGGTACAATCACTTGTTTCTGTTCTTTTTATTTAAATGTGGTTCTGAGTGTGTTACTATTCTCATTATTCAATGTGACGTCAGGACGATAAGGCAAAGAATGTAAATAACACATCACGATGAAAGCATGTTATAAAATCAACTACTTTTAGTTGGACTTTTATTATTTAACTAATCAAAAGAAGAAACAAAAATAGTTAATTATATACTAACGAATATGTGTAATTATATTAGTTATGCGTTTATAGAGGAATTGATCAATATATATCTATCATTGAATTTAAATATTTACTTAGTCATAATTATGTGTATTTTTATGTATTGTATTAATGTTACTTATATACTTATATGTATCGCCTAGAAGGTATTATATGTATTATAATTAATTAGTCGTCTTACTCTAGATATTCGAGTGTTTTTCATATGTAGTTTAGGTGTACAATATATTCTATGTGATATATAGAGAAATTGATCAATATATAATATTATTTATATAATTATACTTAGTTCGATATGGTTGGTGGTGATTCGAGTGTACCTAATTAAATATATATTTATAAGTTCATATATAAGTATATATATACATATATATATGTATGTATAAACATATAATCATATATAAACTTGTATACATGCTCGTATATATGTAATTTATTATTTGGTTATTTTGTATATATATTTATGTGTATATATATATCTATATATATATATATATATATATATATTTATATCTATACATTACACTTAGTAACACTTATAATTACTTAATTATATTGTTTAGTATTATGTCAAGTTTAGTTACTTAATTTATTCGTTACGCATTATTAATAAATCAAGTGTCATCATGTCAAATACTACGTCGCGCCAAACTACTATCCTACTATGTAACTGAGCCGTATATTATACGTTATATTGTTTATTGTGATAAATATAGTATAGAAAATATATAGAAACACAAGTTGGTTATTTTTAATTTATGTTTGGTTTGTGTTAATCCTGAGTGGGATCGGAAGCCCGAGACTCATACGTCATCGCCGTAGCTCTCGCTGCACGGGCTTATAATCGTCATTTCCCCAATATACCTTTCTCGGTCCTTTTACTTATTCGGGTCTAGTTACTAAGTATTTTGGACCGGGCCGCTAATTTTGTAGTATCTGTACATACCCAATTCGGCCCAAATAGAGCCCAAGTCCAAAATATTTAGAACTATTGTACTTATTCTTATTTAAGCCTAAATGGTCATGTAGTATTTTATGGGTCAAAAACAAGGAGTTTCACGGGGCCAGCCACCACCTCTGGCCCAGTTTTATGTTCTCTGTAATACACACAAACCACCTAAACATAGTAAGCCCACAACGTAGCAACAAGGCTGCCAGCATTGGTGTTGGCCATACCAGTGCGGGTACAGGTAAGTACATACACGTTCAGGCTACCAGTAAGCCTATCATTATAACAGCATTCAACTAATGGGGTGTTCTCCCTTAGTAGGCACAGTTTTGGTTCTGGGCGAGAAACAAAAACAGTCATTCTTAAACAACATACAGACAAGTTACAACATGCAACATAATACAGACAGGTAGCGCAAAGCACAGAAAACAGAAAACCCGCAGAACAGTAATGTTGTCAATGTTTCAAAGGTTACCAGTAAGAAGGCGTTGTTTCGTTCTTTCTAGGGTCGTGACCTGAACCGAGGCACCGTTATGCCAATGGTTTCGAGCTTCCTCCTCTTCCCTGCCTTGATCGAGTTTACAGGATATATTTCAGCAGTTCGAACGTTATTTAATGGTCAAATCTCAACGCATGAGAACTAAATCGCAAGAGGAGGGCAGGAAAGAGAGGATAACGTATTTATAGGCGTCACGAGGCGGTTTTTTAAACGTGTCTGTGTGCGCGAAATAGGGGAAAATCGTACAACCCACTCGAGAATTCGAGCTGAAAGTCAGAGGAAAGTACAGGGGTTCATAATCTGTTTTAAATGCAAAGTGTCGTTGAAACGACAAGAAAATCGTGAGAGAAAAGGGGAGGTCAGTGCATTAATGAGAGTGGGGATTGGGCAGCTTACGAGGTGCGCAGGGAAATGGAGCATTATGGTTGGCGGTGAAAGGAACAAGAGGAGAAAGTGAAGGGCGCGGGTCCCAAGACAGAGAGAATCTCTGGTTTTCTAGGCTGAGGGTGTGGGCCCCGCGGGGGAAAAGAGAAAAAGAAGGAGGGAAAAATAGGCAGGGAAAAGGGTGTGGGCCCCGCGGTTTGATAGGATGCAGGGGTGTTGGGGTCCCAAGGAAGGAAAGGGAGGGAGAGAGGAAGAGAGAGAGAAGAGGACGCCTCGGGAAGAGGCGAAATGGGGGAGACTCGAGGCATCGCACGGATCGGGTGTGTCTCTGCCCTCGAGCCAAATTCTGTGGCAGTGTATTTTCTTAGTCCTTTACGCCATTCCTTTTACCCGTTTCACTGATCTATACATGTCGGCGCTCCTTAAGATCGCGAAAAAAAAATGGTCTCGAGTACTTCGCCTGCTTAGTCAGAGGGGACTTTCTGTGTTCATTTTCATGAGGCCTTTTGTGTAGCGCACCACTGCTAGACTCTTTTTATCTAACTGGGTCGTGACGTGGGTTGGGATTTATTCTGCAGGATTTATATGCGGATTTAGGGTCGGTTGGGGCCGAATTTGGTGTAAATTTGTGTGGCAGGTTATTGATAAGGTGGAAAATCGATCATACGGGTCATGCGTCTTGTTATATAATTCTAACACTATGTTAATGCAGGATTTGAAATCTAAATGTGCTTCTAAGAAGAGAGAAAAAAAAATTCAGTAGGAAATCAACATTTTGAAAATTTGTAGGTACATAAATTACATGCTAAATTTGTATAAAAATAATCCGGTTTAACACTTCATTTATTTACCGAAGAATTTGTATTATTCGTTAATCCGGTTGCGTTCGAAAATTTCACGGGTTTCACAAAAACATATCAAAATATCATATAAAATGTAGAGCATAATTTTACATATTTATTTTAGAATTTTTGGACATCATTTGATATATTTACAAAATTATGCAACATTAAAATATAGATACTTAATTTGAACCGCCTGATTTGATCAAGGCCTTTGAAAATTGGATCGTTGGATCATAATAGACACCTCTCTCTTTTTCTTTTTCTTTTTCTTTTTCTTCTTCTTCTTCTTCTTCTTCTCCCTCCCGAGGGTTTGAACCCCATTTGAATTCAATGTCGAGTGAGCTCTATGCCATGACAATTTGATTAGGGTATACCTCGAGCATCGTGTGGGTGTCGGAAGTCGAATAGGTCCATTGTCGACGGTCAATGACCATTGGAGGTGGTGGTTTTCAACCCCTCTTCTCGGTGTCGACTTTTGAATTTCAATTTGTACTTTTTGATGATTTTAATGAGTTTTGAAGGGTGCATTTGGTTCTTTGGTGTTATTATAACATCTTTGAAGTGTTCTTCGGCTTCAATTTCATCTACATAATCGAATTTGTCAATTTGGATTTGGTTTGGATTGATTTGGTACCAAACAATCACAACTTGAATTCGAATTTTGATTTCAGAAGCTCAATTCAATTATTTTTGGTTCAAATATCATTTACAAACATCCAACTAGCCTCAATTTTATTTGCCACATTATGATTTGGTTTTAATTTGATTTATATCACTATCAGGAGCATTTTGAGACAAAATAGTGAGATTAGAATTTCAATTTGAGTTTTGAGGGCTCAGTTTAATTCCACTTGATCCAGAGAGGTCCTTAGAACATCGTGCAACATCAATCAAGTGTGTATTTGACTTGACATAGTTTGAAGTTGGATTTAATTGAGTTTAATCTCACTATTAAGGGCATTTGGGGGCAAAATAGTAAGAATTTGATTTGAATTCGGATTTCAACTGCTCAATTAAGTTCTTAGGGCATCATAAGTATTTATCAGCATAAGCAACATCAAATAAACATACAATTCAATTTGCCACTGCTTCAATTTAAGTTTGGTTCAATTTCAGCACAATTTGGTCAATATGAGTGCTGGTTTGGTTTCAATGGCTAACTTGACCTTTTAATCATCAAGAAAGTCCACAATCATATGCATAAACACCATCTAATCATCACAGAAGCAATTCAAGTCAAGCTTATCTCAAATTTCCTAATTTTGGTTCAGTTCGGTTCAATATGGGTTCAGCTAGGCATCAGACCAAAATCAGTTCTAAACAAGCAATCAAATGCATGAAGTTAATTTGATGATTGATTTGAGATGATTTAAATACTTATTATGAAGACTAGAAAAGCTTGAGACTTGGAGAGATCCAGAAAGATTTCAAATTTTGATTTGAAATTTGAATTCAGAACTGAAATCCAAAAGGAGAATAACGGTTTCTATTATTTTCATTGATTTTTGGATTTGATTTTGAAAAAAATTAACACAAAGAGTAGATCCTTTTGAGTTTATAACTTGAAAGTATGGTGTCATGCTACAAATTGGTGCAAAGAATGGATCTAACTCAAAGTGCAAAATAATTTGAAGAGGTTTCAATTTGGATGCCACGCAGGTACAGAATCACCATGCACTTATGGCTAATTTGAGTTTTATGGATGCAAATCGAAATTTAGGTGGCAGACATGAGTGTTTAAGACTGGATTAGATTTAGCATGGCAAATAATCTTCTGTTTTTAAAATTTCAAATTTGGACAAGAGATGCTATTTATTGCATTTAAACCTTATTTTTTCCTGTGATTTTGAGAAATCTGAGATTGAAATAGCTTTAACTTGAAGATTACTTATCCAAAAATTATGAAGGTTTATACAAACATGATATACATGCTTTCAAAAGAAATTTAGTTTTGGAGTTGTAATGAGACTTGTTATAAAAATAACAAATCTCTAACAACTTTGGTTTAAAAGGATGAAGAGGGGTATTTGGTTTGGATTTGAGTTTTAAGGCTTCAAAACTTGACTTAAAACTAAGATGAAGCTTGTTATACATAGTGAGACTTAGAGGAAGCATAAAAAGATATTTATCGCAAGTACTTGAAGGATTTGAACACACGAGGGATATTTAAGGGTAATTAGGTTATTATTTTGATTTGATCTGATCCTAGTGCCTAATTTATGCTTATAGAGCTTGCATATGGCTCAATACCTTTCTTATAGCACATCACATGATCATGGAAGGGTTTTAACTCAAAAGAGAGGATTTGATATCAGAAAAGGCATTTTGAGTCAGATCTGGTTTGAGATGAATTCAACAGAGAGAATTGATCAATTGAACTCAAATTTGTGTTTTAAAAGCTTGTTTAAATCATTTGTAACATCAAAAATCAATCATCAAAGAATTTCATGCATAAAAATTTTGAATTTAGATCTAAAACATCAATATAGCAAGATCAAAAGACTTCAAACTTGATTTTCATTTTACAAACAAGCAATTTCCGAAATTTATAAAGCAAAGCACATAAAAAGGGCCCCCTCTTTGTCAAATTCAACACCACTCACCTGAATTTTCAGATGATATGTCAAGGTGAGAGCAAGAAGTCTTAGCAAGTGCAAAGCAAGTTTGACCACTCTCATAATTTGAACAGAGAAAGAAGGGCCTTTAATTCAGTGGTCTACATGGATATTTATAGTCTAAACATCTGGTCTTTACATTGGATTCATATTTTTATTTGATTTTCTATTACATTTCTTCTTCTTTACTGACTTGAGCCTTATATGGTTTTTCATGCTGCATCTTGAGATTTTTAGGTGCCAAGTGGGTCACATTATGTTATTGGGATGCAATTAATATTCTAGAAGTTGTAGAAGGCATCTTTGATCACCGCCATTGATTAATTTTGATTTAGGGTGCAGATTGAGTTAGATAGGTCTTGATCCATGTGCTCTCACCAAATTGGCTGTTGCAGCATCCTAGGATGTCCTCGGGTGTCCTTTGTTGACCTCAACTGATTTGGTAGGGATATAGAAGCTTATAAAATCATTTGGAGACTGATGTTGACACCTTCAGTACTATTTCATTGCTATGCGAGCTCAAGAATTGGGCTTTTACAATTGGGCTCCAAATTAACTCCAATTAAACTTCAGACATACCTAATTGAGTGTTGTGAGGTAACTGCAACTCCTATTTGCATTTTCAAAGCTCTCCAGACCCTTGTCCCCACCTGTCAGGGGTTGTGAGAGAGACCTCACGTGTCCTGAGCAAATTGGTTTCTTCCAGATCAAACCAAACTCGATTCTAGCATCACAGTGACCCCAAGAGTCAGCCAAATATCCAGCCTTGATTCCAAGTGCCTTGAATTGCTAGTTTCAATTTGGTACCGACAGGTTTGAGCTTGATTTCTTTCCTTATCCTTTGAGCTTTGAGTTGATTAATGGTTACCTTGATGATCTCCTCACTCTCCTCTTTCAATCGATATATAACTTGTAAGCTAACTCTCAAGGAATAAGAAGTTAGAATTTGATTGGAGCTATCTACTTCACTGAGTCGAAAGGCATCATAACGAGGATGGGAGAGACGCATCACAATCTAATTGGGTGAGTTCATCTTCTCTCTCTTCTTTTTTCGTAATTTTCATTTGGTCAGGGTGTTTAGGTGTAGGGCAGGAGGATTTAAGGTATGTTGAGTCACTGACAAGATCAGGGATAAGGGCATAGACAACGCTTGATTAGGCGCTGACAGGATGAGGCTCACACGTCAAATTTAATGAGACTCAAACCAAGCGAAGCTTTCTCTTTGTTTCTGAGTGAACTAGGTTCATGTAGATCATGAGGCTGACAATATTTGAAGCCCAATTATGCACCTGTGAGCTTGGTCCATTCAAAACTCAGAAATATTTAGGAATTGGTATAAAAGCCCAAATTTTATCATATGTTGTTTTATGCTTGAAAATATTCAAATTAATTCTGAATTGTTTGGAGGCTCAAATTGTCGAATTTTTTAGTGAAATAAAGTCCAAAAATTCACAAATCTCTGTAGAATTTATTTGTATGTAACTTGACTCTTGATTAAATCCAAAATGCTATATGTAATTGTTTAATAATATGACAATCATGTTAATTGCACACATTATGCTGCAGATAACCCTTTTGATCACATAAACACATTGTTAATTCTTTGAATAACATTCTTGAGCCTCTCTTTGCACTTGATTAAGGTTTGGTGAGGTTTTGGCATTTTTGCACAAAAGATTCTGATTTCTTCCAAAATTGAATTGACCTTCACTTAATGCCCTTTGTATGCTTTATTATGCTTCTGATGCTTATTTTATTTTCTTCTTCATATGTAGGCTAATATTTGATATCTTTTCAAGTGCCACTAGACATAAACTGAAAATTACTTGATAAAGGTATATATACATAAATTATGCTCTATTGTTTCAAACTGACAATTGAACACAATTTATCACATATCTCTCCAATTGAGATGAAAAAAGACCAACAAAATTAATAAAAAAGTTGCGTTAGAGGTTAACTTACACAAGATTTAAGGTTTCGATTGGTAAGTGATGAATCATAAGGTGAGGCGAGATGACATATGGGTCAGTACTGCGATAGGAGAGACGAGGCAGATAATGAGGTGAGAGGAGAGATGATCCAGATAAAATAGTAAAAAGTTTCAAAAATGTAATATTTGGTCTCCAAATATATGTTAGTATGGAAAACATTTTTAATTGTCTTGATCACTCGTTTGCACTTTGTATCTCGAGATACGAGGCTAAAGTGTATGGCTACTGATGCTTTATAAAATATTTTAGCCATGCTCTATATATATGATGGAAACATTCTTTACAGCATGTATGGTGAAAACTTTCATAAGAATGAGTGTGGTCCAACACTTTATTTTTGTCTCTTATGTTGATTCTTTGACTTTATTTTTGAGTGTGGTCCTCCCTCCCTTTGTTTTTTATTCACTTGATTTATCAAGTGAGAATATTATAATAAAATTCAGAGTAATTGTGTCGGGACTAAAAAATAAAATGGAGTTGAACTTAATTTTTGTTTTCTTTAAATTAATTGTCTTTGTTGGATGGATTTCACATAGAAAGTTTGTCCAAAGCCAAATTCGAAATGACATGCCAAACACGATTTGAAATTTTTTTTAGGATAAATCAATAATTTCCATAAAAATTCGGCGTGTTGAACATGCCTTAGTCATCTTTGTGTTACGAGTGAAAGAGAAAGAAGGAGAAAAAAAATAGAAATGTATTTCTCCTAATTTCTCATCCAAAATATTTATAATAATATACATTTTTTTAAATTTGAACATTTGTAAAAATATTTCCTTCAGATGTTGAATCTCCGGCTTTCCAACAGAGATTAATCAACTTCAATTTTCAACTTAAAATAAAATTCTTTTTGAAACAAAATTGATCGGGATCTTTGAGTTACTATTTCTTAATTATGGAATCAATTAAAGGTCAAACTTGATTGTGGAGAAAGAACAATTCCAACATAATAATATTAATGGAGAATTTTATGTCAACTTTGAGATATTCAAGCACACAAATTATTGTCTATTACTAAAAAAAAAAAACTCCAACACGATTATGCTTAATTACTCCTGATTTTATATTTCTTTTGCTCATTTTCTTTAATTCTCCTGAAATGCTATTTATTTGATTTAATATCATTTAGTAGGTAAAATTACTAAAAATATGGAAAAAAAAACTTTTGGAACTCCTAAGATAATGGTCCGGTGTCAAAGATAAAGAATGGGATTTGGTGCTGCGCGGGACGATGTAGCGCAGCATCAGAATCATCCGATTTTCACTGATTTGCATTAAGATTCGTGTCAAAGTATAAAAGCCTCCTGATTTCTATCTCTGACGATCGATCGCGAAATTGACGATCGATCCGGATCGTTCATCTGATCCGGGTCCCAAAGATAAAGGTGCGCAGCTACACTTCTCTTTGGAATGCAAGGTACTTCCATTGAATGTAGTACTTTCTGTTCCTTTTTGTTTTAGTTGCTTTTTTATCACATGCACTTCGAAACTGATGCAGATGCTTGATGGAAGCAGGAGATGAAAGGGGGCAATGGATAAGATAAATAAAAGGCAGCTTTATCTAAAGGACCAGTCCACTGATTTCAAATGGGAAGCAAACTTTGAGTGGAATTAAACAGTCACTAAATTGAAGTGAACAAAGCGACCCCCATTTTTAGTCTTCTATACATATCACCTAAGCAATGAATCCGGATATTATGTATTAATATATCATATATATTATTTTTCTACAGTAAATTCAGGGGTGGAGTGGCAAGTCGGGTCAGGTCGAGTCGGATCGGATCAGTTTGATCGTTGACAATAGTTGGATTGCGGGTGGGGTCGGGTTTCAGATCGTTAGGTGCATGTTAACAATGTTCGGGTCATGGGTCATGCCGGGCGTGATCGGGTCGAGTCGCGTCGGTCTTTTTGGGTAACGGGTCGAGTCGGGCGAGATCAGTTGGGTTTCGGGCGAGATCGTTAGATGCATGTTAACAAATTCAGATTCCTAAGTCTTGGATCGGATCGGACGAGATTAGGTCGGGTTGCACCCACAACTTTCGAGTATTATTTTGTTTTAAGTTCAATCAGACAAGATTGAGTCGCATTATTAAATCATGATTTTCTCTGATGTTAATTTGTTAGTAAAAATAGATTATGATGTAGGCAAGGTAGGATTAGATCAATTTAGTATCAGGTCAAGTCGAGTTGGGTCGGGTCGGGTTCAATTCATCATGTGTCGTTCGAGTATTATTTTGTTTTAAGTTCAAGCATACAAGATTGAGTCGTATTATTGAATTATGTTATTAAATCTTGATTTTTCCTGATGTTAATTTGTTAGTAAAAATAGATTCTGATGTAGGCAAGGTAGGATTAGATCAATTTACAAGTTGTATTAGGTCAAGTCGGGTCGGGTCGGGTCGGGTCAGGTCCAGTCGGGTTCAATTCCTCATGTGTCGTTCTATCTCGGATTACGGGTCGTCTTGGGTCGGGTCGGGTCGGGCACGGGTCCTCTTGTGTCGTGCCATCTCGGATTACATATCGTTTTAGGTCGAGTCGAACTCGGATCACTCATGTGTCGCTTCTCTCGAGATTACGTGTCATCACGAGTTGGATCTGTTTGAGTTAGTTTGACTTTATCAAAATATAAGATAGGGTCGGGTTCTGGTCGGGTTGGGTCGGACGAGTTTTTCAGATCGGATCAAATTTTGTCACCTCTGAGTAAATTCAATAGAAAATTATGCTCTTACAACAAAAACACTGTCAGAACGTAAAATTTATGCTCGTAATTCAAATCCGACAATCCAGATCAATCCACCTAACAATACAAAAAAAAATTATCGTAAAAAATTCGGATTCCTAAGTTATGGGGACAAAAAAAACTTTTACTAATTGCTTATGGGTCTCACAAACTCAGCTTATTTCTAAAATAGAATCGATGGCTTTCGCTAGTGGCTTGGTACTAACATAAACTGACTTTTATATTAGCAAAACAACATTTATAATTTTTTAAGTAAATCTATTAATCTATTGTCCCCCTTTCGCGTCCCCCTCTATTATTAATTTATATTATTAAAAAAATCGGCTGGGAGGGTGCCGACATAGAGCTTGAAATTTAAATCAAAAGATCTACTAAATCTGAATCATTGCTTCAAAATCATCTGAATAATCCAAACCATCTAGACTCAATTAGGTGGCTAATATTACACTTTACTTCAAATAATAGTTGGAGAGAATCCGAAATGGAACTAGTAGCTAATATTACACTTTACTTCTGTGGCGCAGATTCTTCTTTCCTAAAATCACTGTAAAATAAGTAATCAAATAAAACTTAAAATCCCTTAAAAAAACGAATCGAGGTTTGGCTCGCAAAAATCAAATAAAATCTAAAAATGGCATTGAGCTTCATCACTGATTATTATTATAAGAAAAATTCAATTAGTTTAGGATTAAGGAACATTTTTAATGTTAATTGTTGTTGGAAGTTTTTATGATCTTGTTTCAACATACTTCAGTGTTATCGTTCTTATGCACAACAAGTGCTCGACGATTTGCTTCTAAGAATCTACTCTATAGTTTGTTTTCAGTAGGCATTTCTTTCATCAAGCACGTATGTTAACATTCCCTTGGTGTTTAACTACATTTTTATAATACAAAATTGTAGAACATGATTTCAGATTCGAAGTGATACATGGTCTGTTGTGGCATTCGTGTTAAATTGTATGATTGGTTTTCAAGTCTCTATATTGTGACAATCAAGTCTTTATATTAAAACATGTAGGTCTTTATATTTAAAAATGCAGCAAAATTTCTGCAAATTTCGAAATTGCAAGTCTTTATATTAGGACAAGCAAGTCTCTATATTATGACAAACAAGGCTTTATATTTATATATGCAGCAAAACTGTTGCAAAGTTGAAACCTTCAAGTCTTTATATTAAAACAAGAAAATTTCTATATAGTAACAATCAAGTCTTTATATTTAAAATTGCAGCAAAATTACGACAAATTGCAGCAAACTTGAATTAAATACATAGTTTTTACGTAATATAAAGACTTGGACGTGCGACTATTAAGACTTCGTATGATTTATATAAAGACTTGGACGCGCGAAGTGTTAATTTGCAACAAATTACATCCAAATTGGAGCAAGTTACAGCAAAATTGTAATAAAATTATTACAAAATTGAATTAAAATGCGCAATTTTATGTAATATAAAGACTTGAACACACAACTATAAAGACTTCGTATGATTTATATAAAGACTTGGACGCGCAACGTTAATTTTCTTTCTCAAGAATGAAAATTAGCTCTTCTAATGGTAGTTAGTTAGAGAGATTGTTAAGGAGGACGTGTATGGGGGACAGTTAAGGTATTTTTGGAATGAATTAATAACAGAAACTCATTGATTAGCTATTTAATGATTGAGTTAATTAGGAAGGCATGTAAGGAGAGACAGTTAGTCGCTTCCATTTTTTTATTGATTGATAATTTTAGCATTCATTAATTAATTCGTCCATGGCTTGCATCTCTCTCATGCATTACTTTTATTATTTTCTTGACACTTTGATTTTTAAATAAACAATTTTCTTCTACGATTACTTATTAAGATTATCATCAGATTTTTCTATATTTGATCCAAATAGTTCTCAATGGTTATGCGTTTTTCATAGTTTCAAACACAGAAATACTAGAACAAAAGTTTAAAATAGCGGTCCGTGCGATTTTGAAGAGAGATTTAGCGTTTAGCAAGTTATCGGTGATAAAACAGCTGGTAAACTACCATATTAACATTTTGTAGCATATCACTTAATTTCAAATGACACAAAATATATATCATAGTTAATTCATTTCTATGCTTAATAATAAGATATAAAAGTAACTTGTTATCACAAAATATTTTCAAAGACTAATATATTGAAGGAAAAATTGTGCGTGTCATTCAAAATTGAGTAAATCCAAGAATTAATTTCTTTCATATTTGCCACTCAAAATCTCGGCTATCTTCTTTTTTGCCACTTTTTTATAAAAAAACATATATGCTCCTACGATGGCTTTTTTTCCTCCTCTTCACCTTCTGTACCAACACTAGTTGACCTTCCCTTTTCCAAAAATCGACCCGGAGCCAATTACGACATCATTCGGAGTGGCACCAGTAGAGAGGTCGGGGTGAACTCAGACCCGAAGTAGCAATGACATGGGCATTTTTATCTTTTTGAAAAAATGGCAAAAAAAAAAGAAAGTAACAGTGATTTTGGATGCCAAATGTGAAAGAAATCGATTCTAGATGTCCTTCCTAAGATTTCCTCAATTTTAGATTGTAGGACCTAGGAGACCTAGCTGCTTAACCATTTTTGCTTGGTTCAATCAAATAGAGACCTAATTGCAAATTTCATAAGTTATGGCAAACAATTCCATTTGAGCAATTCAACAATCAATTTGATTAATTTCCTAATCAAGCAAATCAATTACAACTCAATTCAATTTACAAACAAGTCAAGCAATTAAACTAATTGAATTGGATAAATAAAAATAGAGATAAGGGAAAGAAATGCTCAATCGCGTGTTGACGGAGTTCAGCTTGCACTAAAGGCCTCGCGTACGTCTCCGGGTCCCCGACGCCCCGCTTCTTGCGGTAACAAGCCCGATCCGCTGCACTAAACAGAAACTCGCTTGCTTAGCGTACAACTTCGAATTGGGGCTCTCTTACACACACCGATGGAGCCGCCAACCCTAACCCGACGCCGGACTCTTATCTCGCTTACACACGCCGGTGGAGAATCGAGCCGACTTTCTTGAGCTCACTTACACACACCGGTGGAGCTCAAGACAACACACACTCACAATTTGACAAAGGATTAATGGAAGATTAAGCTAGACAATCGAGATTAAGCACTCAAACAAACTAACTCTCTATAATTCCTAAATTAGATTTAGCTAATTAAACTTGAGATTAAGAGCAAGAATTTGGCTATAGAAATTAAGCTCAAAGAGCACAATAACAATGACTTAGAAAGGTATAGAGTATATTGGAACCAGCAGAAACAATTGTTGGAGAAGAGGGGTATGGGTTCAACCCGGGCCAAAAACATTATTGCGCCAGATAGCATTATAACGCTATTTAATGTGTTAATCATAGCGTTATAACGGTATCGTGGGTCAGGACAAATAATGTGACCGTTGAATTTTGATTGTACAATTTCTATATAGCGTTATAACGCTAAGCTATGTACAAAATATAGCGTTACAATGCTATCTTGTGTTTGAACAACAAATTTGACTGTTGGGATTTTTCTAGCCTTATAACGATCTTTATAGCGTTATAAAGCTATCTCAATTTGATGCTTATTTTGGCACTTTGAACTCATCTTGGCGTTATAACGTCAACTCTCTAGAATTTAGTCTTGATTATTTTGCTACTAATTCAAAATGTGTTTTTGATCAAATAAAAATCATGTTTATAAACTTAAAGTAATATTTAAGACATATTTTTTATGTTTTGAATTTTAATATGTCCATTTTATATTTTAAAATTCATTTTGAACATTTTATCAATCTAGCGTTATAACGCTATCTTGTATCGATGTAGGGTTTTAGCCAGGTTTCACCATTTTGGTCATGTAGCGTTATAACGCCAAAGATAGAGTTATAACGCTATGTACTGTTTGGTTTGGATTTCCTTGCTCTTTTATTCCCAAATTTAAATAGATTAAAAACTAATTGATCTAAGCATGTATTCATCGTAATCATGATATCTTAATCTTGCTTGTAGGCCATCCTTGATCATCTCTTGTGTTCCTTTTGTGCATTTTCTTAAATGCCCTACAATTAATCTTAATACATAAGAAATTGTTAAATTCAATTGGTTTTGCAAATCAACAAACTTAGAAAAATTTGAGCCAACAAAGATGACACAGACGAAATTATTCCTATATTGAATAATTCAAAAGAAAATAAAGCCTCAAACTGGATCTATTAGAAAATGACAATTAAACAACAAAAACTGATTTATCACTGCTAAAACAGACAATTCATTATATCATACCGCATTATCTACTGGTAAATACACTATATCGTCAAGAAACACTAAAATCATATTTTTCAATATATCTCGAGCTATATCTACAAAAAACTTTAAAATTCCTACGGCGCCACTTTTTAAAAGCTTCACTTCAACACAAAGGTCAATAGTTTTACTTTTTAAAAACTGACAATAGTGTTGGATTTTCAGAAACAGTTGACAGTTTGGCACCAATTTCTGCACTCTGAGCGACTGAGTGCCAATTTTTCTCAGAAAAAAAGGGAAAATGTTCATAGAGGGCCTAGCATCAAAGAATTTCAACAGATAGGGCCGGAGGCACCCTAATAATTGCACAGAGGGCCAAGGGCGCGACTAATAGTCGCGCCCCTAAGTTATTTTTATTTTTTTTGCTGAATTCAAGGCAGTTTGCAGTGCATTAACGATCTGTGGGCCCTACAAGTCAGGGGCGCGACTAATACATGCGCCCCTGACATTCTGGACATTTGTTTTCTATTTATTATTAAAATAGTGATTTTAAATGCACTTATTATATTTATTATTAATAGATGTGATAATATTAAAAATATTATTACATTAATAAATATATTACATTAATAAATATTATTACATTAATAAATATATTATTACATTAATAAATATATTATTTAATATATTATATATATTATTACATTAATAAATATATTATTAGAAATATAAATATTTGAAGTAATAAATAGGAGTTTTTAAATATATTAAACTTAATTATTATAAAGGTATAGTTAGTAATATATTAAAAATAGAAACAATAATAGATTGAAGTGTTTTTTATTATAAGTGGAAAGGTTTATAGCTATTAATACTAAGGAAGTTACAACTATTTCGAGAAATACAAATGGTCCAGTGGTAGGGGGGTTTGAATAGAGGCGCTGAGTTTGCGTGAGGGCATGGGTTCGAACCCCCCTCCCTACCATTTTTTCGTATTTACTTAGGGGTGCATGTATTAATCGCGCCCCTAAGTGCTGAAACAATCCAGAGAACATCCAGAGAGTTGTTTTTGTGTTCAGCACTTAGGGGCGCGATTAATACATGCGCCCCTAATCTCTGCTGCTATTAATAGCCAAAAAAACTCCTTCCTTCCTTCTTCTTCCCCAAACCCGCCCCTAACCTATTTTTTCTCTAAAAATCGCCCCCTCTACTCCCTACCTCTCCATCTTCTTCTCCTTCAAGGTTTTTGCCAAATCTTTCTCTCCCTCTCCTCTCCTTGCTCTCCTTTGTGATTCCTTGCTCTCATTCTCCTCTCCTAGATCTTCCTCTCCAATTTAAGGTAAATTTTGGATTTTTTTTGTAAAATTGAGACATATTAGTTGCATGCTATTAATTTAGTGTTTTTAGTAGTATTTGTTCATGATTATTGATTGTGGTACGTTATTATTGCTTTAGTTGTAGTTTTATCGTTTATTATACATCTATATGAATAATTGGTGATTAATTTGATTATTGTTGAATTATTGGTGATTATTGTTGATTATTGGTCATTGTTGTTGATTATTGGTTATTATTGGTGATTAATTTGAATATTGTTGAATTTAAGGTACATTTATATTAATTATTGCATGTTCATATATGTGTTAATATATGTACCAAAGTATCGTACCAATTGTTGATTATTGTTGAATTATTGGTGTTAACATAGTAGTATTGTTGATTATTGTTGATTATTGCATGTTGAATTATTGGTGATTAATCGTACCAATTGTTGATTAATTTGGTGTTAACATAGTAGTATTGTTGATTATTGTTGATTATTGCATGTTGAATTATTGGTGATTAATCGTACCAATTGTTGATTATTATTGAATTAATATAGTAATGGCAAATAGAGGTGGTAGAGGTCGAGGCCGAGCCGGTAGGGGTGGTCGAGGTGAAGGCGATTTGTCGCCTCCACGCGACATTCCGTACGTTGGGTCTCTACTACGAGCTCTCAACCCAACACATGCATCCAACCGGGCTTATGATGAGGTAAAAAAATAGCTATATTGTTTTATTTTCAATTTCGCAATTTTAATTTTGTTTCATAAATAACACATGTTCATATATGTGTTAATAGCCAACCTTTGTTATGGAGACCAAGGCCGGGTAAATGTCGTTCATGTACGACGACCAAATTGCTCCAATTCTTGAGCGATTTCCTCTTAACCATCTCGCTCGGTTGGGTACCATTAAGGTAGACCGTGACCTAATAACTGCGGTTGCTGAGAGATGGAGACCGGAAACACATTCCTTCCATTTTCCAACGGGTAAGTTGTCGATCACAATGGAAGATGTCTTGATGTTATGGGGTTTACCGTTGGACGGGCTACCCGTGACAGGCGATGTCGATCAAGATTGGGAGGAGGACGTCATGGAGTTGTTTGGGCGAGTTGAGTGGCAAACCTTTAGGAGGCCGTCGGGTCATTTCCACATGCGACAAGATTGGTTGCGTGAACCTTGGCAGCCACAAAGAGAAGGCCCCGGTGATAGACGGCACTTGAAGGCAAGATTACCTCTCAATGCCCCACCCGAGGAGATCGACATGTATGCACAAGCATACATGTTGGACCTCTTATCCACTGTTATGTTTCCGGACCAGTCCGGTTACATACAAACGATGTTCATTCAGTTCTTAAGGAACATCCATGATCCACCGAGATATAGTTGGGGCTCGGCGGTGCTAGCACGTTTGTATCGTGCTTTATGCGATGCATCAGACAGGAGGGACAAGCAAATTGGGGGTCCTTTGATGTTACTGCAGATGTGGGTGTGGACGAGGCTCCCGATTGGGCATCCGAGAGCGAAGGATTTGCCCGGTGACATACCATACGGGGTGAGATGGATGGGCCCGACGCACAACTACGACGATGAGCCGCATAGGAGTATCACTCTCTACAGGTACTTTCTGACTATTTTAACCATCTTCAATTTTCGTAATAACTGTATATTCTAACATTATTGAAAATTATATAGGTGGCGACTCGAGCATCTCGATGAGAATCGTCCAGAATGGTAGCCCTACGATGAAGATGTGGTGGCTATGTTGCCTCTGATATGTAATGATCAAGATCATATGAGTCTTTTTCATTATCGGGGGCCAATTATATTTTTCTGGATTGTCGAGTGGCACGATCCTGCTAGAGTCGCGCGGCAATTATCATTCCAAGTCCAAGTGCCGCCTCCATTGCCACCTCCTGATTGCAAGCGCCTTCATAAGGTATGCCACAACAAAAAATCTGAGGGGCGTGATTGGGAGATTTATCATGAGGGGTACATTCAGACTTGGGGGAATCGGTTGGCCAATACAATTGATATGGGAAACGGTTTCATTAACGGCCCTTGGGACCATTACTTGGCATGGTTTAACCGGGAAGGCATGCGCACCGTCTACTGGAGAGGTACAACCGCAAGAAATGCCTTCAACCCGATAGCACATCAAGGGCGTGGAGTTGAGCGAACCTTCAACATGCAAGGCGAAGTTGTGCAACGAACGGTAAATTCATTGCCTTTTTCATGAGGGGTACATTCAGACTTGGGGGAATCGGTTGGCCAATACAATTGATATGGGAAACGGTTTCATGAACGGCCCTTGGGACCATTACTTGGCATGGTTTAACCGGGAAGGCATGCGCACCGTCTACTGGAGAGGTACAACCGCAAGAAATGCCTTCAACCCGATAGCACATCAAGGGCGTGGAGTTGAGCGAACCTTCAACATGCAAGGCGAAGTTGTGCAACGAACGGTAAATTCATTGCCTTTTTCCTTCAATTTAAACTTTAAAAAACATAAAGTACTAACTAAATTGTTTAATTAGGTGCTTCGCAACTTAACACTCGCTAGGGAAGCGATTGGTGTGATAGCACAAAGCGCCAACAGTGTCTTCAAGACTTTCACGAGAAAGGTTCTTCGAACTTGTCGCGGAAACATCAAAGACGTCGACCAAGGAGTTGTCTTCCGCAACCTGATGTTGGAGCATGGCTTAAGGGATGAGGACTTGGAGCCATCCATAGCCGAGGGGTTGCGCGTCCAGCCAGAGCACTACGACTGGTTGGGTCAGTTGGTGGGTGGCGAGCAAGCGAGTCAGATGCCCGAGGCGCCGCTCTTTCACCCTCCTTACTCACATCTATCACAGGGCGGAGTATGGGAACCCGGCCAAGGATCCGGAGCCGCCCAACCGAAACCAAATGTTGAGCGTACAATAGAGGACGAGGTGGAGCGTGCAGCCGAGTACGTGTTTGGCTCTTCGAGCCAAGCACGCAACCCTGATGATGAAGATGAGGACATCATTCCTTTACAGCGCACTACTAGGACGACTCGAGCGCCTAGTGCTTATACCCCGTCCGCTTATGATACACGTGGCCGCGGTCGGGGTCGTCGGGGTAGGGGGGGTTGATATTATTTAGATCGATGCATGTTTGATGTATGTTTTTATGTTTGTGCTATTTTGAGACTTGTTATGTTGAAAACTTGTTTAATTGTTTAATAACTTGTTTAATTAGATCGATGTTGAAAACTTTTTATGTTGCTTGTTTAATTACTTGTTATGTTGCTTTAATTACTTTTTATGTTGCTTGTTTAATTATATCGATGTTCAAAACTTGTTATGTGCCTTGTAATGCATTTTGGAAAAAGAAAAGTAAACAAAAAAATCTTGTTTCAAACTTAAAGAATGACCAAAAAAATTTCATACTTGTTTAATTGCCTTATAATACATTTAGGAAATGAAAATTAAACAAGAAACAAGCTAACACAATAAAAATCTTGTTTCAAACTTGTTTAATTGCCTTGTAATTTTGAGTGTTAATATAGGGGCGCATGTATTAATCGCGCCCCTAAGTGCTGAACACAAAAACAACTCTCTGGATGTTCTCTGGATTGTTTCAGCACTAAGGGGCGCGATTAATACATGCGCCCCTAAGTAAATACGAAAAAATGGTAGGGAGGGGGGTTCGAACCCATGCCCTCACACAAACTCAGCGCCTCTATTCAAACCCCCCTACCACTGGACCATTTGTATTTCTCGAAATAGTTGTAACTTCCTTAGTATTAATAGCTATAAACCTTTCCACTTATAATAAAAAACACTTCAATCTATTATTATTTCTATTTTTAATATATTACTAACTATACCTTTATAATAATTAAGTTTAATATATTTAAAAACTCCTATTTATTACTTCAAATATTTATATTTCTAATAATATATTTATTAATGTAATAATATTTTTAATATATTAAATAACATATTTATTAATGTAATAATATTTTTAATATATTTATTAATGTAATAATATTTTTAATATATTTATTAATGTAATAATATTTTTAATATATTTAATAATGTAATAATATTTATAATGTATTTAATAATTTAATAACTAAGTTTAATATATTTAATATTTTCAATATATAATAATGTAATAATTCATATGTAATATTATTTTAAATATATTATTACTTATACATAATAAATATATTATTACTTATTCAATATAAATATATCATTACTACTTAATTATTATTACATAATGCAATATGTTCTTATATTAAATATATCATTACTTATATTAAATATATTATTAATTAATTAAATATATGATAATTATATTTAATATATTATCACATCTATTAATAATAAATATAATAAGTGCATTTAAAATCACTATTTTAATAATAAATAGAAAAAAAAAATGTCCAGAATGTCAGGGGCGCATGTATTAGTCGCGCCCCTGACTTGTAGGGCCCACAGATCGTTAATGCACTGCAAACTGCCTTGAATTCAGCAAAAAAAAAATAACTTAGGGGCGCGACTATTAGTCGCGCCCTTGGCCCTCTGTGCAATTATTAGGGTGCCTCCGGCCCTATCTATTGAAATTCTTTGCTGCTAGGCCCTCTATGAAAATTTTCCAAAAAAAAGCTTCGACATGAAATTTTGAGCGCCAATTAATGACTTTCGATGTAGAATTTTAGAAAGGGTAGATATCATATTTGATATCAACTATTGATATCGATTTTATTATTCATCTTTAGTTGAGTTATCATGCACATTATTTGAGTTATTATGCATGTTATTTTTTTGTAATGAAATACATGTTGTTGATTTTATTATGCATCTTTAGTTTATCGTGCACATTATTTGAGTTATTATGCATGTTATTTTCTGTAATGAAATAATTATACATGTTATTTTTTGTACTGAAATAGTTATGGTATAACATGCATAATAACTAAAATAATGTGTATTATAACTCAACTAAATATACATGATAAAATCGATATCAAAAATTGATATCAAATGTGGTATATACGAAACATTATCCTTTTAGAAATTATCGTTGCTCTAAGTGTGATGACAGAAATAAATATTGAATATTCGACAATTTTCAATGTCTTTTTGTAAATAACCAACACTGAAGTTTATGATGATCACTGTCAGTTCTTTGTCTTAGAAAGCACATTAATTATTCAATAATTTTTAGTGTTACTATTAAAAAAATCAACACTAAAAATTTCGATGAATGGATTAGAACACTGAATTATGCAACCACATGATAGAATTAATAACATCTGAATATTATGTTTTTTTTCATTATGACAATTAATTATAAATTTATTTATCATTTAAGGTGAAATTTGGAAATTTAATATAGTAAAAGCATTAAAACATTCAACTAAGATTTCAAATAAAAAAAAAGGAAATTTATAATTATAAAATTAATTTCAAGCTGTATACAAGTGCAACTGAATAAGATATTATGACCTCACTTCGAAAACGTCGTAATATGAGATTTCTGATTTTAGTTTTTAATTTTAATATTTTGAACCCAAACAATTCACATGAAACTTCTAATAATTTTAGCTTTTCAAGTTTTATACATTTTTAATAGCAAAAACTACATCTTTAAACTTGAAACTTAACTTTCTTGAAATTTTCAATTTTGCTGCCCTCTTCACTTGATTTTTTTCTGTTTGGTACTTAAAAAAATAAGAAATGCATCCACGACTCTAGTTTCAAACATTTGACATTCATGACTCTATTTCTCTACGTTCAGCATTAAGACTAAATGCATGCGTTCACGATGAAAAAACAAATGACAAAACGGCTAAGAATATTGCAAAATTTCAAATCCGAGTTCATTTTTTAACGCTGCGTCTGAAAGTTGTGTTCACTTCTGAACATTTTGTCTGAAAGCTGCGTTCAGACAACGTTGTGAACGCTACATCTGGACACACGTTCAAATACTGTGTACAGACGTGAACGCAGATTTCAAAAGTACTTGATATTTTTTTGCTTTATAAAGTGACCTGACGTTCAGAAAACATGTCTGAACACTGAACGCGAAAAAATAGAGCCATAGTTATCAAATGTTTGAAATCAAAATAGTAAATTCTTTTAGGAACACACAAAAGAAAATTCATTTTTAACATACACTCGTAGAATGCCGAATGTATTTTTAGTTTAACGTAATTTCACCTCTCTTTGCCTATCAGATTTCTCTACTCGTAATGAATATAAGCAGTAGTAGTTATTGTATCGTAGTAAAAGTAAGCTATGACATCTCCGGATCAGTTCTTTTTCTAATATTTTGTATTTGAGCATGGCTAAAATAATATGCATAGTACACCACATAACGTACTATGCGTTCATTTGTATTTAATTTGGTCATTAATTGATATTTAAGTTGCTCAATAAATTCTTAATATCAAAATCTTGTAGGAAATAAAATTTCGTGATTTTTAGAACTTTCTTGCTATTTTTTAAAAACAGCCCAGAAATAGCACTTTTGTAGTATTATATCTGGATTGTTTTTAAAAAATATTTAAAAAATAGCTAGAAAGATCTAAAAATCACGAAATTTTATTTCCTACAATATTTTCATATGAAGAATTTATTGAGCAACTTAAATCTCAATTTAATGACCTATATCTATATGCATAGTACAAAATGGAATGTACTATGCATATTATTTTAGCCATGCTCTTTGTATTTTGTAGTAGATTCTAGACAAAAATACATTTAAATTCATTCTAAGTTTGGTGGCATCATTTCTTTTTTTTGAAGTGGTAGACTGGGTCTACCAATTTTCATTAATCAAATATTTACAAAAGAGTGCAGAAAGGAAAAGAAGAGAAATGTAAAAAAGAAAGGGAAAGAAAAAAAGAGAGAGCTACTATTTACATTGTCAACCACTCACTATAATGTCTATTACCGAACTAATCTAAACTTGTACTCGTGCTCTCGTGGCCTCTGCCTTGGTAGGCTCGTATCCACTGATCCGTCTCTCGTAGGATGACGCGGACGAGCGCATCCGCGGTGAGAGAGGAGGCTTGAAAGATGCGGCGATTCCTTTCCTTCCAAATGTTGATATATAAATTGTTTCCCTCTGTTCGAGTTGCCTGACGCAAATTCAAAAGGAAATGAATCAGAGACATTTATTGTGTTTCCGAACTGTCTTGATTAATTTGTTCGAGATTTATTTCTAATTATTTAAATTAATTTTTTATTTTCTCTTTTTTATTTTCTTAGCAGCTATTTTCGGTTATTTAACGAATCATCATATATTTACTTCTTTGGTTGCAATTATTTTTTACTTTGCGACCAAAGCATTTGTCGCATTTATAAGAGATCAATTTCCATTCGTAAGAATCATCTTCTGTATAATAAAATTTCCAATATATTAAGAATTTCGAGAATTTTGTGTTTCACTACTTAGCATGTTACTTATTTTCTCTTTATTTCTATTCAATTAAACTATTTGTTGCAGCATGTCCTCACGGAGTTGTAATTAGAGACTTGTAGCGCGTCACGTGGTATCAGAGCAAGTTTGACAACCACCTTCGCATTTGCGTGAAGTTGTGGTTCCGACAATCGCCAATCATCAACAATTCACCTGTTTCACATCAATGGCTGGTCCAAGCATCATTACCCCCATTGAACAAGTGCAAAAGAACAATGAAGCGATACTCGAACACATGGATTACAACTATCGTTAAGAAACCACACGACACAGATAACTTATGGCACGGCACAAACAACTTGTGAATATTACCAGGGACGAGTAAATACGAGTATCAACCAAGATCGAAGCAATCCGCCTGTTAATGGTCGGTTTCAAAATTGATCTAATGGTCTTCCAGTAGAAATACCTTATATTACATTTTCAGATGTTTATATTATCTTTTCATATGCCTATATAACACTTATTGGCACTTTTGTTGCGTTTATATTAACATTACAAGTGTTTATATTACAAATCGAGGTGTTTATATTATTTTTTTGTGATTATATTATATTTTGAGATGCTTATATAATTTTTTGGAGTTATATTATATTTTATGGTGTTTATATTATCATTACAAGTGTTTACATTAGTTTTTATGGTAATTATATTAGTTTTCATGTGCATATATAATAATTTTTGGTGTTTATACTACATTTCATTTGTTTATATAAACATTTCAGGTGTTTATATTACCAATTCAGGTGATTATATTAATTTTTCGGTGATATTTTCTATTTTCAGGTGCTTACATTATCTTTTGAAGTATATATATTATCATTTTAGATGTTTATACTATCATTTCACGTGTTTATACTAATGGAACAAGTATTTATATTATTTATACTACATCTTTTGAGCAATGTAGTGGGCATCGTTTCATTCATGGTCTCACTGTCTCAGTCATGTATTGCATCAATATCTGGCTACTGTTGCATTGACACTTGGTTGTTGTTGCATCTATGTCTGACTACTATTGCATCGATGTACTATCTCATTCATGTATTGCATCGATTTAACTACTATTGTATTGATGTATGTCTTATCTAGTATACAAGTTCAATGCCTCATGTATTGTATTGATACACTACTGCCTCTACATGCACTTCTGCAATGAACTCTTGGCTTTGCATCATCGACACTTGTCTTGAATTGCATCGATGCAATTTTGCGATGCACTATGCCTCTACATCATCGATGTTTGTCTTGTATTGCATCGATACACTCTTGTCTATGAATCGATGCATTTTTGCGATGAATTTCTGACCCTGCAACATCGATGCTTCTTTTGAATTACATCAATTCAATTTTGAGATGGCACTCCTACCTGCATCATCGATGCCTCCCTCGCCAGAGAGAAGATAGAAAAGAGGAAGAACGAGAAATAAACAAAGTAATAAACAAAGTGATGAACAAAAATGTTGTTGGAAGAAAAAGATGAATATTTAAAAAAATAAGATAAAATAATAATAAAACAAAACATAAAAAAATAGAGGACAAGAGTTGAAATGAAAAGTGGAGGAATCATAACTCTATCCTTTGGGGAGCCTTTTGCTCTCCACTCTGGGCGACGAGGAGTGACAGTGCTACTGCTTGTGGCGGCGATGGAGGAGGGTAGCAGTAGGAGGATGAGTACCACAGAGGAGAGCAGCAGAGAGGAAAGGGAAGAAAAAGAGAATGAACATTTTTGTTTTTAAAATAAAAAGTTTTTTTAATTGGAACATAAATGATAAAAATAAGAAAAATGACAATTTTAGATGCCAACGAAGTATTTTGGTGGCAAATAAAAAAAAAGTTTGATTTCAAATAACATTTTTACAATTTTCACATTTTTAGTGGCACATAAAAAGGTTCCTTAAATTTAATACAATGGTAGAGGATTGACCTGTACTTTTCATTCAAAAAAAAAAAGAAAAGAAAATCTCATTTCCACACCAACCCTGGCCGAACAGGCGGCCCTTAAATAAAAATCAATATGCTGGTACCAATAATATGGAACCAAATCAGCTGCTTGTCAAATTCCTACTTGTTTTTTTATTGTTTCGATCTGAATCGTTCAAAATTTATCTAACGGTCAAAAAAGTTTGTCCTCCGAATCAAATTATAGTCGTTTGTGACGATCGATCGATTCCTGACAATCAAATCGAGACAAGTAACATCATACTTGTCTCAAATACAACCAGCAAATTCGGATCCCAATAATATCATTCTTCTGATCTCTACGTCTGGATAAAAGACAAACTCAAAATCTGGTTATGATCTTGGTGGAAAATTTGTGGACGATATTTCAAGCGTGACAGACGAAAAATCTTCACAGATCCGATATCATGCTCTCCAGTCTCCACCTATCATTCATTTTTTTTTACCTTTGTCTTTTTATTAATTGATTCCGGACATTTCTGTTATCTCAATTTTACCTTAACCAGAAGCCTATGATGTAAAGTTAGACCTCTCCAGTCTCTGTTTTTTTGCAATCTGAGTCATGTAACGTGGCTAGAGATGCTAGAATCGGGTTTGGTGCTAAGATTTAAAAACTCATGATTCTTATTTTTGGTTGTTGATTCAGATGTGGCAGTCGGGTTCGAGATGTAATTGTATGATTGTATCATTTTAATCTTAGTGAGTTTACAAATTATTTTCGAATATTTAAAGAATTTTACAGAATGTTGTTTAACCTGAAAAAAATATAATGTATTACTGATTTTGTAAAAAATACGGATTTTAATTTTATTTTTCAGTAAAATAAATCTGCAAAAATCTATAAAACCTAGGAATATGTTCATTAAAATTTTAAATTCATTTAGTAATAATTTAGTGGCTAATTAAGCCTTTAAATATCACATTATGTTGTTAAATGCAAATTATTTTTATAGAAATCACGTGTTATTTGGTGGGTGCAGCTAGAAGAGGTATATTGTGTGGCTTACTGGGAGGAGATGGAGGAGATGGGTGGGTGAGGTGGAAGCGGAATCTCTGCCGTGCAGCAGTAACAGATGCTCATGATTTCCGTTCAGGAGGTGATATTATAAAGTTTAATTTGCATGAATCTCGATGCAAATCAAAGACTGAGATTTACCACGCAGCACACACAGTGTTTGTGCTGCGCAGTAGAAGATCTGATTTGTGCGGTACAAGATCTGGTTTGGGGTGAGGCAGGAGAGGTCGGACCCGATTCTTCTACCACGCAGCACCGACGGACGGCCCAGATTTACTACGCTGTCAGTTACGGACGATCCAGATTTGATTCAGGGGTCTGATATTATAAAGTTTAGCTTTCACAAATCTTGATGCAAATTAAAGGCTGAGATTTGCTGCGCAGCACGCACAGTGACTATACTGCGCGGTAGAAGATCTCGTTCCGGAGAGGTTAGGGGATAACTCTAGAAATCATGAATCCTAAAATATTGTGAACAGAAAGATAAAAGTTACGTAACGAATTATTTATGAAGCAGGCTAAGTATTTTCGTGTAACATAATAATTTTATTTCGTAAATCATTTATTTCGTGAATTTATCTATAAAAATAATCTATGTCACACGTCAAGTTTGTGTATTCCGTAGAAATCAAATTTATCACGTAAAAAGCACAAGTAGCCACCTGCGATAACAATTCATTTTGTAGTAGTGAAAAGAATATAGAACCGTAAAAAAAAGAATTAGTTCGAGCAGTATGGACCTATCAGCAACCAAGATGATGCAGAAGACACGATTTTTAAGGAAGCGAATTCTCTGCCGCGTAGCATCAACGGACGTTCATGATTTCCTGCGTTGTAAGCTACGGATGACTCAAATTTGATTCAGGGGGTCTGATATTATAAAGTTTAACTTGCACGAATCTCGATGCAAATCAAAGGCTGAGATTTATCGCGCAGCACGCACAGTGTCTGTGCTGCGCCGTAGAAGATCTAATTTGAATTTTTAATAGCAAATAATAATAATAAAAGAAGCGAACGGTTTTGTTTTGCATCAGAATATATTCTGCACTACTTTAAAATATTCTTTTTCTCAAAAATTTTGTGGCTCTAATTTACAAAAACGACACATTGCATATTCAATGATAGAAAATAATACACTACACAATTTAAATAAATGATGTAAATACATCACAAAATATTTACTTGCTCACAACAGAACACCTAGTAGCAATATCATAGCATAATTAACGGAATTCATATCAGCTGTTATTCTAGGGAAAAACAGGGTCCTGTTTTTCGCAAATCCGACCGTCTATTTTTTATCTAACGGTTAAAATATATAATACATCGGGTCCCGTGCAGTCCATCTGAGCCGTCCGTTCATCAACGTCGAAATCTGACGGTCGGATCAAAGGATAACAGAGTCCTGTTATCGTCGAGAATAACAGCAGATACGGACGCTAATTAACGAACTAAAACAAAAGAAGTAAAAAAAAATCAGAAATTAATTGTCAAAAATCCCCGGCCATTAATTTATTTCTCATTTCTTCTCCCCTCCACAAAGGCACGCAGATTCCGGTCCGACGATCCGCCGTCAGCCACCGCCAATCGCGCTCGCTCCTTCCAAAATGCTGCCATCTCTCTTGTTTTCTCTCCTTGCTGCCCGAGCCCGACTCCCATCACCGCCTCCAAGCACCTCTTTAACTCCTCTTCATCCATCACACCATCTTCCCCGACGTTGGCTCTTACTCCAATTCCCCATTCCTCCATCAATCTCGCATTTGTCCCCTGATCGGTGCATTGTGGCACTCCAACTGCCGGTACACCCCATGCTAGTGTTTCAAGGGTTGAGTTCCATCCGCAATGTGTAACGAAACAACCGACGGAAGGGTGCCTTAACACTTCGAGTTGGTTGCACCACTCAATCACCAATCCATCTGTGTCGGATACCAACTCATCATCCAACTTGATGCCTACTTCTTCTCGGTTATCTTTACGTACCACCCAAAGAAATGGCCGGTTTATTGCTTTCAAGGCACGCGAGATTTCCTCCATCTGGCGCTTCTTCATAATTGACATGCTGCCGAAGGAGACATAGATGACAGATTTCTCATGTTTTGCATCGAGCCATGTCAGGTAAGCATCGTTGTCTGCACTGAATAAATCTATTGATTTGGTCCTGGCACCCTCCTGAGAAGAGAGCACCGGGCCGATCCCCAGCAGGTCTAGATTTTCCTTGACAGACTTTAATGCATCGGCTTCTAGTTCATCAAATGAATTAATCCAAACTGTTGGCTTCTCGCCAGCAGCAGCCAATCCCGTCTCAAGTGTAGTAAATGTATCACTAAAATAATTAAGCACGATGTAGTAGGGATCGTCTTTGTTGGTAATGGTAAGGAAGGATGGCAAATCTCTGATTTTAAGGGGTGGCAAACATGGTAATTTCACTATTGCCATTGGATCACTAGCTTGAGAAGTAATTGTATCTTTGTAACCATGAAAATAGTGGTAATATATAGCGAGCACCGTAGCCGGCTGTATCCAGTAGAGCGCGCAAGGAATACTATGATTCCTTGCCACACCGGCGACCCACGACATAAGAAGTGTATAAATGATATATGTGATGGGTTTACCCTCACTTGCTAACCGATTGATCACACCGGTGAGAGTCCTCGATCCAACGGCCTTAGACTTGGTCATGAACTGGCTATGGTCATGCACATCTTTCTTGAACCCTTCATCAAACCCATCGGAGTAGGGTAAGTAATAGATGAGACCATCATGAAACTCTTCATCAAGTGAGGAGTGTGAGGTGAACATTTTGCGGTGGCCAGAGATGGCGGTGGAGAGCGTGACGCGTGCCCCGGTAGAATTCACAAGCTTTCTTGCCAGGTGCCGGGCCGGGTTTATGTGTCCCATTGCCGGGTATGTTACAATCAGGAAATGCTGCTGGTTTTGAATCTGTGATTCCATGGATCGAATTAACTTGGTTTATATATCAGAACTGAACAAATTTTTAGGTCTTTTACTGCGAAAAACCTGAAACTGTTCAACTAAAGAAGAAATATATGCTTTGTTGGAATTTGTTTGTAAGCAGTGTGTTGTGTAAGTTGTTGTGTAGCAATTAATATAGTGGGATTGAGTTCGGATTTATAGGGAAGAGGTGGCGAAGACAAAAAGGACATTTCTGGTGTCCGACTTAGGTGGATAACTGATTTCTTTAATATTAAAAATTTATAAATAAATTATAAATAAACAGAAAAATTATATTTTTTCTTAAAACTTAATAATAAAAAAGTTTGGAATTGCGAATACCGATTTTTTGAAAAAAAAACTAAATAGATGGTGTTATAAATAGAAATAAAGATTCATCTGAAAGCTTCAAATATAAAAATGACGGTGTTGCGAACACCGACCTTTTGAAAAAAACTAAATGGACGTTGTTACTAACACCGTCCATTATAACCTTAGATTTTTTTCATCTTCCCATGTTTGCTTTTGCTGCAAACAAAAGCTTGTGTCGTTCATTTTTTATTAATAAAAATATTAATATTTAATACATGAGTTGTGTTGTATTTATGTAAGTTTTTGTAACAACTTCAGTTGCTTTCGTCAGAACCGTAATTAGATTTTTTATTGTCTCAAGTCATTGAGTTGTAAATATCCGACTTTACTTTCATTCCGTCGAGTTTGATTTGCTATTCAAAATTGATTCTGATGCAAGCTCATGATAAAAATTTATTAATTAAGACATAAGTTGAATATGAAGCCAAATTTGAGATGCATATTTCTCCGATCGCAAATCAGACTCGACGTGATGAAAGTAGACTCGAATATCTATAGTTCGATGGCTTGCGACGATAAAAAATTAATTACGATCCCGACGAGCATATCCGAAGTTATTACAAAAATATTAAGTATGATTAGTATATTTATTTTCTATGCAATGGAGAAATAAATGGTATTCAATTGTTATTTACAAAAAATAATTTAATCAATGACATACCCACTTTTTTGTATTTACTTTCAGTTTTTATCCCAAGATGTAGACATATCCTTTTGAATTATTCTTGTATGTCCATGTTTATACTCAAATTCTAGTAGTAAATTATATTGATTAGAATCGTCTGAGCTTTTAGGTCAGTTCTTCTTATCTTAATATTAATAATTGTTTAAGAAAGGAATACTAAACCCACTTCAAAACTTAATATAAAAAATATTAGTAAGTAATTAAAAATTAAAAGATTGATTTTTAATCTAGTGACACCTCAGCACGAGTTCGCGAGTGTGATGAACTTCAAGAATTCACATCCGGTAGAGTACTTCGTAGGATGAAGTACTCATCCAATGGTCCACATAATCTCCAGATTCATGCGTACGAATTTCAAAATTGTATAGACCATTGAATGAGTACTTCACCCGCGAGGTACCCCACCGAAACGGATTCGAACTTCAAATCATTTAAATTTTGAATGACTTTGATCTCATATTTATGATTTATCTAAAATAGTATTTAAAATATTAACAATTCACCTAGGATGAGGGACACGTGGCGTGTGGATTGACTTGAGAATTATGTAGGCTTCTCTCTTCTAGTTCTAACCAAATTACATCTTTATATCTTTTGGATCAGATAGGGATAGGACTGGAATGCGTCATGGCTGACTTGATCCATACGCTTATTAATTTTTTTAGAGTCTGATTAATTCTCATAAATAAACGTTTTTTTATTTTTGTCGTTTGAAGTTATTTTATAAGTAAAAACATAAATCAATTAAAATGCAAATAACAACGTTAATTGAAATATGATTTTTTCTGTTAATTTTTTTTTCTTAATGAAAATATATATTTTGGATAGCTTGCTGGTCTAATCAATTATATGGATGCACTCATGCACATCCAAATGAAAAGCAATATACAGTCAGCAGCCGAATAGTGACAGCTGACAGTTTCAACTGAAAAAACACTTAATTTTGGTACATAGTACTCTTACTTCACCAGTGATGTCTCCTTTATTAATGCCCTTCTGTCTTTGTCATCATGGATCATGATTAGACCATGATCTCCACCATCTGTGATATGATATGAAACAAAATTTTCTGCTTAACTTTTTTGTTTTGGAGAGAGCAGAATTTTTGTTCCGAATCGTTATATTGAACATCAACGGTTCATATTAATAACATAAAAAAAAATTCTAAATCATATGATTGACGGTTAAATATTGATTTTTAATCTGAAGCTAGTGCTTGTACTCATAACAATCACTTCAGGTCCTTGGCCATCTTTTGGAGATCAAGATACACCCAACTCCACGGATGAATTTTCTCCAAGAGGATCTGAACCACATGCTTGAATTTTTCAAGTGGGTCCATCAGTTACTGAGAGAACAGTGAAAACGATTAGTTAACAAATTACTATAATTGGTCTATCTATATAACTATATAAGTGATTATACATTTATATCCTAAATCCTAAATCAACTCATAAGTAATTATATCCTAAATTCTAAGACAAAAAACCTAAATTTAAATGAATAATGAAAGCAATCAATGAATAAATTTAACCGAATTGTGAACTAATTGCAAAACAATAATTTTCAATTTTGGACTAATAAGTAATAATAGACATTGAACATTGCGTTTAAATTATTTTGGACACATGAACATTGAACATTGAAATGTGTTGTTAAGAAAGCTTAAGAGAAAGTTTAAGACAAAGGGGAGAAGAAATTACCTTGAAATGAGTGAGGGAGAGGGATAACTTGTTCAGAAAGTCCTTGAGAAGAAGAGACACGACATATTCTAGAAGAATGAGAGTAAACGAAAATACACTATAGGTCTAAAAGGCACTAAAAATACACTATAAGTCTAAAAAGTACTATATCAACATTATTTAAATAATATGTTGTAACTTTACTCTTCGGAAAGATCAATAGATTAATTATTTTATTGTTTACAACTTTCCAAAATACTTTACAACTTTATATAAGCATGATTTATATATTTCATATAAACATGATGTAAGAAACGATTAAAACGTAATGTAAGTTATCACTTGTGTTTGTGTTGCATTTAACTGAGTATAACAAACAATATTTGCGCCTTACGTGTTTAACAAACGTAACAAAAGTCGCTTGTGTTTACGTTTGCAACACAGCGAAATGAAACGTAATACATGCAAAATGTAATTCGTTGACACCCCTAGCTAGGACCCATTCGATTGGATTTTAGTTACAACAAAGAAAGAATGGAGATGATTAGTGAAGGAAAAAAACATGGAAAAGAGATGTTATTTGTCATTAGAAATAGTAACAATTGTGTTTTGATTATATCTTTAGAATAGCATGAAATAAATAAATATAGCATTGATTTGCTTTTATTTTTTATTTCAAACAAGCTACTTCCGCTAGCAGGTTAATAAATTTTGGATGCTATTTCAAATTTGTTGTTTGCTTTTGAATTGCTTGAAATTGAGAAAAGTGAGTTATTTCTGAATTAGCACTATTTCTGTTGATCCAAACGCGTCCTAACAAAACAAAAATAAAAGTAAATAGTGGACGAGTAGCGACTATTTCAAATCGTATTTCAAATTAACTACAATTTCAATTTTCGAATGAGTTAAATAGTGAAAATTCACATTATGGACTTTTCATATTCGTTATTTGATGTTTAAGCAAGTAGATGACCGATTGGCTAGTTAATTTTATATATTATGCGAATAATCCATTTTTTATTGAATTAATTAGTAAATGTTTCCAATTATCAATGAATTTGTAGTATATTGTAAATCATATTTTATACCAACCGTTTTATGGCTGGGACAATCACTCACTAATTTGGTTAGGGTTGTCAACGATACCATTTTACTCGTTTATAGTAGCTTTGAAAATTTTGCCCTCTAAACTGAATATCGCACCGATTGGAGCGACGGGAGTATATTATGTGCCGAAAGCGGTGCGATATTCAGTGTCGGTGAAACTTTTGCTCTTAAGACTGAATATCACACCGCTTTCGACACATAATATAGCCTTCCATCGCTAATCAACGTTTGAGATTAATCGTAACATCTCCCATGGCTAACATCTATTCTTTCTCACATTCTCGATCCATTCTGATTTTTTTTCTTATCCTAGCCTTAGCCAGTTGTTTCTCCCCGTCCTGAATTCTAAGCTCTTGCTAAAAGCACCGTCGCACCTTATATACACCTATCTCTATCCCTCTCTTTCCTCGCGCTCACAAGGAGCTCGCCCTCCCATTTCTTCTTCTTCACTACTTCACAAGATTTTTTAAGGCTAGTGACGCAACATAGACTCCAGGTTATGATGCGATCGCATGAGGTGAGGTGATGGCAAAAGAGAAAGAGATGATCGTGAAGTGACATAAACCAAGAAGGGAGAACAGTGGCTGGCGAGGCGGTTAAGGCAAGCCCCAAAACCATAGTTTAGCCATCTTTTCAAAATTTTCAGATCTACCTACTCTTGAAATTGGTAAAACTCTAGAAATTGCTCGCCTCGTCTGGTTTTGATTTTGTCTGTCGACTTTTTCTTGCTTGTGTGATAATTCATGCTTTCTAGATTTTGTTTTGCTTTTATGCTAATTTAGATTTCTTTCTTGATTTTCTATGTTCTTGATGCTATTTGAGCTTGCATTTTTGTGCCCAATTTGAACTGCATTAGTACTTAATTGCTTATTGGCCCTTGGATATAAATTGCGTTGGTGCAATTTCAATTTAGGTGGAGTCAAAATCTGAAATCCTAAATTACAGGCAATTGCAAATAAACTATGTGCAATAAATAAGATTAAAATAAATACGGAAGTGTAAACTTATTTTCCATCCAACAATCTCTCTTGGGTGTTAGAACTTGATGTCACTGCTTGTTTGGCCTTCTTACGGGACCTCTCACCCTCCTGCTGCCATTTTTTCTTCTTTGCACGATTTGTTGCCGAAGTCACGGGCTTGTCAACGATTGGTTGTCGGGAACCCTTGGGAGCGACGGGTGGAGCCTCAACCTTTTCCTTCGGTTGTTCAGAATATGACCCCGAAGGAATATCATCCACCTCGATCAGTGGAATCTCCTCTCCGTCGTAAATAATATCCATTGACCCTTCCTCTACAAACCAAAAAGAAATATCAGTATACATAACATAATTTTCTTACAACACATGTAATCCTAATTTTATGAGTACCTTCTACAATCTGCTCCACTCGAGCAACAAGATTGGTATCCTCTTCGCAATTGGGAAAGGTGATATCCCAATTCATGAGGGGCCTCCAGCTTAACCGGATTCCTTGCAACTCTGGAACCGTGTAAGAGCGCTCAAGGAAAAAGAACCTATGTTTTCATTTATTTATTCTCCATGTGCTCTTGGTCATGAATATTTTTGGCCGATTTTGTCTTTGCTTAAGGCTCAACCACTCTTGACCCACAAGGGTAACCATATAAAAGTGGTTCAAAACAGACAATGTTGGCCGGTTAGTCCCCTGCCAGGAAGAATTTACCCCAAAAAATGCCTCTAGTGATACCAGATGACACCAGGCATAAATATTGAATTGGTCGGGTGCTACATCAAACTTTTGTAGCACCTTTGTTTGAAATTCGGTAAACGGGATCCTAAATTCGTAATTTACCATCGCGAAATACAAACCTAACCTTTTTTCCTATATTGTAAGCATGATCGATAGGTGGGTTGAAGAACTCGGGGTAAGGAGTTATGGGTTTCGAAAAAAAGACCTTGCTATAGACGAGAGCGAAAATTCTTGGCCCATTTACTAGATATAATACCGTCATATGTCTCCTTTTCAGACGGGTATAACCTAGCTACTAGAAACTCCTCATCCCGCGGTAGGAGTCTTTTTCTAATGCCTGAGGGTTTCTCGGGTTCATGTTCGGGCACCTCTTCAAGTACAACAACTTCATCAAAAACATGTATGGGCGATCCGTCGATCCCGCATGAATAGCTTCATTTTTCGGATCATCAACCATAAGGGAAGGTCTGCCTAGGTTGTCACTAGCCGACCAACTGCATCCTTCACTAATGTCCAGAGTGTATTCTCTCTCCTTCCGAACCTTTCCAGGATGTAAAGGGGACGGATTATTGGTAGAATCCATCTTTTTCGAAGCCTTCGACAAATAAAGATACAAGTATAAAAGACCAACAATAATAGAATTGCCAAGATTATACAATTACCATACGAACCAATTAATGAAATTTCGTCGACTCTTAGAAAGGGGTAACTTTTTACAATGGGAGCTGATATATCGATACCGTCATTGATACCTCCATCGATACCAACAAAACATGTCCAGTTGAATTCAGTTTGCATGTTGTTGTTTTTATGATGCATGTTGTTTTTTCTATTATGCATATTATTTTCGTTATTATGCATATAATTGATCGGACGCTCCACTGAAAACGAATGTCGCTACGCTCATCGATGCGGACTGGACGAATCCAGTTGCATTTATTTTGAAAAATTGTTTTAGTTATTATGCATGTTGTTTTTGTTATTGTGCATGTTATTTTTTATTATTATGCAAGTAAATAACATGCAAAATAATACAAATAACATGCATAATAACAAAAACATCATGCATAATAACGAAAACATAATAAATCATAAGTATAACAAAATAACATAATGAACTTAGCATATAAATCATAAGTATTTGACTGTTATGCATGTTATTAGATGCACAATAACAAAAATAACATGCATAATAACGAAAACAATATGCAATCATAAATAAAACAAATTTTCATAATAAATCATAAGTACAACAAAAAACATAATGAACTTAGCATATAAATCATAAGTATTTGACTGTTATGTATGTTATTAGATGCACAATAACAAAAACAAAATGCATAATAACGAAAATAATATGCATCATAAGTAAAACAAATTTTCGTCGGAACTCAGCTGGACGTGTCCAGTGGGTATCGATGATGGTATCGAAGTTGGGATCCGCGAAACATTTTCATTTTACAATAATGATTCCAGATTAACAACACATGTTCTGGTACTTACAGCAAACACGAGAAATGGCAAGTCATACAAGGAGAAGGTTTATGACCACTATTCAATGAAAACCATCGGTTGTATAGAAAAACATTATACCAATCAAGATCAAGCAAGAACCACAGCGACGAAGTAGAGAAACTAATAAAAAAGATTTTGTTGTTGACTTAGGCTTTAAAGGGTTACCTTTTTCTTGAAATTGAAGAAGGTAGGAGAAATCTCGAGCACCAAAGAAAGCTTAGCAGATCCTCAACATGGAGCAAGCAGAAGATGCGAGATAAGTAGTAATATTAGAGATACTGTGTACTTAGACATAATTACCATCTAGATACATTAATTAGGGAGCTCTTTAGACTTGTACTAGATTAGACCGTTAGGATTAGATATGTATAAATATACTCATTTCCTCTCTGTATTGTACGTTTACAAACACTGTGAATGAAAGAAAGATTATTCCTTTCCATCTCTTCTTCCTCTACTTTTCTATATGGTATCAGACGGGTTACTTTTCCCCTTTTCTTCCTCCTCTTGAAATTCTTGATTTCTTCAAATCGCCATGGCTACTGTCACCTATGATTCTCCCTCTGTCATCTCTCCCTCTTCCGATGCAATTGTACATATCTCCATCCCTGTCTCGACAAAGCTTGACCGAGACAATTTCCTCACCTGGAAATCTCAGGTGGAACCGATTATTCTAAGAAATGGTCTTGCTGAGCACATCACAGAAACCTTTACACCTCCTCCCAAAGATCTGATTGCTGATGGCATTCTTCTACCAAATCCGAGCTATTCCTCTTGGTGCCGTCAGGATATGCTGCTACTGGGATGGCTGCGCTCAACGATTAGCTCGACAATACTCTCTCAACACATCTCGAGCAAGACTGTTCTTGATCTTTGGCAAAACTTGCACAAAGTCTGTGTCGCTGTCTCCTCTACTCGTGTAATGGAGTTGCGTCGATCTCTCCAATCAAGAACCAGAGGAACCTTGTCTTGCTCCGAGTATTACTCACACATGGTACATTTATCCGATCAATTAGCTTCTGCTGGTTCACATTCTGGTTCTCGTTTTCACCTTGGCTCTAACAGAAGACCCTTCAATGCTTCCGCCAATGCACCTTCATTGCTACCCACCCCGACACAACATTACACCGTGGGCCGTGGTTTTCCTAATCAGTCCTCCAATTTCACCAAAACTCCTGCACAATAATTTCCATTCTCTGGCCGTGGCTCCACTGATAATGGCAACCGCCCCAGCTGCCAGATTTGCTTCAAGAAAGGTCATGTCGCATTGAACTGCTATCACCGATTCAACCATTCATACTCATCGGCTGCTCCTCCTCAACTTCAAGCGTTGTTCAACACTACCTCGGCTCCTCCTCATGAAGCATGGTTTCTTGACTCGGGCACCACAAACCACGTCACCGCTGATATAAACAATCTCAATTCCTTTATGTCGTATACTGGTAGTGACCGTTTGCAAGTCGGTAATGGTTCAAATCTCCCAATTAAACATCTTGGTTATTCTTCTCTTTTATCTCAACAGGGTAATCTGGAACTTAATAACGTGTTACATGTACCCTTAATTACAAAAATCTAATTAGTATATCCCAATTTACATTAGACAATGATGTACTAATTGAATTTCACCCATTCTTTTGTATTGTGAAGGATCGTCGCACCAAGACCCCTCTACTTCGAGCTAAGCTCCATAATGGTCTTTACAGTATAACAAACCCACCTCAAGCATGCTTAGGAGAACGTGTATCGGCTAATCTTTGGCATGCCCGCTTGGGGCATCCCTCTACTAATACGACTCGTTTTGTAATAAATTCAAATAGACTACCAATTTCTAATAACAAATTACCTCTATGTAATGATTGTTGTAAGGCAAAATCTTGTCAATTTCCATTTAAACCTTCTCTTTGTACTGTTTCTTCACCATTAGAGGTTATTCATTCGGATTTATGGAGACCATCCCCAATTGAGTCTTGTAATGGTTTTAAATACTATGTTCATTTTATTGATGAATTTTCTAGATTTTCTTGGATTTATTTTCTTAGATAAAAAAATGAAGTTGTACATGTTTTTACTTTATTTAAATCTCAAGTAGAGAATTTGTTTGGAACATCTATCAAAATTCTTCAAACAGATGGTGGTACCGAATATAAACCCATTACTAAACATTTTCCACACATTATTCATCAAATTTCATGTCCACATACACCACAACAGAATGGCTTGGCTGAACGCAAACATCGTCATATAATTGAACTTAGTCTTGCTATAATGTCTCATGCTTCTATTCCCGCTCATTTTTTGGATCACATCTTTCGAAGTGTTGTGTTCTTGATAAATAGATTACCACCAACTATCTCACCTCATACATCACCCTTTACTATTTTATTTAACAAAGAACCAGAACATAACTTCTTACGCGTTATTGGTTGTCTTTGTTTTCCATTTTTACGTCCTTATAATTCTCATAAATTACAATTGTGCTCTCTACCTTGTGTCTTCCTAGGCTATTGTCAAAACAAAAAAGGTTACAAATGTCTACATATTCCTACTAACAAAATTTATGTAAGTCGGAATGTTCGTTTCGACAAAACAAGTTTTTCGTTTGCTACTTTTTCTTCAGCTTCAACAGATTTTGGCTCTGCACAATTTTCTGGTCAGCATACTAGTGCCTCAACATTTCAGCACACCACCTCACTTCCTATTATTCACTGCCAGCCTTCTGTGATTCAACAAGCGGGCTCTTCATTTTCTTTTCAACAAACTGGGCTTCAAGCTGCTGCCGCTTCCACTCCTTCCGAAGCCCAACTTCCACCGAGACACAATTCTCAATGGGCCACCTCTCCCAAAGCCCATTCTCCCGTCCATACTACTGCATCTCCTCTACAGCCCGCAACCAACTCTGTACTTGTTGCACAGGCCGAACAAACCTTGTTGTCCTCTACACATGCCGAACAATTCTTGCTGCCCTCTACACAGGCCGAACAAAATTCTTTCCCTACTACACAGGCCGAAACTACACACAATTTAGATTCTTGCAGTCAACCAATACTCATTCCTCCACAGCAAGATACCATAATACCGACCGGAACACATCACATGATTACCCGACATCAATCAAGAACAAGAAAACCCAAAGTTTTTCCGGATCACATTACATATCTCACCTCCCGACATACCATTACTGTACCGACTGATGACGAACCAACTTCCTTTACAAGTGCAAATAAACACCCTCATTGGCGCAATGCTATGGCCATTGAATTAAATGCCCTTGCCAACAACAACACCTGGATTCTTGTTCCTCCACATCCTGATCATCATGTAATCGGTTGCAAATGGATTTTTAAAACCAAAAGAAATGCCGATGGTTCTATCGAACGTTACAAAGCAAGACTTGTGGCCAAAGGCTTCAATCAAGAAGAAGGCATCGACTACAACGACACCTTTAGTCCCGTAGTTAAACCAACAACAATTCGAGTTGTTCTTTCTTTACCAGTTTCTCAAAAATGGACCATACGCCAATTGGATGTCAACAATGCCTTCCTTCATGGCGATCTTCAAGAAACAGTTTTTATGTCACAACCTTCGGGCTTCATTGATCCTCTACGACCAACTCATGTATGCCTTTTGAAAAAGGCACTCTATGGTCTAAAACAAGCACCACGTGCTTGGTTCAACAAACTTGCTTCAGTTCTTCTTGATCTTCACTTCAAACCTTCTCAAACTGATCCATCCTTATTCATCCAAAAATCAACCAACTCCCTTACTATCATCCTTGTCTATGTTGATGACATCATTATCACGGGATCCCATACATCTCATATCACTTCTCTCATTGGTGATCTTACTACTCGCTTTTCTGTCAAAGATCTTGGTCCTCTACATTATTTTCTTGGAATCCAAGTAAATTCCACTTCTCATGGCATTCATCTTTCTCAACCTAAATATGTCACGGAACTCCTTGTCAGATAAAAAATGCATGAATCCAAACCTTGTTCTACACCTTGTACTACTTGACGTGCTTTATCCAAATTCGATGGATCTCCTATTACCGAACCTCAACATTATAGAAGCATAGTTGGAGCTCTTCAATATGTTACTATCACAAGACCCGACATCTCCTATGCCGTTAACAAGGCCTCTCAATTTATGCATGCCCCTACTGATACTCATTGGATGGTCGTCAAACGAATTTACGCTATCTTAAAGGAACAATTCATCATGGTCTTCATATTCATTCTTCATCCTCTTTTGATTTACACGCCTATTCTGATGCAAATTGGGCTGGATGTCCAGATGATCGTCGCTCAACTACAGGATTTTGTATCTTTCTTGGTTCTAACCTAATTTCTTGGGGGTCCAAAAAGCAACATACAGTGTCACGTACAAGCACCGAAGCTGAATACAGAAGCATGGTAGTTGCATGTACGGAACTCATTTGGCTTCAACAACTACTGTGTGAATTGCGTATACCTATGACTACCAAACCAATTCTATGGTGTGACAATCTAGGAGCAACGTTTTTAGCCTCCAATCCAGTCTTTCATGCCCGTACGAAAAACATTGAGATAGATTACCATTTCATCCGTGAAAGAGTTGCTTCACAAGACCTGCACGTACGATTCATCTGCTCCAAAGACCAACTTGCAGACTTATTTACAAAAGGACTAGCAGCTTCTCGTCTACAGTTCTTGTGCACCAAGCTTGGTTTAGACTCTGTCAAACCTTCGCTTGAGGGGGGGGGGGTATTAGAGATATTGTGTACTTAGACATAATTACCATCTAGATACATTAATTAGGGAGCTCTTTAGACTTGTACTAGATTAGACCGTTAGGATTAGATATGTATAAATATACTCATTTCCTCTCTGTACTGTACGATTACAAACACTTTGAATGAAAGAAAGATTATTCCTTCCATCTCTTCTTCCTCTACTTTTCTATAAGTAATTTGCTTAAACGGGAAGGAAAAGCAACACGAAGGGGCAAAACATTTATTTACAAACGTATTCCCTGATTCGTGAAAAATCGTATACTTTGCTCCAATCCATCACCGACACGTGGCACATGTTAACCACTCAAATCTCGACAATAGAAAAGCGTAAAAATAAGATACCTTGCGAAGAAGGTCGAAGACAAAACAACGGATTGATTTTCCCGCTAATAAATTCAAAAATTCCGACAAAAATGATCATTATAATTTTCTCGGGAAGGCGTGGCTTTTCAGAACCTAGAACAAATGTCCAAAAAGCTCCTGAGAAGAAGTTCATAAATTTCTCGAATGGGATTAGAAAAACTAACCGTCATCGGATCATACGAAAGGGGGAGATCCCGAGAAATAACTCGACAAGATGAACTATATATATATACTTGGGGTAGAATTACGTATATTAGGTCATTATCTTAAGCTTGCATATGTTGATGACATTATAGACTTTGTGAGGCAAATGATATACCAAACCTTCGCAAAAAATGACCTCTTAGTAATATCAGTACCTTTAAAATGGCTGAGCAAGATCATTTTATTTTTTTAAGTTGTTCATAGTCCCATTGGCTATGTGTACATCTTTTTCTATTATTATTTCAATTTAGACCGTTTAAAATTTATCTAACGGTTTTCATATATCACAAAAATGATCATGTATGTTAGGATTATAGGTTGGAGATATCATTTGGTGTACAATTTTGGAGATGATTAATGTTGTAATAAAGGATAGAAGATATTAGCGAGGATTAGAGTTGGAGATGTTTAGTTTAGTCATGTCATCAAGTCTATAAATAGACTCTTACATTTGTAATCAAAACATAAGATCAATACAATTCATTTTCCCTCTCAATCCCTCTCTTTACAATTCTATTATGGTATCAGAGCCAAAGCTCTGGAATTAGGCTTACGCCTATTCCAGAAATTATGATCTTATTTCCATTCTATTCCACTCAATAAATCAAGATAATCCAAAAATAAACCTTTATTACAAAATAAACCTCTCTATTCCTGTCACTAATCCTCTATTCTTAGATCTAAACCTCTATTCTACTCTCTATTCCCAAACTTACACCTCTATTCATCTCTGTCCCATTTTTCTTCTCTGAGACAAAAATCAACAACAGTGTCAGATCCAAAGCAACACCAGTATCGCCTCACAAGAACAGTGCCAGATCTGTTGTCATCACCGAGCCACCGGTCAGCTTTGGCCTTCAATCAACCACCTCTCACACTACTAGAGTCGATTTTTTCAAATCAAGAAAGATCAAGAACGATCAAGACAGTTCCTAAACAAGAAGACCTCGACAAGAGATTGATTTGCACGAGTACTCAGATCTGAGACTAGAATTGATCTTACTGTTATCAAGCATTGGTGACATCAGATGCAAGATTTGCTGCTGTCAGTGAAGAGCACCCTGTCGCTAGATCCTTTGTCAGATCGGTGACATCTTCTCGATCAGCACGCGATTCATAGCTGGGATCATTGTTAAGTGAGGTTGTCGACTCGATCTGTCAGCTCACCACCATCGATGTTGAGAACTTCACGCGCCACACCAGATCGAGAACAAACACTTCGAGCACTGGCGACAAACACCTGCAGCACAAGCCTATTCCCACTTTATTCCTGTCTATTCCCACTATATTCCTATTGTCACCTTATTCCTTTCTTTTCAGAGACAAGAATCAAGATCGAGACCAAATCGATCTCGTACCCTAGTCGAACAGAAACCCAAGGAATCGATCTATCTCCTAACTATTCTGTCAAGCTCTCTCCCGATCAGATCAGATCGATCTGTCAAGCTCATACCATTGCTGCTCGCCACTTCCAACTTCTTCTTCTCGATCGAGGCAACACACAGCGCGCAGCTACCGCCGAAGATTTTGCTCCACGGGTTGTCTACTCGCACTGACAGCTCAGATCTCCGCGCCAGATCGTGAGCGCCACACTGATCTTCACGCATCGCGCCAGATTCTAACAGCAACAACAAAACTCTGAGTTGCGAAGGTTTCTTCATCGCATTCCAATGCTAGTCGGAAAAGATCCCGCAAGAGAGCATCTGCTTCAATCACTGCTCAGATCGAGAGCAACATCTATCAGCTCAGATCGCTGATCCGCCAAAGAAACCTCCATCGAGCATCAGAAATCTTGCTCTCTGCTTGATCTCTCTCTCACAGTCAGAGCCGCACCACCGTCGATCTCTGCTCAGATCGAGAGCGCCACAACCTCAGCAATCCAAGCTCATCGTGATCGATCTTCTCAAATCAAAATCGATCTGCTCCGCCTCACACAGCGATTAATGTTAGGATTATAGGTTGGAGATATCATTTGGTGTACAATTGTGGAGATGATTAATGTTGTAATAGAGGATAGAAGATATTAGCGATGATTAGAGTTGGAGATGTTTAGTTTAGTCATGTCATCAAGTCTATAAATAGACTCTTACATTTGTAATCAAAACACAAAATCAATACAATTCATTTCTCTCATTTCCTCTCTTTACAAATTCTATTATGGTATCATAGCTATACAGAGAAAGGCACCTGACTACCATAACTAGATTCTGATCCAATCACAATTCAACCAATTTTCACAAACCACCCCAATTCAATTCAAATTACTATTGAAACCAAGTCGAAATGAGCTCCACTCTTCTTCTTCTTCTTCTTTTTTCAAGTACCATTGAGCCAAAAGAGCCAATGAGTCAAATAGCCATTGAGCTAAAAGAGCCAATGAGCAAAAGAATCAATGAGCCAAAAGAGCCATTGAGAGTATTTTCTTCTCTTTTTGTTCAAGAAGACTCCAACGAGCTTCTATGAACACATCTTGAGCCAAAAGAGCTCATTCTCTTCTTTCTTCATGGAGACTCAACATACAATTTGGCGATTCAAGATTGTGCTATCAAGGCAAGCTCAACATGCGTACCGCACGATGAGTTTGAGGGGGGATGTTAGAATTATAGGTTGCAGATATCATTTGGTGTACAATTGTGGAGATGATTAATGTTGTAATAGAGGATAGAAGATATTAGCGAGGATTAGAGTTGGAGATGTTTAGTTTAGTCATGTCATCAAGTCTATAAATAGACTCTTATATTTGTAATCAAAACACAAGATCAATACAATTCATTTTCCATCTCAATCCCTCTCTTTATAATTCTATTAATATATTTTATTGTTTTCATCCGTTTAGATCGGACGGTCAGATGATAGGAATAACAGGGTTTGTAACCCCTTGGTATAACAGCAAATACAGACTCCCCTTCAACCCAAATAGATATAGCACAGTAAGGAACTCTTATTTGTTGAACGATATGTTATTTTTTTCTTTCTTCAAGACCTATTTTCTATTCTTTTAAGAAAGATTAGTTTTATTTTTAGTACTTAATTTATTTTTTTATGAAAATTTATTTGACTGACTAAATTTTGTCAACCATAGCTTTTATAAAGCAATTCGTTGTCAAGCAGCATATAATTTTGACAAGCTTTTACCATCTTTAGAGATTCTTTTAACTTAACAATCATATATTTCATCGTGTCAAAGCCTTGGGAGTTAGATGGGGGGTAAAAAATAAAATGGTTTTAGATATTTCAATCTCAATTAAATGGCTCCTGTAATTTACTGTCATGTAAACGGAGTACACAATTGTACTAAATTAATGGAAAATTTTACAGATTGCCCTTCTTTTGAAAAGTTTGAATCAATTTGTCCTTCCTACAAATTTGTTCAACAAAATGCCCTTGTGGACCCACTTTTTCTTTCATTCACTATAACTTTGTTTTACCATGCGTCCTAAGTTTGTTCTAATTTCTGAAGGAAGGTTAATATTTAATTCAGGGATCCTTTCGTAATTATAAATATTTACAAGTAAAATGTTGCAAATTTATATTCATCTCAAAAAGCAACACGCCTCTTCATCTGTATTTCTAGAACCATCTCTCCTAATTTCATTTTTCTCTCATTTGTGTGCGAGACGGGAGTTTTGTCTACATCAAATTTTGAGAAATTTAACAAAGTAATTTTATTTCTCTTTTTTATGTATGTTATTCTACATATGCTGCTGTCTGATTTTGTTATGAAATTTTTTGTTGTCTCTTTTTCATCACCGAATAGAATTTGGGCTTGATTCTTTTTTTTTGTATGTGTATGTTTTGAATTCGGAGTGAATGACTAGTGAAAGGGTATTATTTTCACTGTTATTTCTGGGTTTCTTTTCTCACACCATTCAAGTATTTAGTAATTTTCTGATTATCAAATTATATTTAATACTTGACTTGATTAAGGGTTTTGTAATTTTGGGTTTTCTTTCTTTTTTACTCAACAGATATCATGGATGCTCATGTTGGTTACTTTACAAGCTTATTAGAGAACACCATACTAGATGAGTTACTAGCTGATTCTGACGGTGATTATGGGAATGAAGTTGGATCAGATGAACTACCTTCAGATGAGGAGCCTACTGATGAAGAGTTCTCAGATGATGAAAATCAATCGGGTGCACAGAAGCCTTTATTTGAGGAGATTGGAGCTGGTGAATTTCTCAATAACTCCATGTCTTTTACTATTGATAATTCTTGGATTGAGACTTACACAGTAACTGAAACTATAAATGAAAACCAATTTGCCAAGAATGGATCGATAAAAGCTAATGGAGATTGGAAGGGGCTTATCTTTACTGACAAAAGAGCCTTGTCAAGAGCACTTGAGGAATGGCATGTTAGTCATTTTGTTCAAATGAAAGTGAAAAAGTCTGACCGAAATCGCTACACTTGTGTTTGTGGATAGTAGTTGTCGTTGGAGGTTACACGCGCACAAACCTGTAGGAACAAACTACTTTTTAGTCAGCCAATATAACAGATCCCACAATTGTGTCATTTTAGTAGGTCACCAAATGCATCGAAATTGCACATCAAGTTTAATATGTGAGAAGATACTTCCCGTTATGAGAGCATCCTTATCTATGAGCCTAAAAGAGATTCGATTTAAGATCAAGGATGACTTAAAAACTGATATTAGCTATCAATTAGCTTGGAAGGCACGTAGCAAGGCATTACAAATTATATATGGTAGTTGGGAACAATCATTCACTGATTTTCCCATGTATTTGTCCATGATGCAAATCTCAAATCCAGGAACAATCTGGACAATGTCTCCTCCTTGGCCAAGAAGCCATTTGCAAAAATTTCAACGAGTATTTTGGGCTTTTGGTCCATCAATAACAGGATGGCAGTATTGTCGGCCCATGATTAGTATTGATGGCACTCATTTGTATGGAAAGTATGAGGGACATGCATTAATTGCCACCAGTATTGATGGTAATGGTGGTCTTTATCCGATAGCTTTTGCTATATGTGAAAAGGAAAATGGTGATAATTGGGAGTGGTTTTTACGCTCTTTAAAGGAGTTTGTGACGTGTGATCGAAAAGTTTGCATCATATATGATCGTTTCTCAGGAAACAAGGAGGTTGTCCGTAGGGTATTTTCTCCCGATGATGGTCATGCTCATCGTTGGTGCTTGCGACATATCAAGGCTAATCTCAAAAAGGCGGGATTTACTGATAAAGTGTTACTAGACAAGTTTTATGCAATTGGTTGTGCAAATGAGGTTGTGGATTTTAATAGATTGAAGGAGCAACTAAAAGTTGAATGTGAGGATGCTTGGCGATGGGTGGAGAATCAAATAGACCCTGATCGTGAATATTGGGCCCTTCCATTTGATGGTGGAAGAAGATATGGTGTTATGACCACAAATTGGTCCGAGAGTCTTAATTATGTCCTAAGAAATACTCGAACACTGCCTATCACTGCATTTGTTGCTGCCACATTTTATAGAGTGAACCAAGCATTTGTTAAGCGTAGTGAAGAAGCTAGAAAGATAACAACACAGTTATGTCCAAAGGTACTTAGTAAATTGCGTCCTAGACAATTAGTCGCTCGTGGCTATCAAGTTATTCGATTTGGTCCTTGTAATTTTGTGGTTAATACTGGAAATGCAAATTATGCAGTGACTTTAAATGGAAGGTCCTCAGAATGTGTGTGTCAAGCATTCAAACTTCTTGGTCTTCCATGTAGTCATATGCTGGCATGTTGTAGTGATCAATGGCATGATACCGACTTTCACACGCTTTGTGACAATTGGTACTCCACCGAAACATATCGAAATGCCTATACAACTAGATTTATTCCTGTACTAGACAAGTGTTCTTGGCCAAGACCAGAAGGACCAAAGGTGATACCTCCTGTACTTAGAAAAAAGAGAGGTCGTCCCAAATCCACCCGCATCCATAACTCAATGGATGTTAGAGAAACAAGAATAGAAGATGCACGAAAACGCAAGTGTTCACATTGCAGTCAGCTTGGACACTACAAAAAAAAGTGTCCGAAGCTTCCAAGACAAACCCACGCAAGTTAAGCTAAAGGTATATATATTAAGAAAAAATCATGTCTGATGGTTCACAACTCCATGTTCACATGTATGAGCTTTTCACTTATTTAATTTGCATGTGGACTTCCTTGTTATTTAATTCACGTGATTTTCTTTATTGCAGGGAGAGAAGATAATTGGAGCTTTTGGGAAGAACATTGATGAATGAAGACTCTAATTATATCATTTATCTTGTTTTTTTTTAGAATGAACACAAAAGATATATTTTGTGCAGTAACATCTGTTGTTTTTTTAGTGGTGATTCAAGCATTTCTGAAATTTAGTTGAAATGCTTTTGATTCTTATGTAGCCTGTTAGTTTTAAAAAAGTACCAGGCTTCTGACTATTGTGCTTTTGCCTTTTGTATCAAACTATTATTTTTTTTAAGCACTACTGCACAATTTATTCATATGGGATTTTTGAACTTATTATTAAACATGAATAAAAATTCTAAATTAGATGGTATTGTTAAAAATCTGTCAAGAGGCCTTAATAAAACAAAGATCCATGAACACTTAAATGGTTCCGATACTTTGGTGGTAATTTTACAAACGTGAGATGAATTTTTAACTTCATATTGCATAAAGAAAGAGGAAGAGGCACATTGATTATTGAAGTAGTGACAGTAAAAAATAAAATTAGGAAACAGATGGTTATAGAAATGCAGATGAAGAGGCGTGTTGGATTCTGAGATGAATTTAACTTTGCAAAATTTTACTTGTAAATATTTATAATTACGAAAAGATCCATGAATTAAATATTACCCTTCGTTCAGAAATTAGAACAGACTTAGCATGATAAAACAGAGTTAGAAAGGAAAAGTGGGTCCCACAAGGATATTTTGTTGAACAAATTGGAAGGAAGATTCAAACTTTTCAAAAGAAAGGCAATTTGTAAAATTTCCCCTAAATTAATATGTTTGCGTACATGTTTTTTTTTTAAATTTAATTGCGTAACCCTTTAGACCTCTCAGATGTACCAAGTCCATGTATTTATAAATTATACAAGCACTCCTTACCAGACAAATTATATTTCTGGCTAGTTTCACTGAGCTGCTCCTCGCTGATAACTTCAAAACCTCAGGCTTCCCAAGTTCAGGTTTCCACCACATCTATTTTTGTCTGTATATATCCGGACCCATTTTTTCAATCCATTAAAAAAAATTGTCACTACTTGCTCCAAACCACACACTAGCTCACTCAACCCCATCAAGCAACTGCAAGTAGTTTCATCTCTTGCAATTTCCCTCTTTATATCTTATTTCAATCCAACCAATAGCTAGCACTAATCAATCAAGAAACCATGGAACAAGATGAAGGCCAACAGCAGCATTTTCTTGTTGCCATTTACCCAATGCAGAGCCACATCAACCCATCATGCCACCTGGCGAAAAAGATCGCACGTTACACTGGAGCCCGTGTGACCGTCTCAACTGCCGTGTCAGGTCATCGTCAGTTGTTTCCTTCTATCTCCTCCCCCGACGAAGAATTCCATGATGGTGAAGTTTATTACCTCCCATACTCTAACGGGTACGACGAAGGGTTCAACAAAAAAGTTCATGACCCGACAGATTACATGATTAGAACAAGAATTGTTGGATCTGAGAACCTATCAGCTCTCCTCGACCGGCTTAAACAAGATGGCAAACCTGTCACACATGTCATTTACAGTATTCTCATGACATGGGTCCCTGATGTGGCCAGGGCTCATGGCATCCCTAGCGTGCAATTTTGGATACAACCGGCAACGGTTCTTGCAATATACTATCATTTCTTTCATGGTTATAAGGATACAATCATGTCATTTGCAAACGATCCGATGGCAGAAATAAAATTTCCATGTTTGCCTCCTCTTAAAAGTAGAGACATGCCCTCTTTTCTTACCATAACCGACAAAGAGAGTTTCTACTATCAGATTCTTGGTTTGATGGAACAAACAATTGAAGAATTAGAAAACAAATCGGGTGATGGAGTTAAGCCGAAGGTTTTGGTGAACTCATTCGACGAACTAGAGTCTGATGCTATCAGATCAATGAAAGAAAAACTGGACCTGATCAGTGTCGGGCCAATGTTGTCTTCTGACAAGGAAGAAGAAGGCAAGTTCAAAGATTTGTTCCGTGCTGATCATAAAGTCTATCTCAATTGGCTCAGTACTAAACCAGCAAAATCTGTGGTATACATCTCCTTTGGCAGCTACGCGATGATGAGCAAGCGGCAACTGGAGGAAATTGCCCGCTGCTTGAAAGAGATATGCCGGCCGTACCTATGGATAGTAAGAAAGGATAACCGAGATTCTGAAGGGTTAAATTTTGAAGGGTTGGCTTCGGGAACCGATGGTTTGTTGGTGGATTGGTGCCACCAAATGGAGGTGTTGCGGCACCCTTCAGTCGGTTGCTTCGTAACGCATTGTGGATGGAACTCGACGCTTGAAACACTGACATGTGGTGTACCGGCAGTTGGTGTCCCTCAATGGACCGACCAGTTGACGAATGCAAGGCTGATAGAGGAGTGGGGGGTAGGAGTGAGAGGGGAGATTGGTGAAGACAGGTTGATAGAAGGTGAAGAATTGAAACGATGCGTGGAGGCCATCATGGGAGACGACGAGAGCGCAGAGAAGATTAGAGAGATGGCTGCAATTTGGAAGGAGCGAGCGAGGGCTGCTGTGTCCGAAGGGGGGTCGTCAGAGAAGAACTTGCATGAATTCTTGAATGATATGAAACAACTAAAATTGATGTGAGCAGCAGTTAATTGAGAACTCTTCTCTTTTGTTGTTCAATATTTCTTTTTTTCTTGGGAAAATTAGATGAACACTACTACAAAGTTGGAAGTTCTTAAAAATGCACTGCAAAAAGCAAGCTTTGAAAAATGCCACTGCAAACTCAACTAGTCTTTATTTTTGCCACTTTCATTATATAATTAAAATTAAAGGTACAATAATTTAGTTAATACCCTAAATACCCTCAGACCTTCTCTTCTTCTAATGATGTGCGTTTATAGATGATAGATCCAACTGTTTTTTTTTTCACTTCTGAACTTGGTGAAACATCTGATATTCTGATGAGAGAGCAATTGAGGTTGAATATGGAGGAATGCTTTGGAACAATTTTATAAGGGAAGTTGTACCGAAGAATCAGAGTATCTGATGAACGCTAGAAGATTCAGGCACGCTTATTGAAATCCAGTCCAAGTTGACAGCAATTTATTTTCCAAATTAAGAACAAAACAAGTTCCAATTGCCAGTTTTTTTTGCTCAATTCATGACCAAGCCTTCAATTTGACTGCTAATCGAGCACAAGAGGAAGCTAACAGAATAATATGGTAAATTAATTAGTTTTATATGTATTCTTATGAAAGCCTTCTACTTTGCTTTGAATCCTCCACCGTCGACTCTTATACAAGAGGAACCTGTATGACGAAGCCAGAGCTATTGACAGGAAACATAAGGCAACACTAGGAGGCATGAGAGATGGAAGAAGAAAAAAAAGGAAAGGAATGAAGGATATTTAGGGTATTAATTAAAGTATTGTACTTGTACTTTTAATTATATAATGAAAATGGCAAAAATAAAAAATTATTTGAGTTTGCGGTGGTATTTTTCAAAGCTTTAACTTTGAGTGACATTTTTAAAAAATCTCAACTTTGGAGTGATATTTATTTTTTTTTTCTTTTTTTCTTTTTAAAAAAACAATGGTATTATAACTTTACTTTTTTTAGGAACAAAAATTCAAAAGAAAATCTTCTAATTTCCAACCTTATGTTCTCACTTTTGTCTCCACTATATTTGTTATTTTATCTTATTCTTATTTTGTCTTATTTCTTTTTCGATATTTCTTTATTTCTCTTCCAACTTCATCATTCTTCTTCTTTTTTTCTTTCTTTTATCTTTTTTTCTTTTTCTTATCTTTTCTTCGACGAGAGATTATTGGTAACGACGAGAAATCTGTTAAAAACAAGCTTTTAAAAAACGTTTAACGGCCCTTAACGGTGAGGTGGTCGCTTAACGGTTTAACGTTAAAACGGAATTATACAGAAGTTCAATTAAAAAACGGCCAACCATTTTTTGTCTATTATTTATTTATTTTAGACCAAATATGATGCAAACATACACACTTTTGTCATCTGTATGACTCTATGTAACTATGTACTATATAATATATTTAACATTATTATTAGCATTGCTGCTTTTTTCATTATTTAAAAATATGCATGATGTTATATGATATGTTTAATAATTAGGATTTAGAATGTATTTTATTTTGAAATGTGTATTTTTTTTTATAAGCTCCACTATCTAATTGCATAAGTCGCACCAACATAACAATATCTCATGCCAGCATCAATATAACACACAAGACCAGTGTACTCAAATAATCAACACACCATCATAACACTAGTAACTATCCGACTAAACTCACAATAACTAACCCCAAGTTAGAAAAATAGTAAACAAAAACGGAAAAACTAAATTAATCCAACAAGTTGACAAATCACCAAGTACATTACAGTAAGCATCCAGAAAAAACACAAAGAAAAAATAAAATAAAAATAAAAATAAAAAATGGCGTTAAAACTGCTTGCTTTTAACGGATTTACACGGCTTAAAACGGAGTTAAAACCGTTAAACTGCAGAAAACCAGTTAAAAACGTTTTTTCCTGAAAACTTAACGCCATGACAAGTTTTTTCCGTTAAAACGGTTAAATTGAAGTTTAAACTCCGTTTTTTAAAAGCTTGGTTAAAAACGAAAATAATGTTTAAAGTGACGACAGATTTGAGAACGAGAAAGTGATGACAGATCTGAGAACAAAAACAAAAGGCAACGGACGACCTATTGCCTTTGACTTTGTTCGTATTCACCTTGACTGTTATTTTTTCACAAAAGAAAGAAAGAGAAGAAAAAAGATGAAAAATATAAATGTGCATCTAATATAAACACTTGTTCCAGTAGCATGAACATCATTTTCAACTACTATCAACATCTCTGATGTTAGTATGAACACATTGTAGTTAGTGTAAACACTGCATAGTTAGTATGAACACTAGATAGTTATTATGAACAGTTAGGTCGTTAGTATGAACATTTGGAAAGTTAGTATGAACATCCTGGATATTGTTATGAACACTTGGAAAGTTAGTATGGACACCTTGGATGTTAGTATGACCATTTATTTTTTTTAGTATGACCATCAGATAAGCTAGTACAACCACATACTAAGCACTTGAGCACTTAGCACGACCACTATTTTATTTAGCATGATCATCAAAGAAGCTAGTATGACAACATCCTTGCTTAGTATGAATACTTGAGCAATTAGTATGACCATATATTTTATTTAGTATGATCATCAGAGGAGCTAGTATGACCACATCATTAGTTATTATGATCATTTGAGCAGTTAGTATGACCATCAGAGGATCTAGTATAACCACCATAGGAGCTAGTATGATCACATCCTTAGTTAGTATGACCACTTAAGAGGTTAGTATGACCACTTGAGAAGTTAGAATGACCATCTATTTTATTTAGTTTGACCATCAGAGAAGTTAGTATGACCACATTCTTAGTTAGTATGAGCACATTAATAGTTATAAATGTTATTTTGACCACACAAAAAAACAAGCACAAAATAATGTATGATATTCGAGCGGACGTAACTTTTGACTCGTAACTCCGATTCGCGAATATGAGCACTTTTTTAAAACGGCATGACACGATGCACATACTTTATGCCCATAATGACGCTTTTTACCCAAAAAAAACTCTTCTAAATCCTCCAAATCATTTTTTTTAGTTTTCTGCTCTTTTTTGCTCAAATTTTCTCAAAAAATGTCTGAAACCGTACAAAAACATATTTGAAACATCTAGTATTAACACCTGTTATATTTAGTCTGAACACATATTTTATTTAGTCTGCACCCCATGCATTATGTGCAAAATAGATTTGAAATAGTGCAAAAACATACTTGAAATAGCTAGTATGAACACCTATTTTATTTAGTCTGAACACCTTTATTTAGTATGCACTACATGCATTATGTGCAAATCAAACTTGAACAGTGCAAAAACAAATTTGAAACAACTAGCCTGAACACTTGTTTTATTTAGTCTGAAGACTTATTTTATTTAGTTTGCATCACATGTATTCTGTGTAAAATATCTCGGATAATGTGTAGGACGAAATTGTTCAGAAGAATGCGCGCGATCTCAAAGGTCAAAGATCAATTAATTTCAAACAAAACACAATTTGACTAAAGACAACTATGTAGTTGTTCTGTTGGTTGTACTGTACTATTGTTGGATGAAAAGTTGCATTTAGATCAGATCAAAAGCTCACTGACATCACATGAAAGTAGATTGGATCAGACAACATAAAATCAATTATGCGCAGAGCAGCGGTGTCAGAACTGATTAGCCCGTTCTTACCAATTGGTTGAAATTATTGAACTGACATTGAATATTGAACAGGCAGGTATCTTTCATTATAAGTGGATTCTGTCAGGGGTTGCCCCATAAGCAAAATTTAGAAGAAATCCCCTTCTCTCTCCTTCTTGTATTATAGGAGTTGATATATTAATTCATCCGTCAAATTCTTCATTGATATTCATTTGTTATGTATTTTAGATGAGTTGTTATGAATATTATTTTGTACTAAAAAATAATTTATGCATGTTAGACGAGTTGTCAGCATGTTAAGTTAAATAAATATATATCTATACTAGTTGTTATGCATGTATAAAATGGATAATTATTTTTCAGTACAAAAATAACATGAACAACGACTATATAACATGCATAATTATTCGTATAACATGCGTAACGATTCGATAATTATGCATGTTAGATATTGCAAGCCAAAATGACAGGATGGAAGTATATCTCCATCATTGGTATTGTACGAATTAAAAGGAAAATTAGAAGAAAAAAAAGTTTCAAGCTATAATTTATATTTGGACGTTGATACAGTGCCTCTATTATGTCCCCAATTTATCAAAAATTTTCATTATAAACAAATAAAAAAGATAAAACACCACTATAGAAAAAATCGACCAAAATAGAGAGAGCGAGAAGTAGCACTTCACGGCACATGCAAAATCATTACAAACTAAAAATTATTCATTATAAACTAAAATTTTAAGCATGCATAATGCATCCATAACGCAACGAATTTAACAATCTAAATAATTTAAACTAAAAATTTAAGCATGCAACTAAATCTAACAACAAATGAGCCCATAACACACCAATAAATTATTCATTATAAACTAAAAATTTAAGCATGCATAAAACAACAAATGAGCCCATAACGCAACAAATTTAAGCATGCAACTAAAATTTTTTCATTATAAACTAATAATTTAACAATTAATTTAAACTAAAAAGTATATCTTACAAATAAAAAAATTGCTAAAAAAATGCACCAGTTAAGTATTTTGATTGTTGGTGGCTTGGTTGCTCTCTGTTGGTGACTGGATGGATTTTGGATTTTGGCATAAGGGGAGAAGAGAAGAAGAGAAGGCAGAGGAGAAAGGAGAAGAGGTTTTGCGGAGAAGGAAGGAGAAAGAAAGGAGAAAGAAAGAAAGAAAGAAGGAAGAGAATAAAAAAGAAGTGGCGGTGGGTGGGGCCCATTTGGTCCTCCAACAAAGATGGCGGATGGCTAAAGGACAAAACCCAAAATCCAATTATGGCCTGTGATTTTTGGTTCGCTGGCAGAGCTGGCGGATGGGAAAAGGACAAAAAATGCGAGAAAATAGGCTGCGTGGTGGGGCCCATTTTGGTCTGCTGGCTCTGTTGGAGGACCAATGGTCCTCTATCAGAGATAGCAAACTGTCTATTTTGGTGATTTCTCCTCGATTTTTTCTATAGTGATATTTTATCTATTTTATTTGTTTATAATGAAAAATGTCGGCCCAATTTCACCTACCTTCACTTAAGTGCGAGTTAACGAAGGTTAACTCTAGAGGGTCATGTTTTTTGGGACGTCTCAAGCCAAGGACATGAGATCTTTATCCTTTATATTTAATATGTTGGGTGCATGTCCAGTATAAAATAGTTTTATAGATTTGTAGTTGATAGGTTCTTAAAGCTTATGTGTTATCTTATCTCCATATCATATAGTAAGAATTGTAAAAGGATTAGAGTTAGATATATTCATGAATGCACTCTTTGATTGTACATTTTTTGTTTAAATTATTGAATCAAGGAATTACTCTCTCTCCTAATTTAATAATTTGTTCTTTTTCTCCAGGCAATTTAAAAAGAGAGAGTGAAATATATATGAACTTACTATCTCTAATGAAAATGAAGATGAAGTAGATAATGTAGTTGAGAAAGGAAGAGAAAAATATCAACAACATTCAAATTATATAGTCTGTGAACAACATTCGAACGAACTATGTCAAGTTTTAATTTGATTTGATACTAATTCGAATGAACTCGTAGCACAGACTACGTATATATCAATAGTCTCGATATCATCTGACGGTTCAGATCTCTCAAGATTCAAACTGTTTTAGTTCACGAATAATTTCGAACGAACTGACCCTAGTTTGAGTTTGATTCAAAATCATTTCGAACTAGTTTGATTCGATTTGAAACTAATTTTGAACTGAAATCGAACGAACTAATTTCAAACTTTTCTCGAATCGAACTCGAACGAATTACGAACTACGAATTTTTCTTACAGCCCTAGCATCATGCCTCAATTATAAACTTGCCAAATTAATTTACTATTAAAAGTGTTTAAAATTCATATACTTTTCAGCCCAATGTCAATTCAACAGATCAAATATAGATGGAATCAAAGGTGGCAAGTAAGACGAACCAGGCGAGTTCAGGCCGAGTCGGGTTAGTTTGGCTGTCAATGATAGTCGAATTGCGAGTCAGCTCAGGTGAGTTTAGGTCTGAATTCGAGTAGTCAGGTATCGATAACTTTCGGATCATGAATTGGATTGGGTGTGATCGGATCGGGCAATGTCGATCATTTTCGAGTAAAGATCGAGTTGTTTGGGCGAGATCAAATCGAGTTTCGAGTCGGATCGCGTAAATATTATTCGGATAACAGATCTACTGAGATTGGGTTGACCAACATCGACAACTTTCAAATTTTTTTCAAGTATTAAGTTAAATCATATAATAAATCTTATCGAATTAATTTATTAAACATTGACTTTCTCTAATGTTAATTTGTTAGTAAAATTAAATCATGATGTAGTCGAGATCTGATTAGATCGATTTATAGGTCGTCTCAGTCGGGTCGGGTCGGGTCGAATTTCAGGTTCTCGAGTGTCGTTTTGTTTGAGTTACGAGTTGTCTCAGGTCATGTCGGAATTAGGCTTTCAAGTGTTGTTAAGATTCGAATTACGAGTAATCTCATGTTGGATTGGGTCGGATCTGAATCCTCATGTGACGCTTTGGCTTGAGTTACGAATTGTCTCGGATTGAGTCAGATCGAATTGGATTAGTTGACTTCATCAAAATATTGAATCAAATCACATTCAAATCGGACTGAGTCAGGTTGGATCTAATTTTGTCACCTCTAAATAGAATTATACGGTGGCTCTTTCGTTCAAAAGAAAATGAAGTTGTGAATGCTATAAATGTGAGACGTAGAATTAAATGATTTTAGAGAGGTAAGGTTGTTGCGTTTAACAGACCTAACAACTTAGCCTTTTGGGGAACTTAGTTGTTGCGTTTAACAGACCTAACAACTTAGCCTTTTGGGGAACTTAATTCTTCTCATCTACGATATTTCCAATTGGTTTAAATGATCTAAAATCAAATTAATCTGAAACACGAATAAAACCACAAATAGTATGTCTCAAAACAAAATCCCCGAAATAGTCATAATAATGATAATAATAATACCAAATCCACAATTAGGCATATTTTTCCATCTTTTAAAGCAAAATTAATTCACATCGATATTAACCCTTGTGACAGATTTCTTTTTTGTAAGAAAATGGGCCCATTGGATATAAATCATAAATGAGTCATATGGGTCTACTTTAGGGAATCGGATTTCTTGCTCGTAAATCTCTGTTTGTTTTTCTACTTGTTTCGATCTGGATCGTTCAAAATTCATTTAACGGTCAAAGCATCTGCCTCTGAATCAAATCACAACCATCCGTGATGATCGAGCGGTCGGATCGAAGACAAGCAGAAATTTACGAGCAGCAGATTCGGACCCCTACTTTAGAGGTCGGATCTGTTGTCGGCTCTAATTAAATTGGAGAGAGAGGGGTATCAGGTGTCTCCACATGTTCTTGCTATGTCCATTCGTTGTCACTGCATGGTACCATCTACAGATACACTACAGTCTCTCCTTTTTCACATCAAACACATCAACTGAAGCGATGATTACAGGACATCAAATCACCTGCTCATCTGTACTTGCTTTTGCTTCGATCTGAACCGTTCAAAATTGATTGAATGATCTAATATATCAAAGTATTAGTTCCTGAATTAAATCACAACCGTTCAGATTAAACGAGCGGCTCGATTTAAGCGAGCAAAGTCCTACTCACCTCGTATTAAATCACGGTCGTTCAGATTACACGCCCCTGAATTAGATGGTCTAGGAGGTGGTTCTATATATATGCAATGAATGTGTTGACAGCAGTAACATAAACGATCTAACACGATGTTTTCTATACAATCACTTGGCAGCATTAAAAAAAAAAAAGGGATCCGCATCTGGTGCTTGTATTTGAGGCAAGCATGATCATATTTTGTCTCGATTCGACCGTCACGAATCGATCGACCACCACGAACGGTTGTGATTTAATTTAAGAGGCAGATATTTTAGTAGTTGATGAATTTTGAACGGTCCAGATCGAAACAAACAGAAAATAAGGAAGAATTATACAAGCAGCGGATTTGATTCCAAAAAAAAGAGGTATCAGGTAGATAGAGAAAGTAGGTTAGCTTTATAATTAGATCCAGCTTAGCTTAGAGAGAGGTTCTGACAGATTGAAAAAAAAAAAGGATTCTATTGTCCTGAAAAATTAACATATATTCAAAAGGGGTTTTCTTGTTTAATCATGTTTCAATTCGATAAGAAATTAAGTGACACTATTTTGTGAGAGAGAGCATATTAGCATAGTATTTCAATTCAGAAACCACTTCATCAACATCAAGCCCACAAAATTAACTATAACGTTAATCTCAACAAATAACTTATAAAGCATAAAAGGGCAAAAAGAAGAAAAAAAAATGCAAGTGAGGAAATTCTATAGTGCTTTATTTAGTACCTTGAGAAATATGTCATCAGATGCTAATCAAAATCAGTGTTTTAATTTTGAGAACATCGTCTAGATTGTGGATCCGAATCTGCTGCTTGTATTTGAGACAAAGCAGGATTCTGCTTGTCTCGATCCGACCGTCACGAATCGATCGACCGTCACGGACGACTGTGATTTGATTCAGGAGGCAGATGTTTTGACCGTTAGATGAGTTTTGAACGGTTCAAATTGAAACAAGCAGGAGACCAGGAGGTATTTGACAAGCAGCAGATTTGGTTCCCTAGATTGTGGCCTTGTGTGGGTGAATAAAATTGAAAATTCTAATTCAAGCCCTAGTGTGAAAAAAGGTTTTGCCAAATATAAAGGGACATGAATCATGCCAAATTGAATAAAACTTGTCATCGGTAAACAGGTCGTATAGGCTACAACTGAACATGTTCTTCAGACTCCACTCATCTTGAATCATCAATATTTCAACACACAGACAGGTCTGAAGAAGCTATCAACTACAGACATATAAAGCTATCTTATACTGGACACGCACCCAACCTATTAAATAAAAATTATAGCCTGAAACTTCTTTTTTTATCATTTTCCTTTTATTTCGTACAATACCAACGATGGAGATATATTTTCAACCTGGTTCACTTGGGCTTGATATATTTTCATCCTGGTTCATTTCAAACGAAATCCTGAGGAGAATTTTAAATCTGGATCGTTGGATTAAAAATAAGAGAAATTTGTTCCTATGCCATCAAATAAAAGGCCAATTGTCAAAATGTCATTCGATAACTTAAAATAGCCTAAATATCATTAAAATCGTTATTAAGCTGTCTTTATATCATTATCTCTAATTTGATTCAATTAAAAATTAAAAAAATTCAAAATACCACAATTACCCTCTCCCCTATCTCTCCCCATCAGTTCGATTTTTTTGTCTCCATCGCAACACAGAGAAGAGAGAAAAGAGGGAGATGGAGACCAAACCCTAGCCACCTCTGACGCGATTTTTTTGGTTTCGATTTCATTCTCCATCGCAAAGGGTAGTTCTCCATTGCAGCACGATCTCATTCTCCAACGCAACAAACTCTGGACTGAGTTGGCACCCCATCTCTTCATCGAACCAGTCTGTACCCGACAGAGGGCTAGGGTTTGGGTCGCCGACAAATCTCCCTCTTTTCAACAGTCGACTGCTGCTTTCGATTTTTTAGGTTTCGATTTTTTAGCTCAAAATTTGAAACAAAAACTCCACTTCTAAAAAAAAGAGAATACAATTCCTGATTCATTTGGGGTGGATCTTTGGGCTCCATACATTTTCCATTGGCTCACACTGCTTTAACCAATTTCATCAAGGTTTTGGGTTTGTTATACTTATTTTTTAATGTACAGAATACTAAAAAAACTTTCGTATATAGATAATCTAATATTTTCTTGCAAATTAGAACAAGTGTTTGTATTATAAAACGAGTAAACAATAGTTTTCTCAGCTTAAATATTTTAAGCTGTTCTTTGCACAGCTTCAATATTTTTCTCGGCCTATGGAAAGAAAAGGAAGCAGGCTACCCTCTTCTGATTGATTTTTATGAACAACAAAAACCTATAAGCCTATCGTGATGATTTGTAAGCTTAACTCTAAACATATGGATTAGCTTCATGTAACGAATCCATATTGTTTAAAGTTCAAAGATCTATATGACAGGTCATACATTTACATGTCAATTTTTCAAGAACACTTTGAGTTCATTAATTATAAAGTCCGAGGGCTATGACAATGTAGAACATTTAACATGTTAAATTCAACTTCTGCCTTCATTTCTTTTACCGCTGGATCATATATGCGAATGGGCTAAAAAGTTTACAAAATCGGATTAAAGCATTTAGGACATTTGCTTATGGACAGAGGTCAGTTAAAGCATGTATACAGCAAAATATGCAAAACACTAATCAAAACATGCCGACGTTATTACCTAAAAAATGTTCATCTCAGCATATTATAAATAATATGCATGGGTATAAAAATATTCTACTGATAACTAAATGCACATAAAAGAGGAACTCACTTGTGTTACTGAAAAGCACATATATCATGCCAACAACTGGAATTGAAACATAAATATTGGCCTACTCGTACCAAAACTGATTTAAAATCCCTAAGATGTTCCATATCCCTTCAAAACATGACAACAACAAAAATCTAAAACCCCCAAAAAAAATTGCACCTTAAAACAAGAACGACCATGCTTAAGCAGATGGGACTTCAACTTCGCCCTCACTGATCTCAGTCTGGAGGTCCTTGGGGTCCTTCCCGTCGACTGTGCACCCGACTGACACACAGGTACCGAGAATTTCCTTCACACAACCAGATAGGTCCTTGGCCATGGAGCGAGGCCGCATGATGCGCGCAATCTCAATAACATCATCCAGGGATATGTTGCCATTGTGTTTAATGTTCTTTGTCTTCTTCCTGTCTCTCTCTGGTTCCTTCAACGCCTTGATCACCAGGGCAGCAGCAGAGGGGACCACAGTCACCTGTTTTTCGAATTGTCAAAATAATTAGCAAACTAGGTGCTTCCTCCTTCAATAACATGTAAAACAAACAATTATGCTATTGATTGAGTGTTCAATAGAAGTTGTTAGGGAATACAAACATGCTAACCAGAAACCAGACAAGTAATTGTGTGCACTAGCATACATAGAGATCAGATACTGCACTATTATGCTGATATATGCTGCGCTATATACTACAACTACAAAAATAAAAAAGAAATTATTTTTATAGATATAGTGCAGCTACTAGACATGTCTTTGAATAGAACTACCTATGGTAATACACTTAAATATCAAACAAATTCCATGGTAGAAGTTTTTATTAAAATCTTCGCTATTTAACGCTGCGTCCAATTTATAATATTTATAACCTACATTATACAATATACACACAGCATTTCTTTGTTGGAATCCAGATCAAAGATCGGTATAAGAAAAAATCCAACGTTGCACCCTGAAAAAAATCCAAACCAAAATCAACATAAAAATTTTATGAATTCACAGATCTAGCAAGAACATATGAAAGTACCTTAGCCTGACGATTCTGCACGGTGAGCTTGACGGTGACACGGAGACCCTTCCAGTCCTTGGCTGTCTCCTTGGCGATATCTTCTCCGATTTTCTTCGGAGAGAGACCGAGAGGTCCGATCTTAGGCGCGAGAGAAGAAGCAGCACCTACTTCACCGCCGGTGACTCTGACGAAGACATCGACGACCTGACTGGGATCGAACTTGGGAGGCATCCTCGCGACTGGGTTAGGTTAGGAGGAAGGGAAGGTGGCGGCGCTAGAGGGAAGAGATGGAGAGAGAGAGAGAGAGGAGAATAGGTTTTGAGCTGTGAACTCAGAAAGGAGGCGCGGGGTTAGGGTTTCCCGGGTTTTAGAGAGCATTTTTTGGGCTAACAGGCTTGAATTATTGGGCCGGACTTGTGCGGATAATTGATGTTGGATTTGTTTGGGTGTGGAAAATGAAATTGGGTCCGAATCTGCTATTTTTTTTAGAAAAAGAGGGTCTTATTATTTATTTACGGGTCATTGGATTAAAAACGGACGGACAGATTGGCGAGGATGAAATGTAGAGGTCTCTTTAATATTAATCTGATTTGTTTATTACAAACTAACGGTCTAGATCAAAAGAAGAGAAAAACAGTGAATCTCAATCCAATGAAATTGGGTGTAGTTTTAGATATAAATCCCCTAATTGCTCGTTGTGTTTTCATGTGTGAATACCAGTTATTAACTTATTGTTATTTCTATGGGATATCATAATGATTAATTATGTATTCTCAAATAAGTTAGTACGGTCTACATGATACAATATGATTATCATTTAAAAAAATAACTATTTACTTATGATCCATATAAAGATATCAAAATTATGAAAATTAAAAAAAATGTTAATATTTCCCAAATAATTTAAAAATAATTCGTAAATTTATAAAATTAGTCTATAATTTGAAGAAAAAAAATATATTATTTTTCCAATGTACACCATAATATTTGTAATATTTTGTAGCATACTATCGATGTTAATTGCTAAAAATAATATATGTTAGTTTGTGTGATATCTTGAATTTCGTGTAAGAGTCCTCTTCTAAAGTTGAGTATGGGAGGTGAAAAGAGAGAGGATAATAATATTTCAGGTAATGTTTGTAGTGCCAAAATTTGTAGGATTGAGATTAGGTGTTTGTAGGTTTCTCTCTCATCAATTGATTAATTTTCAAGTATCATGAGAAAATAAAAATTGAGTCCGATTAGATTTTCATTTTCCGCCCAATTTATGTAGATTTGGATGATTCAAAATTCTAAACTAACTTTAACCTTTCTAGAGTGAATCGATGGAAGAGAGGGAGAAAGAGGCTATTTAGGCCTGTCAAACGTGGGTAACGATCACGATAGTGATCATTATCGTTAATCGTTTTGTTTAATATACGATATAATTTTTAATTTTGTTAATCGTTGCGTTAATTAAACGCAAAAAAAAATTCTGTCATTAATCGTTGCGTTTGGTTGAACGATTTTAACGTTTAAATTTGTTATCGTTACCGTTCAAAACAAAACATCTCCAAAATCAACTAATCGTTTGAGTTTGGTGCTAGTAAACATCTCCAAAATCAGAAAAACAGAAAATTACAAAATCATAAAATCTCATTTCGTTGGGACTGAAGGAAGTGATTTACAACAGGGATGAAGAAGTTTAATTCAGGGGGTGTGAGACAGAAAGGTGTGCACGAACAGTCTTGACAATCTCTGCCTAAGATGAATAAAATCACATATGATAAAATCAGTATCATGACTGTTCACAGCAAAGCAAAAGAGTTTTGGTGCCAGTAAATCAGGAAATCAGTAAATCAGCTCCGATAATGAAGTTTTGGTGCTAGTAAATCAGCTCATGACAGTTCACAGCAAAGAAAAAGAGTTTTGGTGTTAGTAAATCATCAAGGATAAAGAAGCAATAACAAAATCAAGTTCACAGCTCATGACAGTTCACATCAAAGCTCATGATTGTTAATTTGTTATAGCATCAAATGCAAAATCGATAGGCCTATGACAGTTCACAGCAAAGCATCAAATTCATCAACAAATCAAAATCGTGAAGAAAAATCATTACTCAAAGAAATCGTTATAGCATCAAATGCAAGCAAATCAAGTTCACAGCAAAGTTCATGACAGTTCACAGCAAAGCATCAAATTCATCAACAAATCAAAATTGTGAAGAAAAATCATTACTCAAAGAAATCACATCAATAAATCAAGGAGAAATCGAAGAAGGAACCTACCCGATCATCCATGGCGTGTGCTTCGGTGATCCCACCTTCTCTGACTGCCTCTCATGCCAGCAAGGTATACATCTTCTTCAAGCTTACACGATGCTCAAATGATGTGCTGATTGAAGCATCGAGTCATCAATCGCCGAAATCGAGTCATCAATTGCCACACCAACAGATGATTAGCTCGCCACCATCTCCTCTAGACGATGATGCTGAAGATGCAAACGACCTACGGTTCTAGACAAAATAGAAGGAAGTTAGAGAAGTGAGGCTGTGCGAGAAAGAGTAGAGGAAGTGAGGCTATGCGAGAGAGAGCTGCGAGGCGGCTAGGTTTTACACCGCCTCCTCTATTTCTCCGCACGAAATAGCAGAAAGACGAAACGAAACCAATGAATTTCGTTTGCATTTCGTTAAACCCGAAGTATATTTCGTCGATCGTTCTGTTCTAACCACGGAACAAAAAAATCGTTCGTTGATTGTTTCGTGGAGACGAAACGATACGATACAACGCAAAAAATCGTGCTGTTGACAAGCCTAAGGCTATTAGCCTCGCTCTCGAGTTTCCAATGCAGAGTGTGAATTGAGGTATATGAGGTGAAAGGAGAGACTTCAGGTGTAAATGTCTTGGAGGCTTGGAGCACACCCTTGTGCTCCCGAGTTTATTTTCAGAGGAGAACACGGCTGCGTCATCTTGCTCTCAAGTTTTATTGTTGCGGATGGACTGGAGTTAACGAGGATGAGTCGAAAGAAACATGCAATTCATTTCCGTCCAAATTTATAACCTCCGATTTGAAATATAAAAATGCTTCCATTCCCGTAATTCACCTCTTCTTCCCTTCTATTCTCTTCCATTTTCTGGAGCACACTCTAATAGCTGCGAAAAAAATTCACCTCAAAAAAGGTGACCACACTTGTCAGTAACTTGGTTTCCAGGACTGGAGTGGCAAGAATTAAAATATCCAGATCAATCCAGTCGTATCCGCTGCACTACAAGCTTCCAAAGATGGAACTCCAGTTGAATTTAAAATCTGTGTGATCTAATACGAACGGACAGAATCGCACGTTGATATCCGATCAGAAGCTTCATTATTCTGTAGGATCCGAATCTAACGGTAGAAAATTCCTCTTATATTCGTTCTATTTTCACAATTCTGTACTGGACCAAGGCAGGCAATTGTAAACCAAAAGTCCACTACGAACACTCCAAAACCTTTGTATTTCATTTATTTTTTCACACGCTTTCTCCCCTCTCTCTCTCTCTCTCCCACCGTCTCCTCATTGATTATATGCAGAATTTCATATAAAGACTTCTAAAATTTTAATATTACATATTTACACACTGAAATTTCATAATTACATATTTATCTATTTAAAACACAAAACGTTTCATACGAAGACCTCTAAAACTTCAATAATACATATTTAGCCACTGAAATCTCATAATTACATATTTATTTATTTAAAACACAAAATGTTTCATACAAATGCTTCTAAAAGTTCAATATTACATATTTATCCACTCAAATTTCATAATTACATATTTATTCAAGTAAAATACAAAATGTTTTATTATTATCCAACATAACTGCAAATTAATAAATTTAATGTAAATTAACAATTAACCCGTTAAATTAAAAAATAATAATAAATAAAAATTCAGAAAAAATAAAAAACTCGGCCAACACGACCTGAACCTGTCGATCTGCTAACCCATGGGCCTTAGATGGGTTGCAACTGGCTTAAAAAAAATTTATCCGTCCAAACTCGTCCCGGCAAACCCGTCGGCTCGGCCAACCCATCGACCCGGGCGAGTTAGGCCCGACACAGCCCGACCCGTTTTCAATTCCCTACCTCTATTAGTGTTTTAGAGTGTCCGCACGAGTTTTAACACAAGTTTTTTCCAAAAGAATGGTCGCTACCCGTCTTCGACTCTTGAGTTTTTTGGACGAGTTCGCACGAGTTTGCCTCGGGTCGAGCCGGGCCAGATCGCGATCTCGGAGTTTTCGGGCCAGGTCAAACACATACGAATTTTGTCAAATACCTAAATAAAGGAGAGGAGAAGCGGTGTGAAATAAAGAAGCTAACGATTATACCCTTCTTCCCAAACCTGGTCCGACAAACTCGTAGCCCGACCAACTCGTTGACTCGGGCGAGTTTGACCCGATCCGACCTGGCCCGACCCGTTTCCAATTTCCTATCTCATTTAGTGTTTTAGAGTGGTAATTATCATTTAATTGTTAATTTACATTAAATTTATTAATTTGCAGTTATGTTGGACAATAATAAAACATTTTGTGTTTTACTTGAATAAATATGTAATTATGAAATTTGAGTGGATAAATATGTAATATTGAACTTTTAGAAGTCTTTGTATGAAACGTTTTGTATTTTAAATAGATAAATATGTAATTATGAGATTTCAGTGGCTAAATATGTAATATTGAAGTTTTAGAAGCTTTTATATGAAACGTTTTGTGTTTTAAATGGATAAATATGTTATTACGAAATTTCAATGACTAAATATGTAATATTGAAATTTTAGAAGTCTTTGTATGAAATTCTGCATTGATTATAATGTCAGAAATATCCTCCTCTCACTGTACTCAATTCTACAAAACATCTCGCATTTTGAATTTCCCACCTCAGTTTCTCTACCGAGGATAGAGATTCTTGTGATTTTAATTCTACAAAACATCTCGCATTTATTTTCAGTTGCTTCTTTTTTTAAATAAAACTTCAGCTAAAAGATATCAGGTGGTTGAAGAGATGTGACCTATTTATATTTGTTCTCTCTGTTCAATTGAGTTTTAAGTTATGGATGTTTTTTCACGCGTTTAAGGTATTGGAGAAACATTTGGGAGATTAACAATAGAAGCTATGGCATTTGGCCTCCGGGTACATTTGCTACTATACATTTTTCTTACTTGTTCGAAATTAAATCTCTGAATTGTAGTTCCTTCTGTACAAATTTATGTCAGAAATGGTGCCAAGAAATGCCTTAATTCTATGCAGTATTGGTTATGCCACTAATTTCTTTTTGATGTGGTAGGCAAATTACCTACTCACTTCCATTAAACTAGAAAAAAAGGAGAGTACATGTTAACGGGGACAACAAGCAGTGCATGAATAAAATATTGGAATGCAGGCCTGATAAAGAATATATATAAATTCCTATAATTTACTGCCCATTGATCTGCTTCCATGTTATATCTTTGATTTGCACGAAAGATCAGTGACGGATAACTAAAAATCAGAATGGATCAACTGACTCACTCTAGAAAAAAAGTTCAAAATTTATCATACAATAAAAAAAAATCTGAAAAATATGTTTATAATTTTCTTTTTAAATATGCATCATTTTGAACCACCTTGATAAAAATCCGAAAAACCCTGCGAAAGATTATGTTCTTCCTTCCATATGGTCCACACTCAGAACATCTCACTAAATCCTTTCTTATACTTCTTTTTTGAACTTGTTGCTATCATTTCTTTCCAGGTTTCGGAAACATATGCAGGAGGCACGATAGAAATCGTCGACGAACACAGTCGGAAGAAATGGCACATAAACTCTAGCTGAGATAATGCTCTTTCTACTTAGAAATCCAGATGTGAGAGTGAAGATGGGAGAAAAGGGACGGGAACTTGTAATTAACAAGTACTTGAAAAACAGCACATACAATAAATTTGCACTTGTACTTGCCGATTGCATGAGAACATTGTGACAAGCACAAATTTCATCATTCCTTTTATTGTACCTTTTTATTTCATTTAGTTTTACACAGTTTCATACTATTGCTGTCAGGGGCGGATCCAGAATTTTCGTCAGGGGGAGGCAAGATTTATAAATTTTTTTCCGGGAGGGGAGGGGGGGCAAAATAACACAAATTTTCAAATATACATGGTTATTTCGGAAAAAAATTTAACAAATCGCACAAATACACTGGATTATTTTGCAACAACTGGATCCGCCCCTGATTGCTGTACAAACAACTCAAGTTGCTTGACCAATTTTGCTAATGGTATTTTTTGCTCATTACAATCGAGTCTTTTATATTATTGACTTTTGAAGTTCTATTTATTAAAAGAGCCTTTATTGAAGTTTGAAAAACTACACATAATGCGCGCGCACACACACGCGCACTTTTATATAATGTATTTCATTATTTTCCTTCCAATAAAAAAAAATCTGAAGTTGTACAATGTTAGTAGCTGCGAGTTGAGTAACGAATAAATTGATAAATTAGTTGTGCGGTGTGATTATGGTCAATTTTTAATATCACTGCCATGATTATGAAGGGTTTTCAATTTTCAGTAGCAACTGAAGAGTAAATAACAGCTACGAAAAGAAATGCATACTTTAAACATACTTTCACCTTTTCGAAAAGAAATGCATCAAATTTCCACCAAGCACAAGACAAATTTTAAAATCCATTTCTTTCTCCTTATTGAAAACGGATAGAACTTGACACTTCTATTAAACTTAATATAACTGAAAGATCATTTAAAAAAGCACTAGTGATACTTCATTTTTTATTGATATAAAATTTCAGAACATAAGATTCATCACAATTCTTTTTTTTTTCAAATTCATCATATTATTTAGATTGCATTCAAGTGATGGATTTTAAATATAAACACAGTTTGAAATGATTGTGGGAGGTTATTATCAGTTATATAGATTATCAATTCATCCTACACTAAATTTTTTTTTTTTTGCTCGCACTTCTTTGTAACTACTAATGCGGTACGAGACAAAAATCCAAACAAAGCCTACGATATTGAGATTAACGGAGGTGCCATCAACACAACAGATACCATTACTAGATAAGAAAGATAAAAGAACCCCAAGAACAATTAACATATCAACATGCAGCACAATGCACTATCCTTAACTAAACATTCTGTACAAAATGAAAATGGCAGAGAGAGAGAGAGCACCTTGGCAGCTTCTGCCAAGTCAATATTCTCCATCACATCACAGATGGAAACAAGTTAACAGCATTATCGCCAAAAAGGGTCACAACAAGGCTGAGCTAGGTAAAATGGGAAATCTAACCATAGCTCAATCCAACCCCCACACTCAGTCAGTAAAGTAAACTCTCACTGGCAACCAATTTACTTTTTCTATGGAGAAACTATAAATCCCTCTTATTAGAATGAGAGGAAAAAAAATATCCCGCGAACCTTTCGATCAGCTTCACTACCCTTTGGAAGATTCTATCGCTTCAGCAATCATGAGAGCACACCTCGCTTTGTACATTGCCAGATCAGCCTTTTCCATAAGCAGTTGCGCTTTCTCCCTCTTAAGCCTGGCCATGTTTGCCGCATGCAATGCGGCATTCTGGGCATCCTTCAGCTTGAACTCCTCAACATCTTCTTTAAGGAACCATAGATTGTCAGAAGGTAAACTGGTCGGGGTTGTCCTGTCAGGCATGTCAGAACTTGAATGGCATACCTGCTTACCCGTCAACACAGTCTGGTTATGAGAGAGAGGTGATACAGACTGGTGGTTGTCAGAGAAATGAGATGCTGGTGCCCTTGTTCTGCTTAGATGATTGAGCCTGGAAATAGATGTGACTTTCCGTCGAGAAGAAGGTGCACTTTGCCTTCTTCCTGAGACAAAAATACAATACAAAAGAGATATATAAGACAACTAGGAGTAAAGAAACAAATGTCTGATTCCTTGAACAAAAAACTAACTTCTTTAAGGAGCAAAGTGTTCTGCATGAAAATGGCTTCCATTTGCCCCAAAGAAGAAAAGAAATACAAAAAGAATAAAAAAATATAAATAAGCAAAATAATAATGAAATAGTAATGACAAAATAACTACCAGATTTGTGGGATCTGCCGTGGCTTCGGGAAGAGAGGAACAGCTTCTTCTGGGTACGCTTTAGCTGGAGGCCACGGGGCCTGAGACAGAAGGCGAACATGGGTGGCTTCTCAGCTGGGGGTGCCTTGTTGAGTGCACTGTGGGGTGCCCTTAGTATTTTTCTGACTGAGGATTCCCATTCATCTAGAAGCTTCTGATAATGCATCCACAGTGGAGGCTGCATAGTAAGAGAAAGAGGGAAATTACTACTGTGATTATGTACCGTGGACATTTTCAACTCTAAAGAAATGCCTGGCACAAAATAAACTACAACTGTGATTATTGATAATTACTGATAACAAGGGAAAATATGAGTCCTAGTATAATAAGTAGTTAAGTACAACCATGCAACTCTGGAGTAAATTAGCATAGTCACTCACTAACAGCCAACCCCAGTTTGAAATTTTAATTGCTATCAGTCTATTTTATTTCTCTTAATATTTGTTCAATATTAACCCAAATTGTCATGTTTCACGCCAAGAAAACAAAATAAGTAATATGGAAATTGCAAATAATCGCACAATTAATCCCCTTTCTGGCCCAAAAAAGATGAGAGTGACAATTTAAACCTGTAAATGACGGATTAGAGGCATCTCCTTCATTTTTCTCTTGGTACTCCAGTAACTAACAACTTCCTTCACTACATCCATTGGCCCCACATCCCCCATTAGCTCTTCAATCTGCTCACCAGTGAACTCCACACACTGATTCATGTATGCAAGTTTCTCACACTTATCCATAACCCGCTCGAATAAATCTTCTGTCAACTCCCTTTCTCCATTGAAGCCCAAAACCCACTCCTCATCTTCACTATCCATGTCATAAATAACCCTAGATGGGTGAAGAGCTACATCTACATCTGACCCAACCTGTCTGATGTACCTGAGCCCACGCACAAATGGCCGTCCGAAAGCAACCATATTTTCACCATCAACCATTCGTACACCAGGAGTAGGAATGTTTTTAACAGAGGCAGCTCTCATGTTTTGATTGTAGCATTCTTCATACATCTCCTTGAAAATAAACCACTGATTTCGATCAGTAAATTCTAAAGACCAGTCCCTTCCACCCCGCCACATCATTGCATGGGTGTACCGATTTGTGGACCCTGGTTGCATGACCTGGTTTGCACGGTAGAAGTACTTCGTCTCTCTGGAAAACTTCACGCATAGTCTTGCACCCTCCTGCTTGTCAGAGTTGAGCACTATATGGGCCCCACTTTCCCTCCAACCTCTGCTGTCAGCTGTGACCAGCACATTTGCATAGCAGGTCAAGGCATCATCAGAATGATTTGGATTTGAACATCTACTACTCTGTTGGATCTTCTGGGGGTTGGGTTGGCTTTTTGAACCTGGTTTAATAGATGATGGTTGAGATGACGTATCAGAGGGGGGTTGGCTTTTTGAACCTGGTTCAATATGCGATAGTTGAGATGAGGTATCAGAGCAGGATTTTCTGGCGAAAATTGGATCAATTGAGGGCCACAGTTTTGGGAGAGAAGATGGCCGGGCTCGGTGAAGTGTAGATCTTCGAGCAGTCGGTGTGGAGCTGTGAATTAATGCATTTGTCCTCTGTACTGGCGCTGGCAGTGCAAACACATGTGAGATTTGATCAACTGGAACTTCAACCACGGAGGTGGTCAGAGGAGAAGGCACCATTGCATCCTTCTCAACTATATTGGTACTATTAGTAGCAGAGCCATCTTTATTATTGTCATCTCCAGAAGCACACACCAGGGTGGTTGGTTCCAGAATTTGGGGAGAACTGCAGGCCGGCATCATTCCATGACAGGAACCAAGTACGAACGAAGCCGGTTTCGAGGTGCTCTTCTCGTTCACGAAAAATATCATTGGATTTATGCCAGAGAAAGTTGGTTGGTACACCAAAAGCGGGTCGACCAATCCACTCAAAGAATCCTGTTCAGTTGAAAAGATGTTTTTGCTATTGTATAAATGATAAAAATAATATCTTAAACAAACATAATGAAAAGATTTATCATTGCAATTTGGAGAGTAAGGAAAGGGAGATTTGGACCTTTTTAGGTAATGTTCAAATGACTGGATTTAACCAGCTTTTAGATTAAATAAATACAAATATTAATACCTCCATTTTTATGCACAAGTATTCACATTTAAGCCTCTTCAGAAGATAAGCCCAGGTCAGATTAGTAATCTGAAAGAAGCTGAACAAACCTATGACAGCCCGGCCCTTGTAGCCATGCAAGCCTGAAATTGTACAAGTAATTGAGGTTACCGGCACTTTGGACTCTTTGCCATTGCATTCATTGCCCATATAAAGCATTCCCACAAGGAAACACAAGAGAGAAACCGCCGACCTCAAACAAGCCTCAAACAAGAAATATCTCGAACCAGATGAGTTGTCCGAAACCATTATTTCTAATTTAACCAGTGGAGACATGATACTTAAAGCACCATGATAAAGAAGGAATAACGAATGCCAATGCCAGAAATGCAACCTAATTAAAACCTGTCCCGCAAACATATTTAGCGGTAAGTTCAATTTCAGCACTACTCTACAATGGCTTGGCAAAATCTTAGTTGCACTGGCTAGTGTGGTGTCAGCTGCTGATGCAAGAATGGATATGGAACTGAGATTATCCTTCCTTTTTCGAAATCTTTTCCTAGAATAAACAATGACGAACTTGTCATTATTGACCGGGCTCTTATTAGCTCTTACATCAAAGTTATGACTATTGGACGTTACAGGTGATGGGTTGGATTTCTGCTGGTACAAGGAGCATGATAGCAAGGATACGACTGGTTTTGTCTCCACGATCTTATCAATGCTAGCATCTGAATCATCTTCTCTCTCTTCTTTAAGATTTTCTCCTGATAGCGAGTTTGGGTTTTTGTTTTCATTCCATTTAGATCTGTTCGGTACATCACTAGGGAAGAGCAATAGTTTAAAGCGTTCATTGTGAAGATCTAGCCATTCTTCTTCTTGGTCATCGTACCTCACACGGTGCTTGCGAATTACCGGGTCATACTCTTTCACTGAACCTATGTACCAACTATGGTCAAGAGGCCAATAAACCCTTATTCTCCACTTGACAATGGAAAATGGATTAAAATCTCTCAAATTAACCTCATAGAAACGGCGCCTTTTCCTAGAGAAACCTTCACGCCTCCTAGGCCCCAAAACCCGACATGAATCCACTAAACCACTACTCTCTTGCACATCAGATAACATGTTCATCTCATTGACTGGCTTCAAGATATTCAAACCTGACCTCAGATTAGAAAGGGAAAAAAGCGTGTGTGCAGCATTCTGCTCGAGATCTTCCACTTCTACTTCCTCAGAGCACTTTGTTCTCTCTTTCCTCTTTTGACCAGATAAATATGAGGAAGTGGCACCAGAGCTCGAGGTCGAATCTACCTTTTGGAAGCTTCTATTATTTCCTTTTTCATGAGTCTTGTTCTCTGAACGATCGCCTAAACATTTACGCTTCTCCTCTTGCACTGATATTTCAGTGTCGCTCTCAGAATTATCAGCCCATGTAGAACCATTATGGCTCCTTGAACCCTCCACTTTATCAGAATTGGAACCCGGCACATTAGGCTTGACCCGCAAGGCACTAGACCCATTTCGCCTTCTCTTAATCCCTGCTCCAAAGGCATTTAGGGGCACCTCCTTTAGCGCTCCTTTCCCCTTGGAGGATTCACTGTTCTCACATGCCCCAAGTAATCTAGGTTCATTTTTCACACCTACAACCTGATTTGTGGTCTCAGAAGAAGGTTTCCCAGTGAGTTTCTTCTGATTTTTGGCAGAAACTATTGATCTAGATTTTTTTACAACAACTTCTGACAAAATTGGATTTTCAACACTGGTATCCATCTACAGATCGTCGGTTTGAATAAAAGATAAACGAAATCAGTAAACCGACCATCCATTATAGGCGCAGGAATGATGGTAACCTCAATTGCAGATCAATTAACATGATTGCAGTTGCATGGTCCAAAAATAGAAGAAAATAGGGGCCTGAAATTTGAAAATTATTAATCAAAAAATTCAAAACTCCAGATACCCCAAGATATCCAATCAATCAAATTAAAATTAGAGAAAAAAACATGCCTTGATCAAAATCACGAACTGCTGGGACTTCGACTGTCGATTGAGAAATCTTCTTAGCTCAAATAGATCCGACGGTTGCACCAATTGGGTTTTGGGGCAGAACTGGTCGGCTAGACAAAAGAAATTGCGGATATGATGCAGCCTAGAATAGCACATCGATTTAGGGTTTCGTCAATTGCAGGAGTACCTAGGGTTTTAGATTGGGGAAAAGTCGGAAACGGAAAAAAGAAGAAGAACAATGATGTATCTACACCTCCCATATCAGAGGTTCATAGCTTCGATTCTGGCAAATTGCGGGTCCCACCATTCAGAATCGACTTCAACCGTGTACGCCAAGTGCAGAACATTATCCATAAGAAGAAACAAAAACTACGGGTCGCCTTTAATAGAACTCGGGTAATGTAGATCGTTAGATCTTTGATCGAAGGGTCTATAATTTAGACAATGACGAGAAAGGCATTAATGCGGAGGTTTCTTGGCTGACTGGAAAGTGAACGAAAACAAAGAAAAGCGACGGTTATGATTGTCAAAAGTGGACACGTGGAGGGTCGTCCGTCTGGCAGAGTACCTGGTGGTGAATGGACCTCGTTGTTATCGCCACCCTTTGATAGACGTAATTGAACGTAGGTCATTGGATAAGGATCCATTTTTTATGATTTTAACGGTCGCCCGTAAAAATTTGGTAATGGGTCAGGTAGTGTATTGAAATTTGAAAAAGACCGGACCGGTTCAATTCGGGTGGTTCATGGACTTGAATGGTTCATGAATTGGACGGGCCGATTTTATTCAGTTTTTCTTTTTACTCGTCAAAACATTAGAATTAGGGCTGCAAACGAATTGAATTCGAACGAATTAGTTTGTGATTGAATTTGATTTGAAATTAATTTCGAACTAGTTTGATTTGAAATAGAATAGCAATTGAATGATTTTCTTTAGAATAGCAATTTGATCATGTTTAACGGTTCGGATCGGTCGTTGGAATTTTCAAATTGGATATAACTGATGTGGAGCACGAGCGATTTGGTGCTCCACGTGCTCCACATCCATTATCTCCAATTTGAAAATTCCAACGACCGATCTGAACCGTTCAACATGATCTACATATTAAAATCTACTTGGAGATTGAATTTTATATTTTTTTAAAGAGATAGAAAAGTTGCTAATCAAACGGTTTCTAAACCAACAAAAGTTGTGATTTTTATACCTCTCTAAAAAATAACAAAAAAATTCAAATAAATATAAAATTCAATCTCTAAGTAGTTTTAAATATGTAGATCATGTTCAATGGTTCGGATCGATCGTTAGAATTTTCAAATTGGAGATACGATGTAGAGCATTAGCGGTTTGGTGCTCCATGGAGCACCCTAGCCTTTCTCTCTCTCTTTCTCTCTATATATATATATAGAGAGAGATATATATATATATGCTATGGTGCATTACGAAACCAAGATTAGTTTTGGCATCACATTCAAATTTTAAATTTTAAAATTCAAACGATCGATTCAAACCATTCAATGTGATCTCCATATTGGAATCTTACTATAAATCAAATATTTTATTTTTTTAGAATTTTTGTACTAATTTTTAGAGGGGTGCAAAATGAGCCATATTGGATGGTCCAGAAATTAGTATATCAATAAATTTTCATACCACTCTAAAAAATAGTAAAAAAAATTCTAAAAAATAAAAAATTTGGTCTTTAGTGAGATTTCAATATGGAGATCACATTGGACGGTTTGCATCGATTGTTTCAAATTTTCTTATTTGAAATTTGAGTGTGATGCCAAAACTAATTATGACTTCGTAATGCACCATAGCATATATATATATATATATGTCGGTTCTTTTGTAACTAACTTTCACATCTGTTTCAGATTGCTCATCAGATCAAACATACAACATATGGTATTCAATGCGTACTTCACAGAAAATCTCATTGCATGTGTCGTGGAAATTTGAGTGATCTCAACCAACCGCATCTCATGCCATACATGCTTGCTCAAGTTGGATTGCCAACAAATGTTGATGACATACCGGTGGATGATGGTGTGCCTCCAGAAGTACCGTCAGAGCCTCATTCGCCGAAGTTGAATGAAGATGTCATGAATTACTGTGATGAGATGCTTCAACGCGGGGATTATGCTGGGTTTGCGGACATGATCACGGGTCAGATTACACATGTGACTCCACCCCATTTTGGGCATGATCATGAAGCAAGTACATCGCAAGCACCACCACGACGAGATTTTTCCACCACATGATCAAAATGCTCAATCTCATTGGATTACTGTGATGTTTCTTGGCTGATGCATGACATAAGTGTTGTACCGGATTAGTTGATATCTTCCAAGTTGATCTCTATTTACTATGTTTCGCATACAATCTTCAATAAAAATTTCTGTCCTTACACCTAACAACCAGTTTGAATTTGCTACTATTAGCAACTTCAATTTCAATATTACTTTTGACGTGAAAGTCATATATGGTTGTTTTCAAATGTTCCTTTGTTGGAAATATTCGACCTTCTGCTAATGGCTCCTCAAACCTTTTTGGAATACCAAAAAATGCTTCATCAGAGTCTACCATACCAGACACATCATAAAATTGTCCAGCTAGGTGTTTATCCCCCCGATTTACAAATGGAATGATATCTCTCTACCTAATTGCTATGTCATCACCTTCGATTTCATCATCCCCTTCACTTTCAACATTATCCCTAACATCAAGATCTTCAATCTCATTAAACTCATTTCCTCCTCCTCATTCTTCTTCTTCTTCTTCTTCTTCCCTGTTCGTATCAAATTCATTCTCTATTGCTTCAAAGGTTTCATCGAATTGAAAATCACGAGTTTTGCTACTAAATATGTTGGATTCTAGTATGCTATTCAAATTGGCACAAAAAACAGATGAAATAGGTATCTCCTCAACTACCAGTTCCAAATAACGATAATTGTAACAAACTGTAATATTATTAAGAGTCACTTTTCATACATTTTCATCACTAACTGGGATCAAGGTAAAATACATTTGTCCAGTTGGACCTGTAATCATGGTTCGGACTCTGATATTCAAAGTATATGCACTTCGATCTAGTTCAAGACCATTATATATTTCATTTTTCAACTCTTCAAATCGACTGTGTTCAGTGATAGAAAATGAGCATTTTGCTGGTGAACTATAATCTTCTTCTTGTGCCCCCTTAATTATTTGATCTCCATTATATATATTAATAATGATAATTTTTGCTCAAGATCATGTAAGACGATTCAAATGAAAGAATTTATTTCAAATAAAATAAAGAATTTCTACTAATTCATAAAATAAAAAATGTAAATAAATACTTACAGTGCAACAACAATGATGAGGAAAAACAAAGACATGAAGTTTGTATTGCGGCTAGAGTTTTGCTGGTGCATGGGAAGTGTTTTTATAAGGTTGGTTGAAGTTTCCAAACCGGTAAAAAAAAATATACCGTGTGCTGGAATTAGATCGAATTGTGGCAGAACAGACACATGGTATCTTTTTCTATCGTGCCTCCCTCTCACACGGTAGAAAATATATCGTGCAACCAGCCACACGGTAATACCTCAATCGATTTGACTATTTGGTCGAAAAATTTGACACTCTTGACTACTTTCGTCACAATTATTTCCATAATTACTGAATAAAAAACTGCGGGATAAGAGTAATACCCATATGGTAATCGTGGAGCGAGTGCATTTAAAGCACACGAGAGTAACATCTCACCATCTAGTCCAAGCATCTCGTGTCTTTAAAATTATGTGTAGTTGTAGTAGTAGATCTCTAATTCTATATACTCATGTCTCAACATTCGTCACTGTTCATTTCCAAAGTGTTATAAACAGTGTTTTCACTGTTCATGATACAGTAAAATTACTGTTGATAATATTTTTCTAATTTTCGCTGTTCATGCTACAGTAAAATCATTGTTGCTAATATTTTTTTTTCAAAAAAATTTCCCTGTTTTTTATTTAAAAGATTTATTATAATTTTATTATTACAATACGAAAATTTAATTTTTCGCGCGGAGCACGAGTCGAACGCTAGTATGTATAAAGGATCTTGTTATAAAGTTCCGAACTTTGTTCTCCACAGTGCTCTCATATTTATGAATGTGAAATGCAACATATAAATGTGACCCAACAACACAGATAGTGGAGGCACCATAGGAGATAAGACGAGACGACATATATTGCCTTGCATCACTGTATAAAGGACAAGCGTGCTTTCATCACTTATCCTAAAATAATGTTGCCTTGCAACAGCCCGTTGTAAGGCTAGTCGTCTAGGTATATCTAAATCTGATATGGCATGAGCTCGATCAAAATCTGCAAAACCTGCAAAATCTGAATTACATTACGTACTGAATTCCTTTCATGAAATGATCTCGCATGCCACATCATACATCTCACTTGTCAATGCATGGTTTCCATAAACTGTAACATTACAAAATTTCTTAGGGTAGCGTCGTATACTGTTTAGGGAATTGTAACAATCAATTCAATAGCGATAATGGAAGGAAAAGACGAAACAGGTTGGGTCTAGTATGAAAGACCACAGATGTACATGCGACGCCTACAGAGTAGAGAACCATCAACCGATGAATAATAGTGTGAGAAGAATAGAATAGGAAGGACATACTATTTAATTCGCATGAGTTTGTTTTTATATAATAAAAATGCAAGCATTCTAAAAAGATATGTCAGATAAACGACCGAAGAGATACACCTCCAGTTTATCTTTGACATCAGAACCTCTTTCGCATGCTTAACGGTGTAAGCTTCACTAAAAATGTATGTCAGATAAACAATCGAGGGTATTTACCTCCAGTTTATTTTTGGTATCAAAACCTCTTTCATAAGCTTATGTTTGTTTTTATGCTTATTTTGGTCTTTATGATCGGTTACGATTTTTATTTTGTCGAACCCGACATCTAATATGTGGATACAAATTGTACAATAAAACGTGGGTGAAACCTGATCCGACTTTTTATATTTAATTAGACAATTATATTGCTAGTAATAAAAAAATTTATTCAATTTTCGTCACAAACTTACATATGTATATTTTTTTTGTCAAACTTCTTAATTTTAATTTCTACTACGAATGAAAGCCAATGTGTTATTTAAATTATTTTATTGTTACTTTTACTTTTGTATCATTAAAAAATTGTGTGAAATATTGAAATTTGTAAAATCTACGAAATCCGCAAAATTCAACTGTCTAAACAAAATATGAATTGAATGATTTTTATTTTTAGTTGGTTGATTACAAATTGAAACAACTACAATCCAAATGACCTCTAACAAATTGAAAATCTATACGAAATCCAACTAATCCGACCCATTTACACCCCTACCGGGCGTCACTGGTCAATAACAGATGCAATAAAACACAAAAGAGCCTAAAAAGAGAGACCTTTTCTCCAAAACATTTATGTTCGACAAATATAAGGTAAAAAACAAATTCTTTTCCTAGCTAAAATTAAACTGAAACAGAAAGACAAACAGTTTACTGACACATTGCCAATGTCTATAAGTACAACACAAAAACAAAACACATCCTGTTCATGTTTATTTCTCAAGCCAGTCATCAACAAAGAACAAGTTCATTATAATCCCTCACCCCTTCCAACCCGGACTAATTCCAAAATTGACGAGAAACCACTATCTACCGAACGGGCTGTTGGTTGTAGTGGTTCTTCTCTTTCTTCTTGGCAGCTGCAAGCCGAGCACTCCTCGCTGCTGCCTCACTGGCAGCCTTCTTTGCTGCCGTGTCAGCCTCTTTTCCTGTCTTCTTCTTCTTGGTTGAAGCAACCTTCTTGAGTCTCTCTTTGACATCATCGGGATCAGCACTGACAGCCGACGGCTCCTCATTGGTAGGTTGGCTACCATTGGTGTCAGAATTCTCCGCCTGGTCTTGGGGCTCCTTGAATGATTTCTCCTTCTTGGCTTTCTTTTTCTTTGAGGTCTTGCTCTCACCGGGTGCCGCCGCATTGTCCTTCTCACCTTCAACTTGCTCACCTTGCTTACCATCTGTAATTCCAGATGAACAAACAATCCAAAAAAAAAAAAAATAATTCAAGTCAAACAATCCTTGCACAAACAAACTTATAAATTTAATAGCATGGAAAGCCACAACAAGTGAATTACCACATTATTATTGAGCACTCACCTACCCTTGGTCAGGAACCAGTTAGCCTTGTTCCAAATGGTCTGCAGGGTAAGGACAGTAACGACCTACTGGTTTTCCGGCCCAATTGGTCCAACATTTATGTACTACAGTAGACACGGATCGATATGTATATGGGTCTAACATCAGATCATAACACTACTAGGGTGTAGGTCTGGACATGTCAGTACTCCTACTGTGTTTTACTTGTGGCCCAACAAGACTGCTAATTGTAAATAGTACAAGTAATTACAGATAGAACTTTAGTGAGATAAAAATATTAACATCATAATTCTAGAAATATTGACCAGGTCCTTAAAAACTCCAATCTTTCTGGGTATAGGCCAGGAAGGCAACAGTAAAAAAAATTGAAGCTTACTATGGGACATATTATGCGAGATTTCTTGACTCCTGACACGTAATAGGACAACAGGGAAAAGGAAAATTTCAAGTTGTAGAAAATGTGCAGAAATCAAATTCAAATTTTAGTAGATCATGTTCAGTCAGGAGGTTCCAGAAAAAAAACTGAAACCTAACTTTGCATATTCTACCCATAAAAAGATGGGAACTGAAGCACTTCATCAATAAACAAAGAATAACTTCAGCAAGATAATCTCACAACCAGAAGAAAATGAATATATATTAAAAAGATGCAAGCAAATGCAACAATTTTACCTTCTTCATTCTTGGTATTGTTCCCAGAAAGACCAAGCTCAGCCAGCACGGCATCGAGCTCAGCAAGCTCCTTCTTCTTCAGCTCCTTTTTAGACAGTTGTCTCTCAGTATCCTTGGCAGGAGGAGGTGGTGCAGGAACTGACTTGACAGGAACTGGCTCTGCATGAGCTGGTGCTTCCTCTTCATCAGCATCCTCTTCATCATCCCCATCGTCAATGCCGAGACCCTCATCCTCACTTTCACTCTCCTACAATAACAGATGAGAAACATAGCTGTAACATGCTTGCATAAAAGAAAAGGGAACTGGTAATAATAGATCGTATGAAACAAAAGATAATTTAGCCTTAGGTGTTAAGCTTTCCAATTGGTATGTGGTGATGAACCCCCACAGGCAGCTCATTGACTAACAGATCCTCCTTTACAAAATAAGGAGTATTAAACAGAACATGTGTCCAGCACAGATGGTCAGGGACACTGCAGTTACCCGCCCGCTACCACTAAGATCACAGGTTCAAGCCCCAGAAAATGCTAGAGAGGGGAATTTGACACCTTGAGAATTGGATGTCGGGCCTAGCCTCCAATATAAAGAGGGCCTTAATAAATAAAACAGGAGTACTCAACAACATCATGTATCTTAAATATAGCATTTATAATACAAAATAGGAGTGATCGTGTGCGATGGTGGTAACAAGGATTCTAGGTTGCTTTTACTTGCCAGAAATCCAAAGAACAGAAACATAAAATTCCCAGATGGGTCCTATTTTTAGGCACATGCCAGAGTGTAGTTGTCAGCAGGACCCAAATCTAAAATACAAATACTAACAGCACTGACATAAAATCCGAACTGCATAGCCAACTGAAAATTTAAAAACCTACCATAACATAACACGACCCCTACGTGGCCATGATAGCTTAATTACTTGGACATTCCCACTCATTAAAATCATAAGACTATTCAGAAACTTCAAACACCCCACAAAATATCGAATTGCAAAAGCGTGCAAAGGCGGAGGAAATGGATAAATGTCATATGCCATGGCACTGTACAAAGTCCCTAAAATAGAGATATGTGAACTCGACTGTCATGTTTTGACATATTCAGCCTTTGTTAAATTGTACAACAAAATTTCAGATATTATGATACATACAATATAATAAAAACAGATTGTGACACAGTTAACATATGGCACTTCCAAAGTTGGCATACAGAAAAGTGTATACAAGTCAACAGCTTCAACACTGGCAGGTACTTGTAAAACAAACAGATAACAACGCAGTATTTTATTGTGTGTTTGAGTTTGAAAATATAATGCAGATCAATTTCCTACCACATGAGGTCACACTCTCAGTTAAATTTCCACAGTTATTTAAAAAAATTGTTTCTAAAAGATAGTTTTTTTATAAAGAGAAGTTTAGGGTAAGTTCTGAAAACATACAGTTGCCCAAAAAAAGCGTGAATAAACTCATAAATGCTAACAAACATTTTTCTTACTCACAAGAATCAGAAAGGATAACATGACTGCATCTAAGAGGGGAAAAACAGCTGCAACACTATTCAAATACTTCTTGTTTTTAAAGGAAAAAAATGTTCTAACACTATCCAAAATTCCAAACTTAAACATGTGACCTAACTACAATTTTTATTGAAACAATTAGAATAGGACCTAATCACTATTAATGCATGAGCACAAAGTGTGCACTCAATGTAGCAACAGAAGACACAAATGGCACAACTAGCATAAGGAGGTTGCTTCAGCATGATACATTCTAAAACTTTCTACTCCGTGCTCAGTTTTTCACCTTTGTACAAAATTATTATTAGCCAGAGCACTGTGTCACACTAAATGCAATTGATTGAACTAATATCAAATAACACTAAAATCATACTCAATATTAGAAGAGAAACAATGCAAAATTTTAAATTAGAACAAAACCTCCTCAATTGTAGCATCTTTCTTGCCTCCCCTTTGGTCAGGTTGGCTCCACGAGGTCTGCAGTGGGGCTGTATTTGCATAGAAATCGTCGTCATCATCCTCCACATCAGCCCATGACGTGGCGTTGAGAGTGGTCGGGGCCCACACCACAGGTGTTGGTTCAGGTTCCTTATTACCACTTCTTTTGCTACTCCCATGCTTAGAAGAACCCTTGTTCGACGATTCCTTGTCAGATTTCTTCTTCTTCTTGAGGGTATCTAGCGCCGCAAAAACATTAGTGCTGTTGATCCTGATCGGGCCATCGTCTCTCCTGTTGCCTCCACCTACCATATCTCGCGAAATTGAAAACGATTTACTGTCGGTTGCGCGTCGTTCCTGTGCCGAGATCGAATTAGATCGATCTGAGCTCTATGCGCCAACTTTCAACAAAAATAATCTCGGATCGAGTAGGTAGGGAGGCTGAAGATAGAATTAGGGTTTGATGGGTTTCCAAAATTGGGGCAAAATCGGGAAATTTAATAAAAAAAAATCGAGATAAGGAAACGAAGAGCTCGTTTTATTAACAAGTGAAAGGAGAGGAGTTCGAAACAGGGGAGAGAGAGAGAGAAGAGGATTAGGGTAAAATAGAGAGAGAAAGAGAGATAGATAACGTCACACCTGGAGAACTGGAAGGTTCCGTTGCTCTCCAGTTGATGTACTGTTCTATGGTGAAAAAAATGGTGTGCCATCCCAACCGTCCGATCTGTTGGGATCCTTCTTGCTGCACCATCCCAACCGTCATTCATTTTTTAAAGAGGCTTTCTATTTCGGTGCTAATTATTTGTTTTGTTTGGTATAGAATGAGCGTGTTAAAATAAGTCATAATTCATAATTGAACCCTGAAATGTAAATTATTTACATGATTGATAGGTTTCGTGCGTTTCAAGATTAATATCAAATGTGAAAACAGTGTATGCTGGGAGTTGTCGATTAAGGTTAACATAATCTTTCTATTTTTTAAGTAATTTATTTTATTTTAATGTCTGATGTAGACATGTTTTGAGTTGATATAATTTTATTTTTATAAAAATATTTAGATTACATAATAAAAAATCCGTTTTTTTTGGTTAAAAACCCGTAGGCAGATTATTCTGAATATTGATATTTGCAATTAGATCCGTGCCTGCACAGTTGATATTATATATCGATATTATAATATACTTTATATCTTAAAAAATGAAAAAAAATTAATTAACAAGACTTTCCTACTATAAAACGTGATAAATTATATATAAATTATAAATATATCTTTATGATTTAAATAAACAGTCTGATAATTCTGAATATTGGTATTTATATTAGATCCGCGGGTGCTGCTACTTTATAAGTTAAAAATCATGAAAAAAAAACTTAACATAAAATACATTCCTATTATTATAAACATGATAAGTTAATTATGAAAATGCACTTGTGGTTTATGTAAACATTATAAGTTAGTTATAAAAGTTCGTATTGAGCAAATGATTTAGTAGCTCAAGTGATAGCTTATTAGAATGACTGCAATAACGTCATGGATTCAAGTCTTCATAAGCACACATATTGAAATCTCGCAGATGACATCTAGAAAATAATAAATATCGGAGGTAGCAAAATTTTTATTTATATATATATATATAATAAAAAATAAAGTCCGTATTGATTAAGCAATCCATTGAATTAGTGCTTAGTTTTTAGTAATTGTAAGGTGAAGATCCTGAACTAACAACGAAATTGATACATGACCTATAAAATTATGAATAAAGAAAATGTTATTATAATATTGTTCTCAATATAAAAAATATAAAATTATCATTGTTAAAAATTTGAAATCAAAATTACAAATATTATTTTTTAATCTTTTTAGGGTCACAAAAGAAATTTTTTGTACCCATGAGGATTAGGCTATCCTTAAATTATTCCTTCGGTGAAGAATGAAAATCCCATTTAATTACTACTCTAGGTAGGATTTGTGAAAGATCCTAATTTGCGTGTAGCATTAAATAATAATACTGAAATTGTCAAACTCCATTTAGTGTAGTAATAAGATACAAAACGTTCATAAAGAAAGTTTGGGATTCAAACTCTGGTGGACTATATTTTTAAAAAAAATTCAAATTTATTTTATGATTTCTCTGTGAATATATACCGTAAATCTTCAATGAATAAAAAATAAAAAAGTAATACTGGGAACTAGTTTAGTATATCTTATTCCACAGGAACATGGTCTGCGATTCCACGACAGCGACCTCCTATCCGTTGGATTTTGCATCATCCATCACGCGTATTACAAGATCGGATCTCGATTGAGATCGACTAAAAAGGTTAATGACTTAATTCCATGTGATGTCAGTGATGAATGAACGCCGCCTCAAAAAAAAATTGTATCTGGATAAATAATGATTGTGTAGCTTTCTTGAAAGTGCATCTATCATCTATGATTCATGCATTGATACGTAGAGACAGAGGAGTCCGTATCTGCTGATATTATGAGAGAATAACAGAGTTTTGTTATTTCGCAATTGATCTTTCGATTTATACGAACGATATAAATGAACTGTATTATATAAATTATTTGTAAGAGAGAAATAGTGACAACTTGATTACTGGACAACTTCCAATCAATAAAAACGTAAGATTACAGGTTTCAGTAGTGTTAATGCCAAAAGCAGGATAATTTGCTTAGATTAGGGTTTATTCTAGGAAGAATCCGGGACGTGCCACGTCATCCAATGATTCTGTTTTTGACTTTTTTTTCTCATTAATAGGCCATGAATCATGTAAGAAGCAAACAAAAAAGCTTTTGAATATTGTGCTCCTGTTCATCTTTTCCTTATTTTTTTTTTGAAGAATCTTATCTGCTTCCATTATCATAATTAATCACTTACAGTAACTACTAATTATGATTTTTATAGTGATATCAAATAATACGAATGGAAAGAGACCTGTCAAGTTGCATAAAAAAATAAAAAATGAATGCAATATTGCAATATTTACGACACTGCAGCTGGGTCAAAGTATTGACAGGATCCACCCCTAAACAAATAAAGAAGCAACCATAATAAGAAATGGTAAACAAACAAAAAAGAACAACATATGAAAAGAGAAAATTGGAATACCGGTCTAAATTCTAAGTTCCAGAAAGAATAGCCACAACATGCAAATGGTAGGTTCCAAACTTATTGCTCTAATCGGTTACCAAAAGAGAATAACAAGTCTATTTTTAGTCTATCGATAAAAGAACAATGAACTTCAAATGAAACTTTCGGATTCGAAATTCAGCAAAAATTAAAGACCACTAAATAACTAGAGACACTTTAAATCACTTTAATAATATTTAAAGGTAAAGAACAATCATCTATTCTTATAAAAAAATAAAAGTCCATTGGCGACGTTATTAGTAGTTGTCCAGCCTTTACAGAAGCATCAATGCAATGCTACTTGAAGAAAATGTTCATAATCCAACAAAAGGGAAGTCTTATGTATATTCCATCGTTTTACATAGTCCAAAATATCAGCACTGCTCTACTATAAACAAACAATTTCAGGCTAAGAGCTAGGATGCCTTTAATCCAATTGGTATGGTGAAACATTTACTGTAGAAGGAGAGAAAATAACACCACGACAGAATCAAGGGGGCCCAAAAAAACATTATTTTGTGTTAATAGGAAAAACAATTATACAGTTATGCAATAAAGAAGAGGAAAATCATGAGGAAGACCATCAGGACAAAGAAAATCTTGATCATGAGCCACCTGTTCGATGAAATGCTATTTAGGTACTTTAGCAGCTGGCCTTGTGCTCCCTCAACATTTGCCAATGTGTCTTCCATATTATCGTCAATTCTGTTATAATTTTGCTGACCTCAATTAATTCAACAGTACCAGAATTGAAAATGATAACAACAAAAAAAAAAAAAATTACAGTTTAAGTGCAAAATAGAACCAAACTAACAGTACCAGATCTGAAAGCATTCCGTACCAATTAAGATTTACAGTTTTGAGTGCATAACAGAAGCCTTAAGCAATAGTTAACAGAACCATCACAAGTTAATATTGGAGACACCAGTCATGCAACTCACAGTAGTACTCTACCAAGCAAGGAATTTGCGAACTCACGTGATTTTCCCTTTGGAGGTGACAAGTTGGACCAAAACTTAAATTCATATAAAGCGAAAACTGCACAAGATTTGGGATTTCAAACAGCAAAATATATTCTTTTCAATTACCTAGTTGCTTTAAGAGACTCTGCCCTCTGTCCTAAACCAACTGAAACTAGTGTTTAATCATCTGATATTCTTCAAGCACTGACAAAATATTGGGTGACATATTATAACCAAACCCAGTGCAATCAGATATCTAATTAAGATGAGTACAAGGAAATTGACTAGAACTCCCAACTAAGTTTCAAAGATACTGTGTTCTGTAAAGTCAGCCAAGAAAGATTTTCATAAAAAGGAACAAATTTGCAAAAACAAGGAAAAGAGGAGCATCCTATATTCATCTCAACTGCAGAGGACACCGACTTTGAGAGCGGAGGAAGACAAGGAGTCCTGGAGCAGTTTGACAACAACAACAACAAAGCCTTTTGTCCCAAACAAGTTCGGGCAAGCTAGAAATGAAGCCCATATTGGATTTCATTTCCACAAGATTGGCTGAATTTTTACGTTGGCTCGCCAAGCCTATCACAACCCTCCTCCTTTCCGGGCTTGAGACCGGATATGTGAAACATAGGCAGAGTTCCTTTATATGTGAAACATAGGCTTGACAATTAGGAAAATACACATTGGCACTTGACAACCATATCTGATGTCTAACCAAGTTCAATTGTTGATGCGTAGTAAGAAACAAGTCATGGAAATTCATTATGGATTCAATGTTTGCTATAACATGGCGCCACCCAGAAGAAGGTGCCACATCAGCCTGCTTTGCATGAGCATCTTTTAATTTTTGAATTACTAATATACTCCGTTGGAAGCGACAGATAAGTGAATATGTCTGTAGGAATAAGAAACTCATCTGAATCTCATTGCTATTTTCTACCCAACTTTGGAAAGATTTGGTGGATCTATCATAGGAATTTGATGTAGATGATGAGAACTGTTTAATTCAACTATACAAATTCAGAACTTATTTTGTGCCAAAAATGAAAAGTTGGGGTTGTACCTCACGGACCAATAGTACATGTCAAAAATAATCCACAACTCATATGATATCATGATATAGACAAAAATAAATCTAAATCCCTTAACCAAGGAAAGCTCAACAGGACATATAGACAACCTGATAGCGATTTCTCCCTGCTGGGAAACCATGGTGGCGAGCTGGGTAAAGATGTTACCCAGTTCATGGATGGTCGACTCGACATTTTGGAGAGCCTCTGCTCTGCTCTGCATGTAGCTGTCTTGCTGCACAGCCAACTGTTGCTGCTGCTGCTGCATCATAAGTGGTTGAGTCGATGATGAAGCTTCTCCATTCCCCTTTTTCCTGTATTAAGCAGAAAGACATAGACTGTTCATGAGAAGTTATTAGGGAAGTGCAATATAAAACAAGCCAACAGGTGGGGCTGGTTGTGTATGGGTTAGGTCATGCCATATCTAATTATAAACTATACACAAATCCATGCCTGACAGAACTGTATCCAGTGTAATACAGGTAGCGATATCACTACTACTACTACTATTACTACAACAACAAAGCCTTTAGTCCCAAACAAGTTGGGGTAGGCTAGAAATGAAACTCAATCGGAGAGCAATATCACTATCCTACATAAATGTAAATTAGAACCTAGGAAAAAAAAACAGACTGCAGCTCTACAAATTAAAACACGGCAATTGATGCAGACTGGTTTCACATTTTCTTATTTTAAAGAACAACCATTATGTTCTGGACAAGAATACAATATAGAAGATATATTATCCATTTAACACTGGATGGCACAAATATTGCAGCAGTCAAAAGTAAGAACTAAGAACCAACCAGCATGTACCAAGTTGAGTAGGTGAGGTAGTAACATTCAATAATAATGACCTTAAAAATGGTACATACTGATACTGCACTAAAATATTAAACCTTGTGAATATTAAAATAATGTATAAACCTATTAGTCAATGTAGACC
>CAXKVX010000959.1:0-22718 GCA_964058865.1 Eleocharis quinqueflora | reverse complement strand
CTAATCAAAGTACTTCATTTATGGGTGTTAACCATTCAAGAAAACACAACAAAGCATTTGTGCTTCCCTGAGAAGTGTTTCTAATCAGAGTACTTCATTTATGAATGGTAACCAATCAAGAACACAACACAAAGCATTTAAGCGTCCATGAGAAGTGTTTGTAATCAATGTACTTCATTTATGGGTGCTAACCAATCAAGAAAATACCACAAAGCATTTATGCTTTCTTGAGAAGTGTTTCTAATCAAAGTACTTCATTTATGAGTGATAACCAATCAAGAAAACACCACAAAGCACTTGTACTTCTATGGGAAGTGTTTCTAATTAGAGTACTTCATTTATGGGTAGTAATAAATCAAGAAAACAACACAAAGCACTTGTACTTCTATGGGAAGTGTTTCTAATTAGAGTACTTCATTTATGGGTAGTAATAAATCAAGAAAACAACACAAAGCATTTATGCTTCCGTCAGAAGTGTTTCTAATGAGAGTACATCATTTATGGGTGATAACCAATCAAGAAAACACAACAAAGCAATTATACTTCTTTGAGAAATGTTTCTAATCAATGTACTTCATTTATGGTTGATAACCCTTCAAGAAAACACCACAAAGCATTAAAGCTTCCTTGAGAAGTGTTTCAATCAAAGTACTTCATTTATGCGTGATAACAATTCAAGAAAATACCGCAAAGCATTTAAGCTTCCTTGAGAAGTGTTTCTAATCAAAGTACTTCATTTATGGGTGAAAACCATTCAAGAAAACACCACAAAGCACTTATACTTCTATGGGAAGTGTTTCTAATTAGGGTACATCATTTATGGGTAGTAACAAATCAAGAAAACAACACAAAACATTTAGGCGTCTTTGAGAAGTGTTTCTAATCAAAGTACTTCATTTATGGGTGTTAACCATTCAAGAAAACACAACAAAGCATTTGTGCTTCCCTGAGAAGTGTTTCTAATCAGAGTACTTCATTTATGAATGGTAACCAATCAAGAACACAACACAAAGCATTTAAGCGTCCATGAGAAGTGTTTGTAATCAATGTACTTCATTTATGGGTGCTAACCAATCAAGAAAATACCACAAAGCATTTATACTTTCTTGAGAAGTGTTTCTAATCAAAGTACTTCATTTATGAGTGATAACCAATCAAGAAAACACCACAAAGCACTTGTACTTCTATGGGAAGTGTTTCTAATTAGAGTACTTCATTTATGGGTAGTAATAAATCAAGAAAACAACACAAAGCACTTGTACTTCTATGGGAAGTGTTTCTAATTAGAGTACTTCATTTATGGGTAGTAATAAATCAAGAAAACAACACAAAGCATTTATGCTTCCGTCAGAAGTGTTTCTAATGAGAGTACATCATTTATGGGTGATAACCAATCAAGAAAACACAACAAAGCAATTATACTTCTTTGAGAAATGTTTCTAATCAATGTACTTCATTTATGGTTGATAACCCTTCAAGAAAACACCACAAAGCATTAAAGCTTCCTTGAGAAGTGTTTCAATCAAAGTACTTCATTTATGCGTGATAACAATTCAAGAAAATACCGCAAAGCATTTAAGCTTCCTTGAGAAGTGTTTCTAATCAAAGTACTTCATTTATGGGTGATTACCATTCAAGAAAACACCACAAAGCATATAAGCTTCATTGAGAAGTGTTTCTAATCAAAGTACCTCATATATGGGTGAAAACCATTCAAGAAAACACCACAAAGCACTTAAGCTTCGTTGAGAAGTGTTTCTAATCAAAGTACTTCATTTATGGGTGATAACCATTCAAGAAAAGACCACAAAGCATATAAGCTTCCTTGAGAAGTGTTTCTAATCAGAGTACTTCATTTATGGATGATAACCATTCAAAAAAACACCACAAAGCATTTAAGCTTCCTTGAGAAGTGTTTCTTATCAAAGTACTTCATTTATGGGTGATTACCATTCAAGAAAACACCACAAAGCATATAAGCTTCATTGAGAAGTGTTTCTAATCAAAGTACTTCATTTATGGGTGAAAACCATTCAAGAAAACACCACAAAGCACTTATACTTCTATGGGAAGTGTTTCTAATTAGGGTACATCATTTATGGGTAGTAACAAATCAAGAAAACAACACAAAACATTTAGGCGTCTTTGAGAAGTGTTTCTAATCAAAGTACTTCATTTATGGGTGTTAACCATTCAAGAAAAAACAACAAAGCATTTGTGCTTCCCTGAGAAGTGTTTCTAATCAGAGTACTTCATTTATGAATGGTAACCAATCAAGAACACAACACAAAGCATTTAAGCGTCCATGAGAAGTGTTTGTAATCAATGTACTTCATTTATGGGTGATAACGATTCAAGAAAACACCACAAAGCACTTATATTTCTATGGGAAGTGTTTCTAATTAGAGTACTTCATTTATGGGTGGTAACCAATCAAGAAAACAACACAAAACATTTATGCTTCTTTGAGAAGTGTTTCTAATCAGAGTACTTCATTTATGGATGATAACCATTCAAGAAAACACCACAAAGCATTTATGCTTCCTTGAGAAGTGTTTCTTATCAAAGTACTTCATTTATGGGTGATTACCATTCAAGAAAACACCACATAGCATATAAGCTTCATTGAGAAGTGTTTCTAATCAAAGTACCTCATTTATGGGTGAAAACCATTCAAGGAAACACCACAAAGCACTTGTACTTCTATGGGAAGTGTTTCTAATTAGAGTACTTCATTTATGGGTAGTAATAAATCAAGAAAACAACACAAAGCACTTGTACTTCTATGGGAAGTGTTTCTAATTAGAGTACTTCATTTATGGGTATTAATAAATCAAGAAAACAACACAAAGCATTTATGCTTCCGTCAGAAGTGTTTCTAATGAGAGTACATCATTTATGGGTGATAACCAATCAAGAAAACACAACAAAGCAATTATACTTCTTTGAGAAATGTTTCTAATCAATGTACTTCATTTATGGTTGACAACCCTTCAAGAAAACACCACAAAGCATTAAAGCTTCCTTGAGAAGTGTTTCAATCAAAGTACTTCATTTATGCGTGATAACAATTCAAGAAAATACCGCAAAGCATTTAAGCTTCCTTGAGAAGTGTTTCTAATCAAAGTACTTCATTTATGGGTGAAAACCATTCAAGAAAACACCACAAAGCACTTATACTTCTATGGGAAGTGTTTCTAATTAGGGTACATCATTTATGGGTAGTAACAAATCAAGAAAACAACACAAAACATTTAGGCGTCTTTGAGAAGTGTTTCTAATCAAAGTACTTCATTTATGGGTGTTAACCATTCAAGAAAACACAACAAAGCATTTGTGCTTCCCTGAGAAGTGTTTCTAATCAGAGTACTTCATTTATGAATGGTAACCAATCAAGAACACACCACAAAGCATTTAAGCGTCCATGAGAAGTGTTTGTAATCAATGTACTTCATTTATGGGTTATAACCATTCAAGAAAACACCACAAAGCATTTAAGCTTCGTTGAGAAGTGTTTCTAATCAAAGTACTTTATTTATGGGTGATAACCATTCAAGAAAAGACCACAAAGCATATAAGCTTCCTTGAGAAGTGTTTCTAATCAGAGTACTTCATTTATGGATGATAACCATTCAAAAAAACACCACAAAGCATTTAAGCTTCCTTGAGAAGTGTTTCTTATCAAAGTACTTCATTTATGGGTGATTACCATTCAAGAAAACACCACAAAGCATATAAGCTTCATTGAGAAGTGTTTCTAATCAAAGTACCTCATTTATGGGTGAAAAACATTCAAGAAAACACCACAAAGCACTTATACTTCTATGGGAAGTGTTTCTAATTATGGTACTTCATTTATGGGTAGTAACAAATCAAGAAAACAACACAACATTTAGGCGTCTTTGAGAAGTGTTTCTAATCAAAGTACTTCATTTATGGGTGTTAACCATTCAAGAAAACACAAGAAAGCATTTATGCTTCCGTGAGAAGTGTTTCTAATGAGAATACTTCATTTATGGGTGATAACCATTCAAGAAAACAGCACAAAGCAATTATACTTCTATGAGAAGTGTTTCTAATCAGAGTACTTCATTTATGAATGGTAATCAATCAAGAACACACCACAAAGCATTTAAGCATCCATGAGAAGTGTTTGTAATCAATGTACTTCATTTATGGGTGCTAACCGATCAAGAAAATACCACAAAGCATTTATGCTTTCTGGAGAAGTGTTTCTAATCAAAGTACTTCATTTATGAGTGATAACCAATCAAGAAAACACCACAAAGCACTTGTACTTCTATGGGAAGTGTTTCTAATTAGAGTACTTCATTTATGGGTAGTACTAAATCAAGAAAACAACACAAAGCACTTGTACTTCTATGGGAAGTGTTTCTAATTAGAGTACTTCATTTGTGGGTAGTAATAAATCAAGAAAACAACACAAAGCATTTATGCTTCCGTCAGAAGTGTTTCTAATGAGAGTACATCATTTATGGGTGATAACCAATCAAGAAAACACAACAAAGCAATTATACTTCTTTGAGAAATGTTTCTAATCAATGTACTTCATTTATGGTTGATAACCCTTCAAGAAAACACCACAAAGCATTAAAGCTTCCTTGAGAAGTGTTTCAATCAAAGTACTTCATTTATGCGTGATAACAATTCAAGAAAATACCGCAAAGCATTTAAGCTTCCTTGAGAACTGTTTCTAATCAAAGTACTTCATTTATGGGTGATTACCATTCAAGAAAACACCACAAAGCATATAAGCTTCATTGAGAAGTGTTTCTAATCAAAGTACCTCATATATGGGTGAAAACCATTCAAGAAAATACCACAAAGCACTTATACTTCTATGGGAAGTGTTTCTAATTATGGTACTTCATTTATGGGTAGTAACAAATCAAGAAAACAACACAACATTTAGGCGTCTTGGAGAAGTGTTTCTAATCAAAGTACTTCATTTATGGGTGATAACCATTCAAGAAAACACCACAAAGCATTTAAGCTTCCTTGAGAAGTGTTTCTAATCAAAGTACTTCATTTATGGGTGATAACCATTCAAGAAAACACCACAAAGCACTTATACTTCTATGGGAAGTGTTTCTAATTAGGGTACTTCATTTATGGGTAGTAACAAATCAAGAAAACAACACAAAACATTTAGGCGTCTTTGAGAAGTGTTTCTAATCAAAGTACTTCATTTATGGGTGTTAACCATTCAAGAAAACACAACAAAGCATTTGTGCTTCCCTGAGAAGTGTTTCTAATCAGAGTACTTCATTTATGAATGGTAACCAATCAAGAACACACCACAAAGCATTTAAGCGTCCATGAGAAGTGTTTGTAATCAATGTACTTCATTTATGGGTTATAACCATTCAAGAAAACCCCACAAAGCATTTAAGCTTCGTTGAGAAGTGTTTCTAATCAAAGTACTTCATTTATGCCTGATAACCATTCAAGAAAAGACCACAAAGCATATAAGCTTCCTTGAGAAGTGTTTCTAATCAGAGTACTTCATTTATGGATGATAACCATTCAAGAAAACACCACAAAGCATTTATGCTTCCTTGAGAAGTGTTTCTTATCAAAGTACTTCATTTATGGGTGATTACCATTCAAGAAAACACCACAAAGCACTTATACTTCCCTGAGAAATGTTTCTAATCAGAGTACATCATTTATGAATGGTAACCAATCAAGAACACACCACAAAGCATTTAAGCATCAATGAGAAGTGTTTCTACTCAATGTACTTCATTTATGGGTGATAACCATTCAAGAAAACACCACCAAGCATTTAAGCTTCCTTGAGAAGTGTTTCTAATGAAAGTACTTCATTTATGGGTGATAACCATTCAAGAAAACACCACAAAGCATATAAGCTTCCTTGAGAAGTGTTTCTAATCAAAGTACTTCATTTATGGGTGAAAACCATTCAAGAAAACACCACAAAGCACTTATACTTCTATGGGAAGTGTTTCTAATTAGGGTACATCATTTATGGGTGATTACCATTCAAGAAAACACCACAAAGCATATAAGCTTCATTGAGAAGTGTTTCTAATCAAAGTACCTCATATATGGGTGAAAACCATTCAAGAAAATACCACAAAGCACTTATACTTCTATGGGAAGTGTTTCTAATTATGGTACTTCATTTATGGGTAGTAACAAATCAAGAAAACAACACAACATTTAGGCGTCTTGGAGAAGTGTTTCTAATCAAAGTACTTCATTTATGGGTGATAACCATTCAAGAAAACACCACAAAGCATTTAAGCTTTCTTGAGAAGTGTTTCTAATCAAAGTACTTCATTTATGAGTGATAACCAATCAAGAAAACACCACAAAGTACTTGTACTTCTATGGGAAGTGTTTCTAATTAGAGTACTTCATTTATGGGTAGTACTAAATCAAGAAAACAACACAAAGCACTTGTACTTCTATGGGAAGTGTTTCTAATTAGAGTACTTCATTTGTGGGTAGTAATAAATCAAGAAAACAACACAAAGCATTTATGCTTCCGTCAGAAGTGTTTCTAATGAGAGTACATCATTTATGGGTGATAACCAATCAAGAAAACACAACAAAGCAATTATACTTCTTTGAGAAATGTTTCTAATCAATGTACTTCATTTATGGTTGATAACCCTTCAAGAAAACACCACAAAGCATTAAAGCTTCCTTGAGAAGTGTTTCAATCAAAGTACTTCATTTATGCGTGATAACAATTCAAGAAAATACCGCAAAGCATTTAAGCTTCCTTGAGAAGTGTTTCTAATCAAAGTACTTCATTTATGGGTGAAAACCATTCAAGAAAACACCACAAAGCACTTATACTTCTATGGGAAGTGTTTCTAATTAGGGTACATCATTTATGGGTAGTAACAAATCAAGAAAACAACACAAAACATTTAGGCGTCTTTGAGAAGTGTTTCTAATCAAAGTACTTCATTTATGGGTGTTAACCATTCAAGAAAACACAACAAAGCATTTGTGCTTCCCTGAGAAGTGTTTCTAATCAGAGTACTTCATTTATGAATGGTAACCAATCAAGAACACACCACAAAGCATTTAAGCGTCCATGAGAAGTGTTTGTAATCAATGTACTTCATTTATGGGTTATAACCATTCAAGAAAACACCACAAAGCATTTAAGCTTCGTTGAGAAGTGTTTCTAATCAAAGTACTTTATTTATGGGTGATAACCATTCAAGAAAAGACCACAAAGCATATAAGCTTCCTTGAGAAGTGTTTCTAATCAGAGTACTTCATTTATGGATGATAACCATTCAAAAAAACACCACAAAGCATTTAAGCTTCCTTGAGAAGTGTTTCTTATCAAAGTACTTCATTTATGGGTGATTACCATTCAAGAAAACACCACAAAGCATATAAGCTTCATTGAGAAGTGTTTCTAATCAAAGTACCTCATTTATGGGTGAAAAACATTCAAGAAAACACCACAAAGCACTTATACTTCTATGGGAAGTGTTTCTAATTATGGTACTTCATTTATGGGTAGTAACAAATCAAGAAAACAACACAACATTTAGGCGTCTTTGAGAAGTGTTTCTAATCAAAGTACTTCATTTATGGGTGTTAACCATTCAAGAAAACACAAGAAAGCATTTATGCTTCCGTGAGAAGTGTTTCTAATGAGAATACTTCATTTATGGGTGATAACCATTCAAGAAAACAGCACAAAGCAATTATACTTCTATGAGAAGTGTTTCTAATCAGAGTACTTCATTTATGAATGGTAATCAATCAAGAACACACCACAAAGCATTTAAGCATCCATGAGAAGTGTTTGTAATCAATGTACTTCATTTATGGGTGCTAACCGATCAAGAAAATACCACAAAGCATTTATGCTTTCTGGAGAAGTGTTTCTAATCAAAGTACTTCATTTATGAGTGATAACCAATCAAGAAAACACCACAAAGCACTTGTACTTCTATGGGAAGTGTTTCTAATTAGAGTACTTCATTTATGGGTAGTACTAAATCAAGAAAACAACACAAAGCACTTGTACTTCTATGGGAAGTGTTTCTAATTAGAGTACTTCATTTGTGGGTAGTAATAAATCAAGAAAACAACACAAAGCATTTATGCTTCCGTCAGAAGTGTTTCTAATGAGAGTACATCATTTATGGGTGATAACCAATCAAGAAAACACAACAAAGCAATTATACTTCTTTGAGAAATGTTTCTAATCAATGTACTTCATTTATGGTTGATAACCCTTCAAGAAAACACCACAAAGCATTAAAGCTTCCTTGAGAAGTGTTTCAATCAAAGTACTTCATTTATGCGTGATAACAATTCAAGAAAATACCGCAAAGCATTTAAGCTTCCTTGAGAACTGTTTCTAATCAAAGTACTTCATTTATGGGTGATTACCATTCAAGAAAACACCACAAAGCATATAAGCTTCATTGAGAAGTGTTTCTAATCAAAGTACCTCATATATGGGTGAAAACCATTCAAGAAAATACCACAAAGCACTTATACTTCTATGGGAAGTGTTTCTAATTATGGTACTTCATTTATGGGTAGTAACAAATCAAGAAAACAACACAACATTTAGGCGTCTTGGAGAAGTGTTTCTAATCAAAGTACTTCATTTATGGGTGATAACCATTCAAGAAAACACCACAAAGCATTTAAGCTTCCTTGAGAAGTGTTTCTAATCAAAGTACTTCATTTATGGGTGATAACCATTCAAGAAAACACCACAAAGCACTTATACTTCTATGGGAAGTGTTTCTAATTAGGGTACTTCATTTATGGGTAGTAACAAATCAAGAAAACAACACAAAACATTTAGGCGTCTTTGAGAAGTGTTTCTAATCAAAGTACTTCATTTATGGGTGTTAACCATTCAAGAAAACACAACAAAGCATTTGTGCTTCCCTGAGAAGTGTTTCTAATCAGAGTACTTCATTTATGAATGGTAACCAATCAAGAACACACCACAAAGCATTTAAGCGTCCATGAGAAGTGTTTGTAATCAATGTACTTCATTTATGGGTTATAACCATTCAAGAAAACCCCACAAAGCATTTAAGCTTCGTTGAGAAGTGTTTCTAATCAAAGTACTTCATTTATGCCTGATAACCATTCAAGAAAAGACCACAAAGCATATAAGCTTCCTTGAGAAGTGTTTCTAATCAGAGTACTTCATTTATGGATGATAACCATTCAAGAAAACACCACAAAGCATTTATGCTTCCTTGAGAAGTGTTTCTTATCAAAGTACTTCATTTATGGGTGATTACCATTCAAGAAAACACCACAAAGCACTTATACTTCCCTGAGAAATGTTTCTAATCAGAGTACATCATTTATGAATGGTAACCAATCAAGAACACACCACAAAGCATTTAAGCATCAATGAGAAGTGTTTCTACTCAATGTACTTCATTTATGGGTGATAACCATTCAAGAAAACACCACCAAGCATTTAAGCTTCCTTGAGAAGTGTTTCTAATGAAAGTACTTCATTTATGGGTGATAACCATTCAAGAAAACACCACAAAGCATATAAGCTTCCTTGAGAAGTGTTTCTAATCAAAGTACTTCATTTATGGGTGAAAACCATTCAAGAAAACACCACAAAGCACTTATACTTCTATGGGAAGTGTTTCTAATTAGGGTACATCATTTATGGGTAGTAACAAATCAAGAAAACAACACAAAACATTTAGGCGTCTTTGAGAAGTGTTTCTAATCAAAGTACTTCATTTATGGGTGTTAACCATTCAAGAAAACACAACAAAGCATTTGTGCTTCCCTGAGAAGTGTTTCTAATCAGAGTACTTCATTTATGAATGGTAACCAATCAAGAACACAACACAAAGCATTTAAGCGTCCATGAGAAGTGTTTGTAATCAATGTACTTCATTTATGGGTGCTAACCAATCAAGAAAATACCACAAAGCATTTATGCTTTCTTGAGAAGTGTTTCTAATCAAAGTACTTCATTTATGAGTGATAACCAATCAAGAAAACACCACAAAGCACTTGTACTTCTATGGGAAGTGTTTCTAATTAGAGTACTTCATTTATGGGTAGTACTAAATCAAGAAAACAACACAAAGCACTTGTACTTCTATGGGAAGTGTTTCTAATTAGAGTACTTCATTTGTGGGTAGTAATAAATCAAGAAAACAACACAAAGCATTTATGCTTCCGTCAGAAGTGTTTCTAATGAGAGTACATCATTTATGGGTGATAACCAATCAAGAAAACACAACAAAGCAATTATACTTCTTTGAGAAATGTTTCTAATCAATGTACTTCATTTATGGTTGATAACCCTTCAAGAAAACACCACAAAGCATTAAAGCTTCCTTGAGAAGTGTTTCAATCAATGTACTTCATTTATGCGTGATAACAATTCAAGAAAATACCGCAAAGCATTTAAGCTTCCTTGAGAACTGTTTCTAATCAAAGTACTTCATTTATGGGTGATTACCATTCAAGAAAACACCACAAAGCATATAAGCTTCATTGAGAAGTGTTTCTAATCAAAGTACCTCATATATGGGTGAAAACCATTCAAGAAAATACCACAAAGCACTTATACTTCTATGGGAAGTGTTTCTAATTATGGTACTTCATTTATGGGTAGTAACAAATCAAGAAAACAACACAACATTTAGGCGTCTTGGAGAAGTGTTTCTAATCAAAGTACTTCATTTATGGGTGATAACCATTCAAGAAAACACCACAAAGCATTTAAGCTTCCTTGAGAAGTGTTTCTAATCAAAGTACTTCATTTATGGGTGATAACCATTCAAGAAAACACCACAAAGCACTTATACTTCTATGGGAAGTGTTTCTAATTAGGGTACTTCATTTATGGGTAGTAACAAATCAAGAAAACAACACAAAACATTTAGGCGTCTTTGAGAAGTGTTTCTAATCAAAGTACTTCATTTATGGGTGTTAACCATTCAAGAAAACACAACAAAGCATTTGTGCTTCCCTGAGAAGTGTTTCTAATCAGAGTACTTCATTTATGAATGGTAACCAATCAAGAACACACCACAAAGCATTTAAGCGTCCATGAGAAGTGTTTGTAATCAATGTACTTCATTTATGGGATATAACCATTCAAGAAAACCCCACAAAGCATTTAAGCTTCGTTGAGAAGTGTTTCTAATCAAAGACTTCATTTATGCCTGATAACCATTCAAGAAAAGACCACAAAGCATATAAGCTTCCTTGAGAAGTGTTTCTAATCAGAGTACTTCATTTATGGATGATAACCATTCAAGAAAACACCACAAAGCATTTATGCTTCCTTGAGAAGTGTTTCTTATCAAAGTACTTCATTTATGGGTGATAACCATTCAAGAAAACACCACCAAGCATTTAAGCTTCCTTGAGAAGTGTTTCTAATCAAAGTACTTCATTTATGGGTGAAAACCATTCAAGAAAACACCACAAAGCACTTATACTTCTATGGGAAGTGTTTCTAATTAGGGTACATCATTTATGGGTAGTAACAAATCAAGAAAACAACACAAAACATTTAGGCGTCTTTGAGAAGTGTTTCTAATCAAAGTACTTCATTTATGGGTGTTAACCATTCAAGAAAACACAACAAAGCATTTGTGCTTCCCTGAGAAGTGTTTCTAATCAGAGTACTTCATTTATGAATGGTAACCAATCAAGAACACAACACAAAGCATTTAAGCGTCCATGAGAAGTGTTTGTAATCAATGTACTTCATTTATGGGTGCTAACCAATCAAGAAAATACCACAAAGCATTTATGCTTTCTTGAGAAGTGTTTCTAATCAAAGTACTTCATTTATGAGTGATAACCAATCAAGAAAACACCACAAAGCACTTGTACTTCTATGGGAAGTGTTTCTAATTAGAGTACTTCATTTATGGATGATAACCATTCAAGAAAACACCACAAAGCATTTATGCTTCCTTGAGAAGTGTTTCTTATCAAAGTACTTCATTTATGGGTGATTACCATTCAAGAAAACACCACAAAGCACTTATACTTCCCTGAGAAATGTTTCTAATCAGAGTACATCATTTATGAATGGTAACCAATCAAGAACACACCACAAAGCATTTAAGCATCAATGAGAAGTGTTTCTACTCAATGTACTTCATTTATGGGTGATAACCATTCAAGAAAACACCACCAAGCATTTAAGCTTCCTTGAGAAGTGTTTCTAATGAAAGTACTTCATTTACGGGTGATAACCATTCAAGAAAACACCACAAAGCATATAAGCTTCCTTGAGAAGTGTTTCTAATCAAAGTACTTCATTTATGGGTGAAAACCATTCAAGAAAACACCACAAAGCACTTATACTTCTATGGGAAGTGTTTCTAATTAGGGTACATCATTTATGGGTAGTAACAAATCAAGAAAACAACACAAAACATTTAGGCGTCTTTGAGAAGTGTTTCTAATCAAAGTACTTCATTTATGGGTGTTAACCATTCAAGAAAACACAACAAAGCATTTGTGCTTCCCTGAGAAGTGTTTCTAATCAGAGTACTTCATTTATGAATGGTAACCAATCAAGAACACAACACAAAGCATTTAAGCGTCCATGAGAAGTGTTTGTAATCAATGTACTTCATTTATGGGTGCTAACCAATCAAGAAAATACCACAAAGCATTTATGCTTTCTTGAGAAGTGTTTCTAATCAAAGTACTTCATTTATGAGTGATAACCAATCAAGAAAACACCACAAAGTACTTGTACTTCTATGGGAAGTGTTTCTAATTAGAGTACTTCATTTATGGGTAGTACTAAATCAAGAAAACAACACAAAGCACTTGTACTTCTATGGGAAGTGTTTCTAATTAGAGTACTTCATTTGTGGGTAGTAATAAATCAAGAAAACAACACAAAGCATTTATGCTTCCGTCAGAAGTGTTTCTAATGAGAGTACATCATTTATGGGTGATAACCAATCAAGAAAACACAACAAAGCAATTATACTTCTTTGAGAAATGTTTCTAATCAATGTACTTCATTTATGGTTGATAACCCTTCAAGAAAACACCACAAAGCATTAAAGCTTCCTTGAGAAGTGTTTCAATCAAAGTACTTCATTTATGCGTGATAACAATTCAAGAAAATACCGCAAAGCATTTAAGCTTCCTTGAGAACTGTTTCTAATCAAAGTACTTCATTTATGGGTGATTACCATTCAAGAAAACAGCACAAAGCATATAAGCTTCATTGAGAAGTGTTTCTAATCAAAGTACCTCATATATGGGTGAAAACCATTCAAGAAAATACCACAAAGCACTTATACTTCTATGGGAAGTGTTTCTAATTATGGTACTTCATTTATGGGTAGTAACAAATCAAGAAAACAACACAACATTTAGGCGTCTTGGAGAAGTGTTTCTAATCAAAGTACTTCATTTATGGGTGATAACCATTCAAGAAAACACCACAAAGCATTTAAGCTTCCTTGAGAAGTGTTTCTAATCAAAGTACTTCATTTATGGGTGATAACCATTCAAGAAAACACCACAAAGCACTTATACTTCTATGGGAAGTGTTTCTAATTAGGGTACTTCATTTATGGGTAGTAACAAATCAAGAAAACAACACAAAACATTTAGGCGTCTTTGAGAAGTGTTTCTAATCAAAGTACTTCATTTGTGGGTGTTAACCATTCAAGAAAACACAACAAAGCATTTGTGCTTCCCTGAGAAGTGTTTCTAATCAGAGTACTTCATTTATGAATGGTAACCAATCAAGAACACACCACAAAGCATTTAAGCGTCCATGAGAAGTGTTTGTAATCAATGTACTTCATTTATGGGTTATAACCATTCAAGAAAACCCCACAAAGCATTTAAGCTTCGTTGAGAAGTGTTTCTAATCAAAGTACTTCATTTATGCCTGATAACCATTCAAGAAAAGACCACAAAGCATATAAGCTTCCTTGAGAAGTGTTTCTAATCAGAGTACTTCATTTATGGATGATAACCATTCAAGAAAACACCACAAAGCATTTATGCTTCCTTGAGAAGTGTTTCTTATCAAAGTACTTCATTTATGGGTGATTACCATTCAAGAAAACACCACAAAGCATATAAGCTTCATTGAGAAGTGTTTCTAATCAAAGTACCTCATTTATGGGTGAAAACCATTCAAGGAAACACCACAAAGCACTTATACTTCTATGGGAAGTGTTTCTAATTATGGTACTTCATTTATGGGTAGTAACAAATCAAGAAAACAACACAACATTTAGGCGTCTTTGAGAAGTGTTTCTAATCAAAGTACTTCATTTATGGGTGTTAACCATTCAAGAAAACACAAGAAAGCATTTATGCTTCCGTGAGAAGTGTTTCTAATGAGAATACTTCATTTATGGGTGATAACCATTCAAGAAAACAGCACAAAGCAATTATACTTCTATGAGAAGTGTTTCTAATCAGAGTACTTCATTTATGGATGATAACCATTCAAGAAAACACCACAAAGCATTTATGCTTCCTTGAGAAGTGTTTCTTATCAAAGTACTTCATTTATGGGTGATAACCATTCAAGAAAACACCACCAAGCATTTAAGCTTCCTTGAGAAGTGTTTCTAATCAAAGTACTTCATTTATGGGTGAAAACCATTCAAGAAAACACCACAAAGCACTTATACTTCTATGGGAAGTGTTTCTAATTAGGGTACATCATTTATGGGTGGTAACAAATCAAGAAAACAACACAAAACATTTAGGCGTCTTTGAGAAGTGTTTCTAATCAAAGTACTTCATTTATGGGTGTTAACCATTCAAGAAAACACAACAAAGCATTTGTGCTTCCCTGAGAAGTGTTTCTAATCAGAGTACTTCATTTATGAATGGTAACCAATCAAGAACACAACACAAAGCATTTAAGCGTCCATGAGAAGTGTTTGTAATCAATGTACTTCATTTATGGGTGCTAACCAATCAAGAAAATACCACAAAGCATTTATGCTTTCTTGAGAAGTGTTTCTAATCAAAGTACTTCATTTATGAGTGATAACCAATCAAGAAAACACCACAAAGCACTTGTACTTCTATGGGAAGTGTTTCTAATTAGAGTACTTCATTTATGGGTAGTAATAAATCAAGAAAACAACACAAAGCACTTGTACTTCTATGGGAAGTGTTTCTAATTAGAGTACTTCATTTATGGGTAGTAATAAATCAAGAAAACAACACAAAGCATTTATGCTTCCGTCAGAAGTGTTTCTAATGAGAGTACATCATTTATGGGTGATAACCAATCAAGAAAACACAACAAAGCAATTATACTTCTTTGAGAAATGTTTCTAATCAATGTACTTCATTTATGGTTGATAACCCTTCAAGAAAACACCACAAAGCATTAAAGCTTCCTTGAGAAGTGTTTCAATCAAAGTACTTCATTTATGCGTGATAACAATTCAAGAAAATACCGCAAAGCATTTAAGCTTCCTTGAGAAGTGTTTCTAATCAAAGTACTTCATTTATGGGTGATTACCATTCAAGAAAACACCACAAAGCATATAAGCTTCATTGAGAAGTGTTTCTAATCAAAGTACCTCATATATGGGTGAAAACCATTCAAGAAAACACAACAAAGCACTTAAGCTTCGTTGAGAAGTGTTTCTAATCAAAGTACTTCATTTATGGGTGATAACCATTCAAGAAAAGACCACAAAGCATATAAGCTTTCTTGAGAAGTGTTTCTAATCAGAGTACTTCATTTATGGATGATAACCACTCAAAAAAACACCACAAAGCATTTAAGCTTCCTTGAGAAGTGTTTCTTATCAAAGTACTTCATTTATGGGTGATTACCATTCAAGAAAACACCACAAAGCATATAAGCTTCATTGAGAAGTGTTTCTAATCAAAGTACTTCATTTATGGGTGAAAACCATTCAAGAAAACACCACAAAGCACTTATACTTCTATGGGAAGTGTTTCTAATTAGGGTACATCATTTATGGGTAGTAACAAATCAAGAAAACAACACAAAACATTTAGGCGTCTTTGAGAAGTGTTTCTAATCAAAGTACTTCATTTATGGGTGTTAACCATTCAAGAAAAAACAACAAAGCATTTGTGCTTCCCTGAGAAGTGTTTCTAATCAGAGTACTTCATTTATGAATGGTAACCAATCAAGAACACAACACAAAGCATTTAAGAGTCCATGAGAAGTGTTTGTAATCAATGTACTTCATTTATGGGTGATAACGATTCAAGAAAACACCACAAAGCACTTATATTTCTATGGGAAGTGTTTCTAATTAGAGTACTTCATTTATGGGTGGTAACCAATCAAGAAAACAACACAAAACATTTATGCTTCTTTGAGAAGTGTTTCTAATCAGAGTACTTCATTTATGGATGATAACCATTCAAGAAAACACCACAAAGCATTTATGCTTCCTTGAGAAGTGTTTCTTATCAAAGTACTTCATTTATGGGTGATTACCATTCAAGAAAACACCACAAAGCATATAAGCTTCATTGAGAAGTGTTTCTAATCAAAGTACCTCATTTATGGGTGAAAACCATTCAAGGAAACACCACAAAGCACTTGTACTTCTATGGGAAGTGTTTCTAATTAGAGTACTTCATTTATGGGTAGTAATAAATCAAGAAAACAACACAAAACATTTAGGCGTCTTTGAGAAGTGTTTCTAATCAAAGTACTTCATTTATGGGTGTTAACCATTCAAGAAAACACAAGAAAGCATTTATGCTTCCGTGAGAAGTGTTTCTAATGAGAATACTTCATTTATGGGTGATAACCATTCAAGAAAACAGCACAAAGCAATTATACTTCTATGAGAAGTGTTTCTAATCAGAGTACTTCATTTATGAATGGTAATCAATCAAGAACACACCACAAAGCATTTAAGCATCCATGAGAAGTGTTTGTAATCAATGTACTTCATTTATGGGTGCTAACCGATCAAGAAAATACCACAAAGCATTTATGCTTTCTGGAGAAGTGTTTCTAATCAAAGTACTTCATTTATGAGTGATAACCAATCAAGAAAACACCACAAAGCACTTGTACTTCTATGGGAAGTGTTTCTAATTAGAGTACTTCATTTATGGGTAGTACTAAATCAAGAAAACAACACAAAGCACTTGTACTTCTATGGGAAGTGTTTCTAATTAGAGTACTTCATTTGTGGGTAGTAATAAATCAAGAAAACAACACAAAGCATTTATGCTTCCGTCAGAAGTGTTTCTAATGAGAGTACATCATTTATGGGTGATAACCAATCAAGAAAACACAACAAAGCAATTATACTTCTTTGAGAAATGTTTCTAATCAATGTACTTCATTTATGGTTGATAACCCTTCAAGAAAACACCACAAAGCATTAAAGCTTCCTTGAGAAGTGTTTCAATCAAAGTACTTCATTTATGCGTGATAACAATTCAAGAAAATACCGCAAAGCATTTAAGCTTCCTTGAGAAGTGTTTCTAATCAAAGTACTTCATTTATGGGTGATTACCATTCAAGAAAACACCACAAAGCATATAAGCTTCATTGAGAAGTGTTTCTAATCAAAGTACCTCATATATGGGTGAAAACCATTCAAGAAAACACCACAAAGCACTTATACTTCTATGGGAAGTGTTTCTAATTATGGTACTTCATTTATGGGTAGTAACAAATCAAGAAAACAACACAACATTTAGGCGTCTTGGAGAAGTGTTTCTAATCAAAGTACTTCATTTATGGGTGATAACCATTCAAGAAAACACCACAAAGCATTTAAGCTTCCTTGAGAAGTGTTTCTAATCAAAGTACTTCATTTATGGGTGATAACCATTCAAGAAAACACCACAAAGCACTTATACTTCTATGGGAAGTGTTTCTAATTAGGGTACTTCATTTATGGGTAGTAACAAATCAAGAAAACAACACAAAACATTTAGGCGTCTTTGAGAAGTGTTTCTAATCAAAGTACTTCATTTATGGGTGTTAACCATTCAAGAAAACACAACAAAGCATTTGTGCTTCCCTGAGAAGTGTTTCTAATCAGAGTACTTCATTTATGAATGGTAACCAATCAAGAACACACCACAAAGCATTTAAGCGTCCATGAGAAGTGTTTGTAATCAATGTACTTCATTTATGGGTGATAACGATTCAAGAAAACACCACAAAGCACTTATATTTCTATGGGAAGTGTTTCTAATTAGAGTACTTCATTTATGGGTGGTAACCAATCAAGAAAACAACACAAAACATTTATGCTTCTTTGAGAAGTGTTTCTAATCAGAGTACTTCATTTATGGATGATAACCATTCAAGAAAACACCACAAAGCATTTATGCTTCCTTGAGAAGTGTTTCTTATCAAAGTACTTCATTTATGGGTGATTACCATTCAAGAAAACACCACAAAGCATATAAGCTTCATTGAGAAGTGTTTCTAATCAAAGTACCTCATTTATGGGTGAAAACCATTCAAGGAAACACCACAAAGCACTTATACTTCTATGGGAAGTGTTTCTAATTATGGTACTTCATTTATGGGTAGTAACAAATCAAGAAAACAACACAACATTTAGGCGTCTTTGAGAAGTGTTTCTAATCAAAGTACTTCATTTATGGGTGTTAACCATTGAAGAAAACACAAGAAAGCATTTATGCTTCCGTGAGAAGTGTTTCTAATGAGAATACTCCATTTATGAATGGTAACCATTCAAGAAAACAGCACAAAGCAATTATACTTCTATGAGAAGTGTTTCTAATCAGAGTACTTCATTTATGAATGGTAATCAATCAAGAACACACCACAAAGCATTTAAGCATCCATGAGAAGTGTTTGTAATCAATGTACTTCATTTATGGGTGCTAACCATTCAAGAAAATACCACAAAGCATTTATGCTTTCTTGAGAAGTGTTTCTAAACAAAGTACTTCATTTATGAGTGATAACCAATCAAGAAAACACCACCAAGCACTTATACTTCTATGAGAAGTGTTTCTAATCAGAGTACTTCATTTATGAATGGTAATCAATCAAGAACACACCACAAAGCATTTAAGCATCCATGAGAAGTGTTTGTAATCAATGTACTTCATTTATGGGTGCTAACCAATCAAGAAAATACCACAAAGCATTTATGCTTTCTTGGGAAGTGTTTCTAATCAAAGTACTTCATTTATGAGTGATAACCAATCAAGAAAACACCACAAAGCACTTGTACTTCTATGGGAAGCATTTAAGCATCAATGAGAAGTGTTTCTACTCAATGTACTTCATTTATGGGTGATAACCATTCAAGAAAACACCACAAAGCATTTAAGCTTCCTTGAGAAGTGTTTCTTATGAAAGTACTTCATTTATGGGTGATAACCATTCAAGAAAACACCACAAAGCATATAAGCTTCCTTGAGAAGTGTTTCTAATCAAAGTACTTCATTTATGGGTGAAAACCATTCAAGAAAACACCACAAAGCACTTATACTTCTATGGGAAGTGTTTCTAATTAGGGTACATCATTTATGGGTAGTAACAAATCAAGAAAACAACACAAAACATTTAGGCGTCTTTGAGAAGTGTTTCTAATCAAAGTACTTCATTTATGGGTGTTAACCATTCAAGAAAAAACAACAAAGCATTTGTGCTTCCCTGAGAAGTGTTTCTAATCAGAGTACTTCATTTATGAATGGTAACCAATCAAGAACACAACACAAAGCATTTAAGCGTCCATGAGAAGTGTTTGTAATCAATGTACTTCATTTATGGGTGATAACGATTCAAGAAAACACCACAAAGCACTTATATTTCTATGGGAAGTGTTTCTAATTAGAGTACTTCATTTATGGGTGGTAACCAATCAAGAAAACAACACAAAACATTTATGCTTCTTTGAGAAGTGTTTCTAATCAGAGTACTTCATTTATGGATGATAACCATTCAAGAAAACACCACAAAGCATTTATGCTTCCTTGAGAAGTGTTTCTTATCAAAGTACTTCATTTATGGGTGATTACCATTCAAGAAAACACCACAAAGCATATAAGCTTCATTGAGAAGTGTTTCTAATCAAAGTACCTCATTTATGGGTGAAAACCATTCAAGGAAACACCACAAAGCACTTATACTTCTATGGGAAGTGTTTCTAATTATGGTACTTCATTTATGGGTAGTAACAAATCAAGAAAACAACACAACATTTAGGCGTCTTTGAGAAGTGTTTCTAATCAAAGTACTTCATTTATGGGTGTTAACCATTCAAGAAAACACAAGAAAGCATTTATGCTTCCGTGAGAAGTGTTTCTAATGAGAATACTTCATTTATGGGTGATAACCATTCAAGAAAACAGCACAAAGCAATTATACTTCTATGAGAAGTGTTTCTAATCAGAGTACTTCATTTATGAATGGTAATCAATCAAGAACACACCACAAAGCATTTAAGCATCCATGAGAAGTGTTTGTAATCAATGTACTTCATTTATGGGTGCTAACCATTCAAGAAAATACCACAAAGCATTTATGCTTTCTTGAGAAGTGTTTCTAATCAAAGTACTTCATTTATGAGTGATAACCAATCAAGAAAACACCACCAAGCACTTATACTTCTATGAGAAATGTTTCTAATCAGAGTACTTCATTTATGATTGCTATCCAATCAAGAACACACCATAAAGCATTTAAGCATCCATGAGAAGTGTTTCTAATCAAAGTACTTCATTTATGGGTGAAAACCATTCAAGAAAACACCACAAAGCACTTATACTTCTATGGGAAGTGTTTCTAATTAGGGTACATCATTTATGGGTAGTAACAAATCAAGAAAACAACACAAAACATTTAGGCGTCTTTGAGAAGTGTTTCTAATCAAAGTACTTCATTTATGGGTGTTAACCATTCAAGAAAAAACAACAAAGCATTTGTGCTTCCCTGAGAAGTGTTTCTAATCAGAGTACTTCATTTATGAATGGTAACCAATCAAGAACACAACACAAAGCATTTAAGCGTCCATGAGAAGTGTTTGTAATCAATGTACTTCATTTATGGGTGATAACGATTCAAGAAAACACCACAAAGCACTTATATTTCTATGGGAAGTGTTTCTAATTAGAGTACTTCATTTATGGGTGGTAACCAATCAAGAAAACAACACAAAACATTTATGCTTCTTTGAGAAGTGTTTCTAATCAGAGTACTTCATTTATGGATGATAACCATTCAAGAAAACACCACAAAGCATTTATGCTTCCTTGAGAAGTGTTTCTTATCAAAGTACTTCATTTATGGGTGATTACCATTCAAGAAAACACCACAAAGCATATAAGCTTCATTGAGAAGTGTTTCTAATCAAAGTACCTCATTTATGGGTGAAAACCATTCAAGGAAACACCACAAAGCACTTATACTTCTATGGGAAGTGTTTCTAATTATGGTACTTCATTTATGGGTAGTAACAAATCAAGAAAACAACACAACATTTAGGCGTCTTTGAGAAGTGTTTCTAATCAAAGTACTTCATTTATGGGTGTTAACCATTCAAGAAAACACAAGAAAGCATTTATGCTTCCGTGAGAAGTGTTTCTAATGAGAATACTTCATTTATGGGTGATAACCATTCAAGAAAACAGCACAAAGCAATTATACTTCTATGAGAAGTGTTTCTAATCAGAGTACTTCATTTATGAATGGTAATCAATCAAGAACACACCACAAAGCATTTAAGCATCCATGAGAAGTGTTTGTAATCAATGTACTTCATTTATGGGTGCTAACCATTCAAGAAAATACCACAAAGCATTTATGCTTTCTTGAGAAGTGTTTCTAATCAAAGTACTTCATTTATGAGTGATAACCAATCAAGAAAACACCACCAAGCACTTATACTTCTATGAGAAATGTTTCTAATCAGAGTACTTCATTTATGATTGCTATCCAATCAAGAACACACCATAAAGCATTTAAGCATCCATGAGAAGTGTTTCTAATTAATGAACTTCATTTATGGGTGATAAACATTCAAGGAAACACCACAAAACATTTAAGCTTCATTGAGAAGTGTTTCTAATCAAATTACTTCATTTATGGGTGATTACCATTCAAGAAAAAACCACAAAGCACTTGTACTTCTATGAAAAGTGTTTCTCATTAGAGTACTTCATTTATGAATGGTAAAAAATCAAGAACACAGAACAAAGAATTTAAGCGTCCATTAGAAGTGTTTCTAATCAATGTACTTCATTTATGGGTGATAACGATTCAAGAAAACACCACAAAGCACTTATATTTCTATGGGAAGTGTTTCTAATTAAAGTACTTCATTTATGGGTGGTAACCAATCAAGAATACAACACAAAGCATTTATGCTTCTTTGAGAAGTGTTTCTAATCAAAGTACTTCATTTATGGGTGATAACCATTCAAGAAAACACCACAAAGCACTTATACTTCTATGATAAGTGTTTCTAATCAGAGTACTTCATTTATGAATGGTAACCAATCAAGAACACACCCTAAATTATTTAAGCATTCATGAGAAGTGTTTCTAATCAATGTAGTTCATTTATGGTTGTTAACCATTCAAGAAAACACCACAAAGCGCTTATACTCCTATGGGAAGTGTTTCTAATCAGAGTACTTCATTTATGGGTAGTAAACAATCAAGAAAAAAATACAAAGCGTTTAGGCTTCTTTGAGAAGTGTTTCTAATCAAAGTA
>CAXKVX010000958.1:0-232483 GCA_964058865.1 Eleocharis quinqueflora | reverse complement strand
AAAATTGCATAGAGGCCAAGGACGCGACTAATAATTGCGCCCCTAAATAGATTCGATTTTTTCCTGAATTCAAGCCAATTTACAAGTGCTTTTCCAGATGTAGGCCCTACATGTTAGAGGCCCGACTAATACATGCGTCCCTGACATGTTGTACATTTTTTTTAGTTTTTATATTATACATTTTTAATAATTAAGTAATTACTATTCAAATAGTACTTTTATATTAAGTAATTACTAAAATACTATTATAAATAATTTTAGTATTAAAAATAGTATTTTTATATTAGTAAGTTTATATTAACTATTTTTATACTAGTATTTTAGGGTTTAGAGTTATTTTAGTATTACAAAATACTATTTATATATTTATATGTTGATAATTACTACTATTAAATAATTACTACTATTAAATAGTATTACAAATAATAGAAGTGATAATATATTAAAAATAATATTACAAAAACAAGTAATAATATATTTAAATAAGTAATAATATATGGTAATAAATAGTATTTATTAATAAATATTATTAAGTATAGTACTATTATATAAATAAAATACTATTTTTATTTATTAAAATAGTATTAATTTTATATTTTTGAAATATTATTTATTAAATAATAGTATTTATAATATATGTAATATAGTTATTATAAATACAAGTAATAATATAATAAAGCATTTTTTATTAAAATTTCAAAAAACTTACATCTTATTAATATTAGAGATGTTATATACTTTACAAGAAATACAAATGGTCCAGTGGCATGGGAAGTTTGGTTGGAGGCGTTGGGTTGAGTGAGGGCACGGGTTCGAACCCCCCTGCTGGCCATTTTTTCCAATTAAACCAGGGACGCATGTATTAGTCGCGCCCCTAAGGTACACAACTGAAATCTCGCATCCAGAGAGCTGTTTTGAGTTAAGTTCTTAGGGCGCATGTATTAGTCGCGCCCCTAAGTTGTGCTGCCATAAACCCCTTCCCTTCCCTTTATTTCTTATTTCTTCCCAAACCCGCCCCTAACCCTATTTTTCTCTCAATTTTTCCCCTCTTACTCCCTACCTCTACCTCTTCATCTCCTTCATTGTTTTTGGCCAATTCTTCTCTCCCTCTCCTCTCCTTGCTCTCTATAGTTGTTTCATTGATCTCCTTCTTCTCTCCTTGATCTTCATCATCATTTCAAGGTAATTTTAGTTTTTTTTAAAAAAATTGTGCCATGGTAGTTGCATGGCTGATAATTGAGTTATTTTGTAGTATTTGTTCATTATTATTGATTGTGGTAGATTATTGGTGATTGATATAGACTATTGGCAATATTGTGAGAATTTTTAGGTTTTTTTTTAAATTGTGCCATGGTAGTTGCATGGCTAATAATTGAGTTTTTTGGTAGTATTTGTTGATTATAATTGATTGTAGTAGATTATTAGTGATTGATTTAGATTATTGACAATATTGTGAGAATTGTAGATTATTGTTGGTAAATATTGATTATTTGTTCAATATTTGTTGATTATTGGCAATATTGATTGTTGTGTATTGCATGTTCAATTATTGTTGGTTATTAAACATATATTTGTTAATATATGTACCAAGAAATAGTTGATTATTGTTGGTTATTATTGTTTGTACCAAATTGATATAAAATTGGTATTGTACCAATTTCGACAAATAAATTAGTTATTAATTGAATATATGTTAATATATGTGTTAATAGAGTAATGGAAAGAAACTCGAGTAGAGGTGGTAGAGGCCGAGGCCGAGATGGAACGGGGGGTCGCGGTGAAGGCGATTTGTCGCCTCCACGTGAGATTCCGTATGTTGGGTCTCTTCTACGAGCTCTGAATCCAACACATGCATCCAACCGTGCTTATGACGAGGTAAATATAGCTATCTTGTTATTTTTTCAATTGTGTAATTCTAATTTCATTTAAGAAATAACACATTTTTATGAAATGTAGCCAACGTTCGATATGGAGACAAAGGTCGGGTCTATGTCGTTCACGTACGACGACCGAATTGCCCCAATTCTCGAGCGATTTAATCTCAATCATCTCGCTCGATTGGGCACCATCAAGGTAAACCGTGACCTCATAACTGCGATTACTGAGAAATGGAGACCGGAAACACATTCCTTCCATTTTCCAACGGGTGAGATGTCGATCACAATGGAAGATGTGTTGATGTTATGGGTTTACCGTTGGACGGGCTACCCGTGACAGGCGATGTGGATCATGATTGGGAGGAGGATGTCATGAAGTTGTTTGGGCGAGTTGAGTGGCAAACCTTTAGGAGGTCGCCGGGTCATTTCCACATGCGACAAGATTGGTTGCGTGAACCTTGGAAGCCACAAAGAGAAGGCCCCGGTGATAGACGGCACTTGAAGGCAAGATTACATCCCAATGCCCCACCCGAGGAGATCGACATGTATGCACGAGCATACATGTTGGACCTCTTATATACCGTTATGTTTCCGAACCAGTCCGGTTACATACAAACGATATTCATTCAGTTCTTAAGGAACATCCATGTCCACCGAGGTATAGTTGGGGCTCAGCGGTGCTAGCACGTTTGTATCGTGCTTTATGCGATGCATCAGACAGGAGGAACAAGCAAATTGGGGGTCCTTTGATGTTACTGCAGATGTGGGTGTGGACGAGGCTCCCGATTGGGCATCCGAGAGCGAAGGATTTGCCTGGTGACATGCCATACGGGGTGGGATGGATGGGCCCGACGCACAACTATGACGATGAGCTGCATAGGATTATCACTCTCTACAGGTATTTTCTGGCTATTTTAACCATCTTCAATTTTCGTAATAACTATATATTCTAACATTATTGAAAATTATATAGGTGGCGACTCGAGCATCTCGATGAGACTGGTCCAGAATGGTGGCTATGTTGCCCCCGATATGTAACGATCAAGATCATATGAGTCTTTTTCATTATCGGGGGCCAATTATATTTTTCTGGATTGTCGAGTGGCACGATCCTGCTCGAGTTGCGTGACAATTTTCTTTCCAAGTCCAAGTGCCGCCTCCATCGCCACCTTCTGATTGCAAGCGCCTTCATAAGGTATGCCACAATAAAAAATCTGAGGGGCGTGATTGAGAGATTTATCACGAGGGGTACATTCAAACTTGGGGGAATCGGTTGGCCAATACAATTGATTTGGGACACGGTTTCATGAACGGCCCTTGGGACCATTATTTGGCATGGTTCAACCGGGAAGGCATGCGCACCGTCTACTGCAGAGGTACAACCGCAAGAAATGCCTTTAACCCGATAGCACATCAAGGGCGTGGAGTTGAGCGAACCTTCAACATGCAAGGCGAAGTTGTGCAACGAACGGTAAATTCATTACCTTTTTCCTTCAATTTAAACTTTAAAAAACATGAAGTACTAACTAAATTGTTTAATCAGGTGCTTCGCAACTTAACACTCCCTAGGGAAGCGATTGGTGTGATTGCACAAAGAGCCAACAGTGTCTTCAAGACTTTCGCGATAAAGGTTCTTCGAACTTGTCGCGGAAACATCAAAGACGTCGACCAAGGAGTTGTCTTTCGCAACCTGACGTTGGAGCATGGATTGAGGGATGAGGACTTGGAGCCATCCATAGCCGAGGGGTTGCGCGTCCAACCAGAGCACTACGACTGGTTGGGTCAGTTGGTTGGTGGCGAGCAAGCGAGTCAGATGCCCGAGACGTCACTTTTTCATCCTCCTTACTCACATCTATCACAGGACGGAGTATGGGAACCCGGCCAAGGATCCGGAGCCGCCCAATCGGAACCAAATGTTGAGCGTACCGTAGTGGACGCGGTGGACTGTGCATCCGAGTACGTGTTTGGCCCTTCGAGCCAAGCACGCAATCCTGATGATGAAGACGAGGACATCGTTCCTTTACGGCGCACTACTAGGACGGCTCGAGCGCCTAGTGCTTATACCCCTTCCGCTTATGATACACGTGGCCGCGGTCGGGGTCGTCGAGGTAGGGGTTGATATTAGATCGATGTATGTTTTGATGTATGTTTTTATGTTTGTGCTATTTTGAGACTACTTCAAACTTATTTAACTAGATCGATGGTGAAAACTTTTATGTTGCTTGTTTAATTACTTGTTATGTTGCTTGTTTAATTACTTTTTATGTTGTTTGTTTAATTAGATCGATGTTGAAAACTTGTTATGTGCCTTGTAATGCATTTTAGAAAATGAAAATTAAACAAAAAAAAACTTGTTTCAAACTTAATTAGATCGGTGTTAGATTTAGAGTGTTAAAATTTGTTTCAAAATGTTACGTAAAGAATGACAAAATTTGTTTCAAACTTGTTTAATTACCTTGTAATGCATTTTGAAAATTGAATATTAAACAAAAAAACAAGCTGCTAACATAAGGGCGCAACTAATACTTGCGCCCCTGTGATCTTGTGTAGCTTCCATGTGGGCCACTCTCGGATTTATCAGGGGCGCGACTATTACTTGCGCCCCTAAGTTCATTTCAAAACTGGGTGCTCTCTGAAATTGTTTCAGCACTTAGGGCGCGACTAATACATGCGAGCCTAATTAAATCCAAAAAATGGTAGGGACGAGGGTTCGAACCCATGCCCTCACACAAACTCAGCGTCTCTATTCAGACCCCCCTATCACTGGACCATTTGTATTTCTCGAAATAGTTGCAACATCTTTAGTATTAATAGGGTATAAACATTTCTACTTATAATAAAAAAAAACACTTTAATCTATTATTATTTCTATTTTTAATAATTACTAACTAAATACTTATAATAACTAAGTTTAATATATTTGATAACTTTTATTTATTACTTGTATTCAGCAAACTGCCTTGTATTCAGCAAAAAAAATCGAATCTCCTAGGAATAGTCGCGCTCTTGATCCTCTGTGAAATTTTTAGGATGCCTCTGACTCTATCTGTTGAAATTTTTTGCTGCTTGATCCTCTATGAAAATTTTCCTTGTGACTGTGCCTGTGCCAGTAGGCAGTAGTAGGCGCAAGCATCACCGTTGCATATTAACAGTGGTGCACCGTGCTCTTTAATTTTGCGCAGATCTCAATAGAAAAATTGATTCCGATTTTGAAGTCGGACCGTGGACCCCATTCCTTCACAAATACAAATACAGAAACAATACTTCTCTTCTTCGAACAACGGCAACCCGCCAACCCCCAATTGTTTACTATTTTTTTGGTTTGCCAAAGAAAAAAAATAAGAGAGAAGCCTGAATCAAATCAAATGTTAAAATTGTTAGGGAGAGAGAGAAAATCAGGCGATCCCCTTGACCAACCCCACCGCTAAAATCATAAATCATACATCATAAATCGATAGATAATTTCTCTCCATTTTGACTTGGATTTGGAGTTGGATTTGGATTTGGATTTGGAGTTCGATTGATGGCTTCGCGTTACTGGATCGTCTCTCTCCCAGTTCAGAGCTCAGCATCGGATCAATGGAACCGATTGCGCGAATCCCTTTCGGAGAATGCCTTCGACACTGCTCTCTATCGAGTAGGAAATTAATTAGTTAATTTATATCTGATGGTCGAGCTCTTTTAATTATAATTTGGCATCTCATCTCATCTCATCTCATCTAACTTAAACTCTCTTGCTTTCACACCCGTTAAATGATTGGAGTTTAATGTGCCGGATTTGAGAGTTGGGACCTTGGATTCGCTATTAGCCCTCAGCGACGATTTATTCAAGGTCTAATATCTCTTATCTTTTCTTCCTTGTTAATTTGTTTACTTGACAGAGGTCTCAAATTGCCAATAAAAATGCCAACGCACGGGGTTGGGGTTTAATTAAGAGCCGCATATTTTTTTTTTTTTATCGCTGGCTTGCTGCTGCTTCTCTTGCAGTCAAATGCATTCGTTGAGGGAGTCTCACATAAGATCAGGCGTCAGATCGACGAACTCGAGAGGCTCTCTGGTGGCGAAGGCAGTGCTCTCACTGTTGACGGCGTCCCAGTTGAGACCTTCGTCACCAGGTACTTTTTATACACTCACTCCTCAGTTCCTTACTTCTACCCAGGGAGGCAGTGCAGTTGTTTGGTTATGCTTCTCCTGCATTCATTTATTTCTTATTTTCTTTATGGATTGTTCACTGTAGGTTTGCATGGGATGAAGGCAAGTATCCAACGATGTCTCCTTTGAAGGATACAGTGAGCAGCATCCATGGTCTTGTTGCTAAGATTGAAGACGATATGAAGGTTCTTTCTTCAATTATTTCTCTACTTGTTTTTTCTACTAGCCATCAATTTGACGTGGTCACGATGTCAAAGTAAAATTTTGTAGCCTCACAATTTTCAAAATAGAACAGGTCCGAGCATCAGAGTATAACACAGTTCGAAGCCAGCTTAATGCCATCAACAGGAAGCAGACTGGAACGTATGATTATTTGTTTATTGTTTTTATAAGTCAGTTCGCTTCCGTTCCACTCTTGTATTGAAACAAACATTTTGAGGCAAAAATTGCAACATTAACAGGTTGTCAGTACGTGAACTGTCTGATTTGGTGAAGCCAGAAGACATAATAACAACAGAGCACTTGGAGACGCTTCTTGCAGTAGTTCCCAAGTACTCGCAAAAGGATTGGCTCTCCTCCTATGAATCCCTTGCATCCTATGTGGTACTTCTTCTTTGTTTCTTCATCCTTGCACACACACACACACATTTGCTTACATGTACATAAGAAAACCCATCTCTCTCTCTCCTCCCACTTGTCCCGGCAAGAATAGAATGGTAAGATTGAAAAGAATAATGAAATCTCTGATAGCGGAGGTCCCCTCCCAAATCTCTCTACTTTTTTATCTATTTCAAAAAAATCACTGGAAGGTGTTCCACAAAAATAAAAAAAGTTGATAATGAACTCAGTATGTGTTTTGGTTTGAACTGTAAATATAGGTGCCAAGGTCATCAAAGAAGCTGTATGAGGATAATGAATATGCTTTGTACACAGTGACTCTTTTCAAGCGTGTTGCTGACAACTTCAAAGTTTCTGCTCGGGAGAAAGGATTCCAGGCATGCCTCTTCTTTTGCTCTACCTCTTCTGAGTATGGTTGTGGTGTGAAAATCTAATTGATCGAGAAAATTTTGTTTTACATTTCAGATGCGTGAATATGAGTACAGTCCAGAGGTGCAAGACACGAGAAAGCAAGAGCTTCAAAAGTTGGTGCAGGACCAGGTTGCCATACACTCGTCTCTTCTCCAGTGGTGCTATTCTAGTTATGGCGAGGTACTTGCTCGTCTAACTTGCAGAATATATATACCCCATGCAAATTTTGTCGATAAATGTATACATAAGAACAATCACATTTTGTGCTCTTTACGTGTAAATAGGTATTCAGTGCATGGATGCATTTCTGTGCTGTCAGAGTATTTGCTGAGAGTATTCTTCGATATGGCTTGCCCCCTAATTTCTTGGTACCGGTCTATGTTTGCCTTCTTTCTTGAATTCCCGACTTCTGGATGCAATTAATTTTAACATATTACTCCATTGCCAAATATTTGCAGTCAGCAGTGATATCACCACCTACCAAAAGCGAGAAAAGAGTTAGAAGTATTTTGGAGGATCTTTGTAGCAATGTCCAGAGGTACCACATATTATATGCATTTTTTTCAACTTTTAGCCCTTTCTTGATGCTATCACTTAATCTAGATTATATAATTAAAAATTCATGAGTATGTGTATATTATCTATTTCTTAGGATTATGGAAGTTGCCTTTTTGTTTGGTAGTGTAGCACTGGTATAGGGGGAATATACTAATCACTCACTATACCAGCATATCCAATTTAACTTTATTTTTCATTTATAATTAGCATATATTGGAAATCGGATGATGATGTTGGAGTGGCCAGTCTGGGTGGTGAAGAGGCATATCCTTATGTGTCTTTTACTATCAATGTTGTTTAAATTTACGAAAATTGTGCCCCTTTTTTTCTGCGGCTTGTGTTATAAACAAAGCTTCTCAAGTATTATTAGCCTTACATGGTGTATACTAGTTGCAACGCCATCACCAATTTGTTTTCTTTTTATTCTATTGTTTCCTTCCTACACTAGCAGTTTAATTTTTTTTTGTCTTGTCTTTAGTTATGGAAAATAAATCTTTTTGTTTTTAATTTAAGCTGAGGGGACACCTATCCAAGATTGTATGCATGGTTTGCTGTCAATGATGTAATATTGTCGGAATATATTGCTTTGAGAATTTGATCTGTTTTCTTGTTCAACAATATGGAATGTATTTTTGTTTACAAGCTCTTAGCACCAGCATAGTTGGTGAAAGGCCCAGTGTAGCTGTTATCAGCCCACTGGTTTTGATCCATCGCGTGCATGTTGTATGTGTCCTGCATCCATCCATGCCATTCATATTCATATCAATCTTAGTTAGTACCTGAAACCTTGCACACGTACACGGTACACTTGCAAATTAACGCCAAGCAATGTGAAAAATTGATTGAGGATATCTTACCAATTACCATGGGAGAAACGCTATGGTATATGTGCTTGATAAAGGCACGGTTGAACGAGGGCTCCAGTAGCAGAATGGGAGGATATATATAACACTTTTAATGGTGTCGGCATAATACTTGTTGTAGCCTCGTTTTGGATGTGCTCTCTTCACTATTATGGGCCTGCTTTTCAATATGCTCCTCCCTGCCCATTTCTATTGATTACTTGGTTGAGTTCATTTCTATTCCACTACATTCGTCATACACGACCTTGCATGACAGAACTGATCCCTATTCCGAAAACACTCTCTCCAAGTCTTTGGCAGTCACCAGCAGCTCCAGATTCTGCAATATGGGTCCCGCTTGCCGACCCATGCATATTGCAGAATTAACCTTGACATAGAGATTGCCGACCCCGGTCTTCCTGGAATATGGGTCCCGCTTGGCCCACATGATTCGCATGGGCTTCCCCTTTAGCTCCATGTGGTTCATTACTGACAGTGCCCTCGCAGCTTAATTAATTTGCAGATTGTCAGGACTTGAGTTCCTGACAGCTCAAGACTTGACCGTTGGAGCTGGTAACAGGTGGGAGAGGTTAAATAGGATTAAAGGGCCTTCAATAACAGCATTGGGCTTCAATCAAAGTCAAAGATGGGTCAGGTGAAACAATAAGGCAGAGGGAGAGTTGGGCCAGGAAATGGGCCTCGAGCTTCAACTATTACAAATGGGAAATAACGGATCAGTTATTGATACTGACTAAGGGACCCTTGTCAGAAAAGGAGACATTCGGTTTGCATTAACTGGAGAGTAGCCTTAGCTGGGTTAGTCTGTTGGAAAATTTTCATAGAGGGCCATAGACCCAAAAATTTGAACAGATAGGGTCAGAGGCATTCAAAAATTAAACAAAGGATCAAGGGCGCAGCTAATAGTTGCGCTCCTAAGAAGATTCTGTTTTTTTACTGAATTCGAGACATCCTGCAGATACTTTTTCAGTTGTGGGCCCTACAACTTAGGGACACAAGTAATAATTGCGCCCCTAAGTGTTGCTTTGATTTTTTTTGCTAAGTTATTATTATTAATACACTTTAATATATTTATAATTAAATAGTACTAATATATAATTTTTAGGTATTTGTTAATATATGTATATTACTATATGTATATTTATACTATATTTATTATTAAACAAATTAATAATAATTTCAATATAAAATAAATTTTTAATTTATAAATATTTGTAATATAATACTATAAAATATTACTATATGCTTATTATTATTATTCAAAATTAATATTACTTCAAAATTGAATAATACATTTATTCTTCAAAGGAATTTTTTGAGTTAAAAAGATTACAACCTACTAATATTAAACATCTCCTAAACTTTCCGAGAAATAGAAATGGTGCAGTGATAAGAAAGTTTGGTTAGAGGCGCTTGGTTTGAGAGAGGGCATGGGTTCGAATCCCTTTGCTCCCATTTTTCTGAATTAACTTAGGGGCGCAACTATTACTTATGCACCTATAAAGATGCTTTATTTTGCAGATAAGTCGGAATTTTGTACGCTTTTTTCAGATAAGGGGTCCACCTATCCTCTACAACTAAGGGGCGCAATTATTAATTGCGTCCCTAAATAAACAAAATATATACAACAACACCCTTCATTTTCTTCTCTCTCCAAACATTATCTTATTCTTATCCCTTTTTCCCCAACAGCCCCTTCCTCTCTACAAATCCGAAACCATATTTTTGCACTTCTCCTCCCAAAATCTTACATACGAAATGTTTATTGTTAGTTTCTACACCGGCGGATCCATACAGAACGGTCTCTCATGGTGTGCATTACTCGAAAAAAGCTATCGGTAGTTTTACGGTGCATAACGACATAACACTCGGTGAACTGGAGACGGAGTTGTATCAATGGATGGGGATTTCAAGTTCAACACATGCTTTAGAGATATCAGGGAGGTTCAATGCTGGATTACAGCTAACTCCTCCGGTAATGTTCTATACTGAGTTACAACTTTTGAGTAATGATACTTGGAAACTTATGGTGAACCATTCGGTTCACCCTGGTACTGTTGCAATGATTGAATTGTACATTGAGCCAAAAGTTCTTCGATATACAACAAATCAAGGTTGTGTGAGTGGTAGTCGAGGTCATGAAACCCTAAATCATGGTTGTGCAAGTGATAGTCGAGCTCATGAAACCCTAAACCATGGTTGTGCAAGTGTCGAGCTTACGAAACCCTAAATGAATATGTTGAGCCAATAGCGAGTAGAATGTCAGATGCATATCTGCATACCAATTGTTATGAACCGAATGCAACCTCAAATAGAAATCAATCGATTCCAGAGGATTTTGAGGATTTTGAATTTAATGTTGAGTTGGATAAAATTAACCCGGCGGAACGGGTTGAGATATTAGTAAACCAAGATGCAAGCCCAATTGGAAATACGTGTGGTAATGATGCTTTTATGAATATGAATTTCACACATTTCGAAGATCCTAATTACAATTATGAAGAAGAAACTTCTCATCAAATAGCTTCGTGGAATAATATTAATGCAATCGTCGATATAGTTGGTGATGGCAATTACTTTGAAGATGAAGGGTATGTCACATAAGATGGTTTGGCACAAGGACAATATTTTCGTTCAAAGGATCATATCAATTAGGTTGTGCATGATTTTCACATCAAATCGAACCGCACGTTTAAGAAAAGAAGTCCAATAAAAGCGTGTATACAATCGAGTGCACTGACCAAAATTGCAGTTGGAGGTTGTACGCATCAAGAAGGTTAAGTGATTGTCACACCCTAGAAATTTGACTAACTTAGGGGTGTTAATCCCGCCAAGTGTACTTGATTACCAGTACACGAAAGGCTTAATTTGTCACTCAAAAATACATATAAGATTCATTTATTATATTTAATGTTAAGAAAAAGCACACACATTTCACACAATATATGAACATCCAACAAATACATATATATATAATCCAGCGTCACGATACAAAGTTTACAGCGAAAGCTAAACAAAAATAAAATACATACAAAAGAGAATGATCTCATCAAAGGACGTGCGACCGATTCTAGCTAACCTACTACACACTAATCCTACAAAAGAAATGAAGAAACAAAAGAAGTGATCGTCAAAACGGAAGACGCCGGGAACTCCATCCTAGCGCTCTCCTCTGGACATCAAAAGAATCTCTTGCTCCTTACCTGGACCCCACAACCAACCGTGGAACGTGAGTAATTTATAAAAATTACTCAGTGTGGATTAAGGTCATGCCTTTGGAATTATATCCGATTCAAGGTTGGACCAATCACATATACTGAGAATACCTATATTAAGTTACTACACCAAGATTTTGTTTTGTTTAACCATTTCTCAATTTAAATAAATATTTAAATCTATCCAAATGGACAATACGAGAAAGAAACCCAAAAATATATATATGAGGAATAGTAGGAAATAATAACTAATATGAGAAGGTATCAAACTCCCAGACAAATGTACAAAGAATCAAATTTTAGAAAACCCGGGTGTAGGACTTCAGGATTCGCCCCCTTAGACGGGTCTAGTATGTCAGCTGCAAAATATAAGGGTATTGTTAGACGGGTCTAGTATAATCAGCCGCCAATCTAACTTAATTCTGAGTTTCCAGAACGAAACGCCCTGGTAAAAATAGAGCGACTATAAAAGCACACACTCGACCAAAAGCGAACCGAGAAGCCTACCTCACAAAAAGAAAATAAGAAATTTAAACTCTCGACCTCAGCCGTCATACGGAAATAAGGAACCGACTACCCGTTTGAATAATAAAAAAAGGGAACTCCTTGTACTAGTTAAAGCCAAGGGGAGGCTGAAATTTCTCCATTACTTACGAAGAATTAATAGGGGAACCCCTTCGAATATTTAGAGATCTGAAATATAGGCTAATAGAAATATATAAAGAACGGAATACCTCACATATGACACGCATACTCCAAACTGAGAAACCGAACCTTAATCACTCAAGGAGGAAATATTATAATACATATACTAATAAGGATCTATGAAAATGAAGCTCTCGAACTGGCAGTACGAGCCATCAAGTGATGATCACGTTTGATGAGCATCAGCTGAATGTCTATGAAGACAACCTGATACAAATACCCCACGGGCTATGTCAGACACCGTGACACGTAGACGTAGCACGTTGCCCTCACGCCACACATCCAGCTGGTGATCACCGGCCCGACTCTCATCACTCCCGACAAGTATATATATATAATATTTAATACGCATCTACCTATAAGTAGCTAATAGCCTATACGATTCATATATCGGATCTTATATGCAAAGAAGAAGTGCAATGACATGCAATGCAGGTTGGTCTAAATAGTTGGTTCAGTTGCCAGTATGCAATTTTGACAGTTCAAGATCTACGGGCCTGATTAACAGTTGTTGGTGTCTTGGTACTGCAGTTCAATTTAGGTAAGACTGGTAGGTCCTAATTAAGAGAGAGAAAGGAATATATTTCTAGGAATCCACACCTGTTAATGCGACATTGTGGCGTTGATTCTAAGCGTTATTTGAGAAAACTTCTACAGTACCATTGACTCGGTCTGCGCCTACACAGTCAAGAGCCACCTTGTCTTTCGTGGACGAACATCAATTTACTAAACTTTCTATTGACGTTAGGGTTTATCAGTCTAATGTGTTGTAACATTCTTTAACTTATGATATCATATAAGATAAAAATCTAGACGTTGAGACGTCCTTGATGCTCCTATTATAATATCATTATTATGTTTACTTAGTCAAATCTCTATGCAATGTCCTGTCTGCACAGAGGGTGTGAGAATTCTATTCCTACAATTTTCTATCTCTTTATTCAGTGCTCACTTTTAGTTTATTTATTTAAGTAAGGTCTTAATTTATGTGCTTGCTACTTCTATAACAAAACTACGTCGTTAAGACGTCATCCTACAAAACAACAATAAAGGAATAGCACGAAGCAAGCATGTTGTAAATTCAACCACATTTAGTGTTGAAATTTCATATGTAAGTTCAAGAGGACGAAAATTAAAATTTTTGCCTCTATTTAACTCAATACACAAAGGATCTTATTTATATAACAATTGCAAGCAAGATTATACTATGACATTTCATCGAACACCTCTTGTGCATCAACAAAATGGAAAATAACACATTTATTTCTTGCACAAGAGTGGATAAAAGATTATACCTAAAGAGATTGTCAAATCTCTTTGTAGAGAGGAGTCGATTCCTCTTCTAGGTCTCTTGGAAACCGTGGTCTTCCTTCTTCGGCCATGGAAGCACCCTTGTCTCTTGGTTCACCTTGAACCTAAACAACAACCTAAAGCATCCTTAGATAGATGGATGTAGAGGTTAGAGATTAGATCCAACCACCTAGATCTTCAATCTTCAATGAACAAGCTATTTCATTTGGTGGCTAAACCTTGCAAGAGAAGTGAAAGAAGAACAATTGAGTTTTTCTTTCTACACACAAGAGAGGGGACAGGTGGGTTACTATTCACGGATTACTATTCATCCTACTGTAGCAAGAGAGAGAAAAAGTCATTTTTCATCTCAAACATACCCCTTTATATAGCCAAGCCCTAGGGCAACACTTGGGTTAATTATTTACACAAATGGCTATGATTACTCTCTTGTTATTCCCTAATCATATTTTGCAAGGATTTAATTTATGAGTAAATAATATTACTATATTATTCTAATACGAATTAATTTATTATTCTTATAATGCTCTCAAACATTATACAAAATAATATTCACATATATTCTCATAAATTTATTTTATGATCTAAGCATGTCATTTTACATGACATATTACTTTAACATTTTATCACATGCATTTTAACTCATATATCATGAGATTAAATACATCATTCAAAATGTTGGATGTTAACTACGTTGTCGTATGTCAACTACAAAGGCTCCGCCTGTCTAATCGGTTGGGATGGCATGTGGGTGTTGTCACGAGGCCTTCGATGTCCCGAGTTGCTGTAGGTCTTGCCATTTGCCCTAACGGGTTAAATGGATGTTTCTATCGAAATTGTTAGTTTGTTGAGGCCAAAACTCCCTACCAATCGTGTGGCAAGGAGTTTTGAACTGAAAATGAGTTCTATTACTCGTTACACCGAATTTTGAATAAAAATTCAAATGATATTATCTTATTTAGTTATTATGGATGGGATATTGAATTAAAACTATTAAATATTATGATGAAAGAATTTAATTTATTGACCCGTATAATTACATTTTAGATTATTTAAACTATTATTTTATGAGCTCCATATTATATATATATATATATATATGTATGTATTAAATTGTGTGGTTATATTAGATTGATTTTGTGCTATGAATTTGATCTAGGCTTGGAGAATTGTTGTAATAATCCAAAATTACTTATCAAATCTTTAGAATTAAATTTTAGCATTAAATCATAAGATTTTGCAAGTTGTTCGTATGTATCTTGTTTAAATAAGGAAAATTTTGGGATTCTTAATATGGTTAAACTCGCTTCTTAATTTGCTAGAGGTATGATAAATACTAACATAGCATTACATACGAGCATTATTTGGATGTGTTTATTTTTGTCTATATTTTTACTTTTTCACATTTTACTCCAATAATTTAATACGTGTTTGTTTGGAAAATTTTAAACTTTTACTTAGGTATATTTTTAATTGTTGTAATATTTCATCCCTTATATTTGCTATTTTTAAATGCTTTAAATTTTTACTCACTTTCATGCAAAGTTTTGAGATAAGATCTTATTTAACAATTGATCTCGTAATTAGCATGAAAATTACAAATTAAATTAATTATCAAAATTAGTGGGTTTTACATCCAACCCCCTAAGAACAAGTTTCGTCCTCGAAACGATAACACTTAGGGTGAATGCTAAAAGTATACGTTTACGATTTTTGATTTGGTGTCTGCTCCAGTATTTCTAATGGGTTATATTATGAACTCATTTTGTCAATGTCAAAACTTTTGTCCTACCGAGCGAGAGAATAAATTCGGAGACGAAGTCAATTTTAGAGGTGGGAACAGGTTCGTTAGGACAAGCATGTTCGGTTCGTAATGTTCCTTTGAGAAAATTAATTTCTCCAACTAGATTGAGAATTTTGAGGGTGCTTATTAGTCTATAATTACCATTGTTTAGTTAGTTTCTTGTCAATAAATTGGCGGGGCATATTTATCTTATCTTTTATCATGTCATCATAGGGCTTCCATTTCCTTGGTATTAAATGATGATGATGCAATGACAGTGTAGATGATGTAGATGATGCAGATGATGACTATGATGATGCAAATGATGCAATGACAATGATTATGATCGTGGCTAGGGTCAAGCCGATGATGACATGATGCCTTAGAATTAGTTTGATCTGTCATGATGAAATTAGAAAATTTATTATACCTCTATTATTAGGTACATGCATCGCACACGTTCAAATTTAGTCATTTGGGTCTTTTGCCCTTATTTTTCAATTGTTTAATGTTGTAGGAAATTAATCTGGTTTTATTAAGCCTTTTAGGTTTTACTAATAGTTGATTATGGCTTTAGCAGTGATTTAATATTTTGAGTCAGAATATTCATGTTGGATAGATACTCTCTCCATTTAGTCTAGAAGATTTGGTAGGTTGTAGGAATTGTTGGCAAAACTTCATGTTACGTTTATCATCCTTGCTCTACATTTTTAAGGCAAGGTCCACGAACTGAAAGTCCTTGTACCGGAGATGCGATCATGGTCTTTTTGCGATTGTGGGGAGCGGTTTTTAGAGACGGGGTGATCAAATCTAATCGAATCATTAGACAGGTGTGGCAATAGTCCCTATTTGGGTAGTAACAGATGTGCAAAGAGTGAGACTATGAAGGAAATTTCAAAATATTTTGTCGCATCAATGACCAACAAGTGAGGTACTCTTGGTTACTTGTTTTAGAAATGGGAATTGAGGAGAAAACGATCAGGATCAAGCATCTTATGAAGTTTACAACTGATTAATGAAAGGAATCAGTGTTGAATGAAAAGTAGATGTCAGCGAGACGGTTGCAAGAACATTGAACATGGTTGGTCAAGAGTGTCGAGGTATAAATAAATAGTCGTGTGAGAAGCGAAGTTGAAGCAGCCGCTAAATTTTAGAATTTACTTGTTTGTGTCCTCGACGAGCTCAATTGTATTCTCGTTTCTAGTCTTTTAGGTTTTCATAAGATTACGTATTAGTCTAAACCAATACTATTTTTTATTAAAGGAGTGTACCCTAAAGGAGATTTGATAATAAGAATGGCTTTGTCGTATAGCCAGATGAAGGCGGTCTTATTATTGACAGTTTGGATTTTGCGCGACTTTCCTTAAAAGAACGGTTAACCCTTAACGTTCGGTCGGGGTTGTTTCACAGAGAGGTCGCGTGTCGAGGCGACATTATGCGACTCGAGTTTTCACCGTACCTTAAGCATCATGCGGCGGTAGCAGCGTCATGCGGCGGCGTCGTGCGACGGCGGCAGCGGCATTCGACATCGTCATGCGGCAGTATCAGCGTCATGCGGCAGCGTCAGCGTCATGCGACAGCGTCAGCGTCAGCGTCAGCGTCAGCGCATTGTCAACTTACTGACTTTGAGCTTTCGTTAACTTTGGCGCCCTTGGCGAGCTCCTTCAAACTTGATCTCGTTGGATAGAGGTGATGACGCTCTATCTAGTGAGCCTTTGCATTAATTGTGCATCTTAACGGTTTTATCCCGGGGTGGGCACGAATATGGTTGCTTGATACAAGGCCTCGGGTACTTAGCCAACTATTCAGAGGCTAAGCAGAAAACTTGTCAGTTTGCAAACTTTGGGTTTGAATGTTTTGGCATGCCTTTGGCAGATTCTTTCGAACTTGGTATCGTTAAATAGAGGTGGTTACGCTTGTTCTAACGATCTCTTGCGCCAGTTGTGCGTCACAGCGGTTTATCCTGGAGATGCACACGAATACAGCTAGTTGATACATAGCCTTGAGGCGCTTACATCGAACTCCCCTAGGTGCTTACTTCGGGAGCTGTTTGGATGTAATCGGGTCACACAATTGTATCGAGGGAAGTCATCATTTGAGACATTACATTACCCTTAATGCAGAAAACCTTTATCCGCTATTAAATTCGATTTCGTTTGTTTGTTATTCATGCTTTAAATTTGAGAAAACGCTCAAAGGGTGCAAGCCTTGTGCCGGCATGGTTTTCGAGTTAAGACTCTTTTTTTCAAGTTTTCGCGTGATGAGCAATCTGTGTTGTTCGACGGATTGCTAGTACATATTATGTACTTCGTTACGACACTATATTTTTATCCTAACTCGTTGTGGGTTGTTTTTGCAGGGGGCTTGGAGTTTAAAGAAAAACTACATTAATAGTATCTTTTCTACTCTATCGTTTGTAATGTTATTTATTCATTTTCCTATTAGAATTTTGGTATCGTAGAGGTCTTGGAAATCGTTGAATCGTTGTCTTACGATTCAGTCATTTAAATCTTAAACCTACCCTTACGCAGACCTAAGCGGATGACATGTATTGTTGTGTGCTCTTACTGACTTTTAGCCTTGGAATGGGTAGTACAGATTAAAATACATGATTGATTTCGTGTCATAGCACGATTTATCAACCTCGCTTTGATACCACCGAAAAATGTCACACCCCAGAAATAATGACTAACTTAGGGGTGTTAATCCCGACACGTGTACTTGATTACCAGTACACGAAAGGCTTAATTTGCCACTCAGAATTACATAAGATTAATTTATTATATTTAATTTTAAGGAAAAGCACACACATTTCACACAGTACATGAACATCCAACAAATACATATATATATATTCCAGCGTTAGGATACAAAGTTTACAGCGGAAGCTAAACAAAAATAAAATACATACAAAAGAGGACGATTCCATCAAAGAACGTGGGACCGATTCTAGCTAACCTACTACACACTAATCCTACAAAAGAAATGAAGAAACAAAAGAAGTGATCTTCAAAACGGAAGATGCCGGAGAAAAATTTCATCCTAGCGTTATCCTCTGGACATCAAAAGAATCTCTTGCTCCTTACCTGGACCCCACAACCAACCGTGGAACGTGAGTAATTTATAAAAATTACTCAGTGTGGATTAAGGTCCTGCCTTTGGGATTATATCTGATTCAAGGTTGGACCAATCACATATACTGAGAATACCTATATTAAGTTACTACACCTAGATTTTGTTTTGTTTAACCATTTCTTAATTTAAATAAATATTTAAATCTATCCAAATGGACACTACGAGAAAGAAACCCAAAAATATATATATGAGGAATAGTAGGAATAATAACTATATGAGAAGGTATCAAACTCCCAGACAAATGTACAAAGAATCAAATTTTAGAAAACCCGAGTGTAGGACTTCAGGATTCGCCCCCTTAGACGGGTCTAGTATGTCAACCACCAAATCTAAGGGTATTGTTAGACGGGTCTAGTATAATCAGCCGCCAATCTAACTTAATTCTGAGTTTCCAGAACGAAACGCCCTGGTAAAAATAGAGCGGCTATAAAAGCACACACTCGATCAAAAGCGAACCGAGAAGCCTACCTCACAAAAAGAAAATAAGAAATTTAAACTCTCGGCCTCAGCCGTCATACGAAAATAAGGAACCGACTACCTGTTTGATTAATAATAAAAAGGGAACTCCCTGTACTAGTTAAAGCCAAGGGGAGGCCCAGATTTCCTCGTTACTTACTAAGAGTTAATAGGGGAACCCCTTCGAATATTTAGAGATCTCAAATATCGACTAATAGAAATATATAAAGAACAGAATAGCTCCAATACCTCACATATGACACGCATACTCTAAACTGAGAAACCGAACCTTAATCACTCAAGGAGGAAATATTATAATACATATACTAATAAGGATCTATGAAAAAGAAGCTCTCGAACTAGCACTATGAGCCATCAAGTGATGATCACGTTTGATGAGCTTCAGCCGAATGTCTATGAAGACAACCTGATACGAATATCCCACGGGCTATGTCAGACACCGTGACACGTAGACGTAGCACGTTGCCCTCACGCCACACATCCAGCTGGTGATCACCGGCCCGACTCTCATCACTCCCGATGAGTATATATATATAATATTTAATACGCATTTACCTATAAGTAGCTAATAGCCTATACGATTCGTATATCGGATCTTATATGCAAAGATGAAGTGCAATGACATGCAATGCAGGTTGGTCTAAATAGTTGGTTCAGTTGCCAGTATGCAATTTTGACAGTTCAAGATCTACGGGCCTGATTAACAGTTGTTGGTGTCTTGGTACTGCAGTTCAATTTAGGTAAGACTGGTAGGTCCTAATTAAGAGAGAGAAAGGAATATAATCTCCAGGAATCCACACATGTTAATGCGACATTGTGGCGTTGATTCTAAGCGTTATTTGAGAAAACTTCTACAGTACCATTGACTCGGTCTGCGCCTACACAGTCAAGAGCCACCTTGTCTTCCGTGGCCGAACATCAATTTACTAAACTTCCTATTGACGTTAGGGTTTATCAGTCTAATGTGTTGTAACATTCTTTAACTTGTGATATCATATAAGATAAAAATCTAGACGTTGAGACGTCCTTGATGCTCCTATTATAATATCATTATTATGTTTACTTAGTCAAATCTTTGTGTAGTGTCCTGTCTGCACAGAGGTTGTGAGAATTATATTCCTACAATTTTCTATCTCTTTATTCAGTGCTCACTTTTAGTTTATTTATTTAAGTAAGGTCTTAATTTATGTGCTTGCTACTTCTATAACAAAACTACGTCGTTAAGACATCATTCTACAAAACAACAATAAAGGAATAGCACGAAGCAAGCATGTTGTAAATTCAACCATATTTAGTTATGCACTTTTATTATTTAATGAACAAAAAAGAAGAAAGAAAAATAGTTAATTAAATATTAACTAATATGTGTGTATTTACATTATTTATGTGTTTATAGAGAAATTGATCAATATATGTTATTGTGATCAAAGATTTACTTAGTCATAATTATGTGTATTTTATATGTATTGTACTTAATGTTACTTATATATTTATATGTATTGTATTTAATGTATTATATGTATTATATTGTATTTGATGTGCTTTAGAGAAAATGATATATATCTATATATATATATATATATATATATATATATATTTATATATATATATATAATGTGCTTTAGGGTAGTTGATCAATATATATTTTTATGTTTTGTATTTAATGTTACTTATATATTTATATATATTATATTTAATGTATTATGTGTATGTTGTGTTGGATGTGATATAGATAAATTGATCAACATATACTAATATATATATATAATTTTACTTAGTATAGTTATGTTGGTGGTGTGCGATAATTCATTATTAATTATATATACATCACATTTAATATGTCTTATAATTAGTTAATCAAGTTATTATAAATATTTAATTAATTTAAGCGTCGTGTATAATTATAAGACAAGTGTCATTATGTCAACTACGTTGTCGTACCTAATCAACTATCATATTTATATAACCGAGTCGTATACTACACGTTATAGTATTTTTTTGTGTGCTACATATAATATAGAAAAATATATAGAAACACATGTTGGATTATTTTTATTTTATGTTTGTTTGTGTGTTAATCCTGAGGGATCGGAAGCCCGAGACTCATACGTCATCGCCGTAGCTCTCGCTGCACGGGCTTATAATCGTCATTTCCCATATACCTTTCTCGGTCCTTTTATCCTTGGGTCTAGTTACTAAGTTTATGGGTAGGGCCACCGTTTGTGTAATATATGTATTTATCCAATTCGATCCAAACAGGGCCCAAGCCCAAAAATACTTGTAACTATATTTGTTTATTCATTAGCATTCATTTTTTTGTAGTATATGTCGGGTCCAACGGGGTTTTGAAGCTCAAAGGCCCGCATTCTCTTTATTTTATTCAGCAAGTCCAAAGGCCCACTTACACATTGTTCATTATCTTAATTATTCAGGGCCTTAAGGTATCTGTTGGGCCCAATGGGCCCTAGTAAGCCCATTGGCCCATCTATAAATTTTTATTAAAAGGCCCAAAAGTAAATTATGGCGCGAAGGTCCGATATCATACATGGGCTTAGATATCATTGCTAGGCCCAATCCCGCAAGCAAGGCCAGAAAAGAAAAAGGGTCAGGTAGTGCTACTGTACTAGCACTAGCCATGCCAGCAAGCAGGCAAATTGGAGAAGTAGACTGGTATGGGTGTACCAGTAGCTACACAGTATGGTACATAACAAGGAGACTGGCACCCCCTTAAATATGCAAATAGTTTATTGGTATAGTTCAAACAGTCCCATAGGTGGGTGCCAGACAAGAAACCGAGGCAGTTCAGGGTGCCAGAACAAAAATGGTAATCCACAGTTCAACAACCCAGTGCCGGCAAAAAAATTACAATTCCTATCACAGTTCATAATTCCCATACCAAGGCACAGTTCAAATCTAAAGCAAACAGTCAATACAAAGAGCAAGGCCACAAGCCTCTAATCACATGCATGCATACAGACAACACAAGGAACAAACAAAACAACAGAAAATCGGCAGCAGAGAAATCAAGCTGTTTTTGGGGTTCTTCGTATTTACCAGAACAGGGACAGTGGGCTGGTAGGTCGAGTAAGGGGGTCAGCATGGCCTCCTCCTCTCTGCCCATCCTTCCCTCTTTACGAGTTATGCGAAAACCCAAGCAACTTACTTTGAATCGGTGGCTAATACTCAGCACATGAGTTATTTGACCAAAGAGAGGAGAGGAGGGTTGCCATGGGTCGATTTATAGAGAGGAGGTGTTGTTGAGAGGGGGCCTTGAGATGACGGGAGTAGAGACAGAGAAAGGGAGGTGACAGGATTGCTCTGCACTCGAGTAGAGAGAAGAATGGGGTGTCGCAAGAACAGTGAAGGGGGAGGGATAGTCTCCCTTCATTAATGATGGGTACCATTGCACAGTGAAGCGACGAGAGCAAGAGAGAGTTCTCTCGTGTGAACTCAAGCCAACAGGACGAAAAGAAGGGAGACAGAAAGGTCTCGGAAAGAGATAGGGTGACAGAAGGAGAAGGGAGAAGAAAGAAAAGAAATGAAAGGGAGAGAGAAAAAGAGGACGTGGGAGAGAGTGAGAATGGGGTATCCGATGAAATTGCACAGAAAAAGAGACAAAATAAAGCAAAGACCAGTTTTGGTCTCGGTTCCTTCTATTAGATTTTCTGTGGCGTTGTCATCATGGCACTTTACAGATGAACCCATTCTAATCCTATTAACTCGTTATCTGACCCGTCTCATAGAAGTATACTATCATTTCGTTACTCAGGGTCCTATAAGGCCAACAGGCATCTCGAAGGCTCCGCCTGTCTGATCGGCTGGGATGGCATGTGGGTGTTGTCACGGGGCCTTTGGTGTCCCGAGTTGCTATAGGTCTTGCCATTTGCCCAAACAGGTTAAATGGGTGTTTCTATTGAAATTGTTAGTTTGTTGAGGCCAAAACTCGCTGTCAATCGTGTGGCAAGGAGTTTTGAACTGAAAATGAGTTCTTTACTCGTTACACCGAATTTTGAATAAAAATTCAAATGATATTGTCTTATTTAGTTATTACGGATGAGATATTGAATTAAAACTAGTAAATATTATGATGAAAGAATTTAATTTATTGACCTGTATAATTACATTTTAAATTATTTAAAATATTATTTTATGAGCTCCATATTATCTATATATATATATATATATATATATATATATGTATTAAATTGTGTGGTAATATTAGATTGATTTTGTGCTATGAATTTGATCTAGGCTTGGAGATTATTGTAATAATCCAAAATTACTTATCAAATCTTTTGAATTGAATTTTAGCATTAAATCATAAGATTTTGCAAGTTGTTTGTATGTGCATCTTGTTTAAATAAGGAAAATTTTGGGATTCTTAATATGGTTAAACTCGCTTCTTAATTTGCTAGAGGTTTGATAATTCTAACATAGCATTACATACGAGCATTATTTGGATGTGTTTATTTTTGTCTATATTTTTACTTTTTCACATTTTACTCCAATAATTTAATACGTGTTTGTTTGGAAAATTTTAAACTTTTACTTAGGTATATTTTTAATTGTTGTAATACTTCATCCCTTATATTTGCTATTTTTAAATGCTTTAAATTTTTACTCACTTTCATGCAAAGTTTTGAGATAAGATCTTATTTAACAATTGCTCGTAATTAGCATGAAAATTACATATTAAATTAATTATCAAAACTAGTGGGTTTTACAGTGATGATGCTTTCATTATTAATACAAGGCAAGGTCCTCATGAATGTGATATGTCGGGAGATAGGTCGGAGCATCCGCACTCAACATCCCCATTCATGACTTCCATAATCCGAGAAAGTGTAAAGGAAAATGTCAGGTTTACTATAAAAGACATCAAGATTGCCATTGAGCAGAGATATAATTTCAAGGCTCCTTATCTTAAGTGTTGGCGTGCAAAAGAGATCGCAATCGCGCAATTGTTCGAAGGTTGGAGGCAAGCTTATGATTTAATCGTGCCCTTACTTAATGTCATACAAAGAACAAACCCGGGTATAGTGATTGAGTGGTTATCGCCCCCCACAAATGACCCAAATGAAAGATTATTTCAAGCAGTGTGTTGGGCATATGGTCCGGCAATACAGGCCTTCAGGCACTGCAAACTTGTTATAGGAATTGATGGTACGCATTTATCTAGGAGGTATAAGGGGAAGATGTTAGTTGCATGTGACTTCGACGCGGAAGATCAGTTGGTGCCCCTTGCATTCGCGTTGGTTGATACCGAGAACAACAAACTTGGGAGAATTTTATGAAATTTGTTCGTATGGAGGTGGTTGGATCACCAGTTGTGACGGTACTCTCAGATCGTCACAAGAGTATCTTGCGGGTTTTTAGTGAGACTGACCTGAGATGGAGCACCCAAGATGGACATGCCTTTCATCGATATTGTTCAAGACACATATGTCAAAATTTCACAAAAGAATTTACCAACAAAAAATTAACACAGATTTTGAGGCAAGTAATGAAACAAAATCAAAAGTGGAAGTTTCTAATGAGGCTTGGTCGTATTCGTGAAAATGCCCCGACGCTGCAACATGGCTTGAGGATATTGGTAGGGATCCGAACGATGTTGAAAGGAACAATGCACCGTGATTTAACTTATGGGCTCTTTCATTCAATGAAGGAGGCCGTAGATTGGGGATGATGACAATAAACGGACCAGAATCTCTTAATAATGTTTACAAATAAGTACGTGAGTTACCTGTTACTTCTCTTGTTGATATCACATTTTACAAGTCGGTCAAATACTTTGCTGAAAGACGGGCAAAAGCAGAAAAAGCAATTGAACAAGGATTCCTCTTCTCCTCCAAAATCCAAGCCTTACTAGAGGAGCAAAGATTAAGGGGAAATACACATACGGTTAGAGCGTACCAGAACGAGCGAAAATATGAGGTTCAAACAGGTCAAAGATTCGTTGGGAACAAGATTAAAGGGAATAGAATACATACAGTGCGATTAGAAGTGCCCCGAGGTACATGTACTTCTCAAAAACCGCAACTAACAGGTATCCCTTGTTCTCATATTGTAGCATGTTGTGCTCAAGGGGGCATAAGTAGCAACGTGTATGTAGCTCTTTTTTATCGGGTTCAAGAGTTGATGGCAACATGGACGCCAGAATTTGAGCCATTCGGCAATTCTGACACATGGCCTGAAATTCCCGACCAAAGCTAGTGCCGGACCCGACAAGGTATGCTGTTAAGAAGGGGAAACATCAACATATAAGGATTAGAAATGAAATGGATGAAGAGAATACACATTGACAACCATATACTTGTGGGCGATGCAAACAAATGGGACACAGCAGGCGCACGTGCTCTGCACCCCCAAACGACGAAGGTAATACTACTATTATTTATTTCACAAAACAACATTGGTTTCAATTTTATAATGCTCGAGATTTCGTTATTGCGGGTAATTAGCAAGGGGATGATGGAGCTTGTTCTTTTATTTAGTTTAAGATTTTGTAATTTTGTTTTATGCCTTATTAATTAGTTTGTATGTGTTATCTTTTCGAACTTGGATATGTATGTTTATCTTGGAGACTATTGCAAAACATTTTGTGTTTGACAATTTTATGAACTTTAATTTATGTTATTATATATTCATGTTGTTTGAGAATATACCTTCATGTTGTTGTTATATCTTCAATTTATGTTAATTGTGCTCCTATTTAATTTCCATACAGACTGCTCTCTAGATGCATCTGGTTCTCTGTGAATCTTAGGGGCACAACTATTACTTGCGCCCCTAATTTATTTCCAAAAAATGATGGCAGGGGGTTCGAACCCATGCCCTTACTCAAACCAAGCACCTCTAACCCTCCTGCCACTACATCATTTGTATTTGTCGGAAAGTTTAGAAGACAATTAATATAGTAGGTTCTAAAAATATTTATTATTAAAAATGTTTATTATTAAAAATGTTATTAATATATTTATTATTAAAAATATTTATTATTTCTTGTAATATATTGTGTATAAATAATATGTGTAATATTGTATAGTATTATATTACAACTATACATAATATTAAAAATTTATTTTATATTGAAATTATTACTAATTTGCTTAATAATAAATATTTTATGAATATACATATATTAATGATATATTAACAATTACTCAAAAGTTATATATTACTACTAACTAATAATTATTATTAAAATGTGTATAAATAATAATAACTTAGCCAAAAGATTGTCAGCAACACTTAGGGGCGCAACTATTACTTGCGCCCCTGTGTGGTAGGGCGCACAACTGAAAAAGCAACTGCAGAATGCCTTGAATTCAGCAAAAAAAAATGAATCTATTTAGGGACGCAACTATTAGTTGCACCGTTGACCCTTTGTGCAATTTTTAGGGTGTCATTGACCCTATCTGTTGAACCTTTTTGGTCTATGGCCCTCTGTGAAAATTTTCCTAGTCTGTTAGGGCATTTTGCCAATCTACCCAAATCTTCTACTTATTTAAAAAATGTGTAAAGGTCTATTATATAAAGACCATCACCCCGTTCATCTGAGTCATGTCGAATTCCGAATCAAACACTATTATCAGCTTATCTTCTTATTCTCAATTGTATCTTTCATTTTGAATATCCAATAAAAGATCTTATTATCTCCAATTTATCTCAATTTCCCTATTATTCTCAATTCTATTCCACTTTCATATTCAGTTCATATTCAGAATTGTTGAATAATCTTGCATGTATCTAGCTCGAACATGACACAGAGAGTTTTAACAAATAGAAATCAGTTCAAGAAACCACAAGACAAACTAATTGATTGATGGATTACATGAGTGATTCAACTAGCACGCATCTTTCAAGAATTAATTCCATCAAACTAATAAGTATACTTACACAAGCATTCCATCAAATCAAGTACTTTTACAACCCAGAACAAATGAACATAATTCAAGAAGCATCATTCACTCAAGAAAGCATCTTTGTAATGTGATTAAGCTTAGAAAATATCTAAGCTTTATGCTCCAAATGAACATAATGTGATTAAGCTTAGATATATAGCTAAATATTATGCTTTCAAGCTTAATTGCAAATTAGAAACTTTATCTATTAAATATTTAGGTCTAGAGCTCAATTGGAAAAGATCTAGTAGACAGGCCTGGTTATAGGTTATTGAAAAAATTCAAAGGAAACTTATGGAGGGGCAAGATGCTCTCATTAGGAAGCAGATTAGTTTATTAAATTATGTGCTTTCTGCCATTCCAATTTATTATATTTCACTCTTTAAAATTTCAAGATGGGTAATTTCCAGTATAGATAGGATAAGGAGAAGATTTCTTTGGGCATGTGTGGATTCTGATAATAAGAGGAAATATTATTTAGTCAAATAGGATAGAATATGTAAAGAAAAAATTATGGAAGTTAGGGTATTAAGAATCTACAGAATCTTAATCATGCACTCATATTAAAATGGGGTTGGAAATTTATTTACAAAGAGGATCAAGGGTAATGGAAACAAATTATCAATAAAAAATATGGAACATACAGTCTCAATACTGGAAGAACTAAATACCCCAATTTTGAGTTCATGTCTCATCTTTATTCAAATTCATCCAATTGGGTTGTCATAGAATTGTGGGGGATGGTACACAAATAAATTTCTGGTATGATATATGGTATGATAGTTGTCCAATGTGTTTACAATTCCCTCTTGTGTTTGAGAAAGTAAGAAATGATAAGTTAGCCTTAGCTCAAGTGTGCAATAAGGATAATATACATTTGGCACTTACAAGAGGGGTGAGTAGACATATAAGAGAAGAAAGAACAAATTAATTGATATTTTACATAATATAGATTTCACTCAATCTAATGACTCGATATTCTGGATTTGGGAATCTAAGGTACCTTTATAGTGCATTCAGCATATAAATTTCTGAACTTTGGAGGTATTCTGACACAGGAAAGTAAATCTATTTGGAATTTAGGAAATCCCACTTAAATGCAAGCTGCTGTTAAAAGTTCCTACCTCCTACTTTTAAATGTCATGCTTTAACACCAGACATTAATAAAAGATCGTTGTTAAATATAACTTTAAAACTGAATTTTAGTAAAAGCCCGGTCTTAAAGATATATTTTAAATCGAACCTTAGTAAAAGGCCGGTGTTAAAGATAATTTTTAACACCTAACCTTAGTAAAACGTCAGTGTTAAAGATAACTTTTAACACCTGACCTTAGTAAAACGTCGATGTTAAAGATAACTTTTAACACCGGACCTTAGTAAAAGGTCGGTGTTAAAAGTTCTAAAAAATATAAAACACATCTATAGCTGCATGCGTGACATCTACGATGTGACAGATTGACAGATATTTTTTTGCAAATATATCTTTTTATAAAATATAATTTAGAAGAATGACTTACTATTTACAAATGTCATTTTATTGCTGTAATATTTTTTTCAAATACGCTATAAGATTTACATATTTTTCGCAATTAAACCCTTTGAATAAATGTGTCTACCATGTTATATGTTTAAATTATGTCTAAAAAAGAAAAATCAACGAAATTCTGAAAATGATTTTGAAAGCAAAGAATGCATACTAGTTCTATTTTTCTTCCTATTTGCTTCATTTTTCGTCCAAATTCAGATAGAGAGATAGAATTAAAAAGTTTGGTATTTCCTCCAAATTCAAATATTTTCGGTTTGATTTGTTGAGAGATAGAGAGAAATGAGAAAAAAATTAAAGAGATCAGATGAGAGAGAGAGAGAGAGAGAGAGAGAGAGAGAGAAAGGGGTAGAGACTTATAAAAAGAGAGAGATGAAAGAGATCCGTGGGATTATTTTGGAGCATTAGATCAGCTAGAATGGACGCTGGAAATTTAAGGAAATAGAGATTATCTGTGTGTTACTTTTAAAATGGACGCTGGAAATTTAAGGAAATAGGGATGATCTGTGTGTTACTTTTAAAATCTGACATTAGTAAAATGCCGCTTCTAAAGACAACCCTTTAAAACCGAACCTTAGTAAAAGGCCGGTGTTAAAGACCCCTCCCTTTTAAAACCAAATCATAATAAAAAATCGGTGTTAAAGATAATTTTTAGCACTGACCTTTTAATATGGTTCGATTTTAAAAGTTATCTTTAACACTGATCTGCTATTAAAGGTACCTTTTAAACCGACATGTATATATACTTTGGTTTTAAAGGTCTACATCTGATTTTTGACAACCTTTAACACTTAAGTATAATTAAAGTTCGATTTTAAAGCTAAATCTGATTTAAAGGGGGTTGTTAAAGCTTCTTTATGTAGTAGCGTAATAATATTTTATTAGAGAATAATGATCCATAAAAAAAATTCATAACAACAACTACTATGCAACTTGTATGCGCAATCACAAATTAAGACCCGTGAACTATTCAACATTTCCAAGTTGCTGATTTAAATGTTTCTAAGAAAAAATATTTCTAAAATACATATAGTATATTTCTAAAGGATAATGTTTGGTAGATACTACATTTGATACCGACTGTCGATACCGATGTTATTATGCACATTTAATTGAGTTACTGTGCACATTATTTGAGTTATTATGCATATTATTTAATGTTATTTTTGTACTGAAAAAATTATTATGCATGTTGACAGAATAATGTGCATAATAACTCAAATACAATGCATAACTATTTCAGTATAATAAATAACATGCATAACTATTTCAATACAAAAAATAACATGCATAATAACTCAACTAAATATGCACAATAACATCAATATCGATAGTCGGTATCAATTGTGGTATCTACGTATCAGCTCCCATTTCTAAAAATCCGTAAAATTTGAATAAGTCTAATTAAACTCAAATTTAAGAAACAAACTAAGAGAAATTAAAAATTAAAACCCTAGCTAAAATTACAAATTTCATGAGAGTGAAATCTGTACTAATTTAAAGTGCTTAAATGTGCTAAGATCAAAACAATTAACTAACTGTTTGCTTAAATGTGAGCACAAAGTTTTCATCTTATTTAGTAGATGTTGAGGGCTTCGTTATCCTATATGAAAATAAATTCTAACTTGAGAATGACGGAGTAATAAATGGAAAATCAAAATATTTAAATTCTGGAGCATGTGAACCGTGTGCAGCTGAGTCGTAAATAGGACGTAAAAATATATATTTCTAAATGATATCAAGTCATGCAAAAACTGGTGAGATATAAAATGGAGTTTTGAAAGTGATGTATCAGATTCAGTCGGGATAAATAATAAATTGATTGAATGAGTGATAATATGTTTCAGACATATCATTTCTTTTTTCTATTTAAATACATTTAATTTTCTTTAGTGAATAAACAAGAAATTGATTTATGATGTACTATATATACTTTTTTCCCGCAGCACTATTGGAGAAATCTTTTTCTACACCGGATATTTAGAGACTTGTACATCTGTTATCTTTTGTTGTAAATGCCGGTGTGGCAAAAAATAAGTTAAAATCCGTCGTAGATGATGAAGCATAGAAGTGAAAATCTCCGCTTTTATGTACCTTTTTTATTAATTAATATTCGACATGGAAGATTTAATATTTTTATAGAAAATTTCTCGCCAACGCCTTTTGCACTTCTACACCTTGCTGTGACTTGATATTCGGTGTATATGTACTCTCTATTACACTATTTTCTTTGTTAATATCCAACGTAGAACAACAATATTTCTAAAAAGATTTTTGTTGCTCACGTGACTAGCCCCTTTTTAATTTCTAACTCGCCAATTAATTCACTAAATAATAACATACCCCTTTTGCTTATATATATAGAGAGAGATATATAAGTTAGGGTGCTCCATGGAGCATCAAACTCCTCGTGCTCCACATTCATTATCTCCTATTTGAAAATTCCAACGATCGATCAAAACCGTTGAACATGTTCTACATATTGAAATCTACTTGGAGATTGAATTTTATATTTTTTTTGAAATTTTTTGCTATTTTTTTAGAGAGGTAGAAAAGTTGCTAATCAAACGGTTTCTGGACTATCAAAAGTTGCAATTTTTCTACCTCTCTAAAAAATAGCACAAAAATTTTAAAAAAAATGTAAAATTCAATCTCCAAGTAGATTTCAATATGTAGATCATGTTCAACGGTTCGGATTGATCGTTAAAATTAGAGATACGATGTGGAGCATTAGCTGTTTGGTACTCCACGGAGCATCCTAGCCTATATATATATAGTTACAGTTTCAATTTCCATGGCCTGTTGAATTCTGGCATCTCAAATAAATAAGTACAAGGGATGACATTGCAAGTTAAGAAAGAAAAGCGCATGTGAACAGGTCGTCATTTGAAAAGTATCCAAAAAAATCCAGCTTGCTGCTGCTCATTTCCATATAAAAGATGCTTGCTTGGATTGGAGAAGACTAGGATCTCCTTTGAAATTTAGTTGGGTTGTTTCCATTGTATGCATGCCTCACAAGTACTTTACTATTGGCTATTATTAAGACATATCTTCATTAATAATGGAAAATAGCTTTCTTGCAGCAAAAATAATTATTCACTGTATATTAATCTACGTGATTAAATACATAGCATGTGCACAAGTATATATATATATATATAAATGCTATGAAAAATTAGGAAAAAAATTCTAAAAAATAAAAAATTTGGTTTATAGTAAGATTACAATATGAAGATCATATTGAATGGTTTGGATCGACCATTTGAGTTTTAAAATTTAAAATGTGAGGTGATGCATCTCTCTCTCTCTCTTTCTCTCTATATATATATATATATATATATATTGAAATAAGCATGAAGCGTATGCCACTTCCATTCTCATAAAAAAACAAATTCAAACAACGAAAAACAGCATCTCATATGCACTATCTATATCCCCACACTAATCTAAATGGATGATCTTTGGGCATCGACATATCTCGCATTTGCCAGCAAGTCATATTGTACTTTCACCGACCGCAATCTATGTAGCTTAATCAAACATTGCATCCGAACTAAGGTGCCATATGTCCCCAAAATTGCTCGGTTATATTTGTACCTCACAATCTCCCAATCACCCCTCGATCGGAGTTCGGTCGCGCTTCACACACGTCCACGAGCAAATCACCAGTCATACTCATCCCTTCCCGCAAACACGATCAATCCCGCATACCCATGTCACCTTTCTCGTTGATTCCAATCATTTATTAGTATCTATTTTGTAAATCTTTCAACCAAACTCAAATTTCTCATGATTTCGGTGTCTAGTTTTTTTTTTGCAATTCACAGATCCCTTCTCGAGTCCATATCTAGCCTAACACACGCCTCAATCACCAATGCCAGCACCCCACTGGCTTTGCTGGACTTGTATCCTAATAGACATAATCTGGTATAACTTTGCCTTTTATGTACCAGCACCACGGTATCACCTATGATCAGCTAACGCAGCCCCAAAATAGATTTAATCGATCCCTTAATAGCAAGATTAATGCAAAGACTTACTGGACCCTGGTATGTTCTATCCTTCTAATGCAATTTCAAAAAACCAATATTAGCACTCATTTGTTGGTCTAGTGTCCCACTAGCTTCTGGCACAACAGCTAAACTGGCACAACTTTCTGTACCAGCACCACAATCCCACTTATACGACAGCAGCTTCTGATATTCATCGTATGCCTCAACATCATGTTAATCACATCACCCTCACCTCTGAACAGAAACTATCTGAATCTGTTGGAAGTATCTCTATCAGCTTCGATCGTTTTCGACTTTGCGACAACATGAATCTCATCTCCAACTCTCTATGAACTCGATCAGATTGATCTTCGATCTCAACCTCGATCGCCTCACAATCGCCTCAAGTCACTATCACTTATGTCAATCGATCTTCATCGTACAAGTCATGTTAATCTATCAGACTCTCACGATCAGTAAAGGATCCCCTCAGCTCCCGATCAGATCACAATATATCGGTCTTAGATTTCACGATCTCTCTTCGAAGAAAACACCATTAGTATGTCGATCTTCTTCAAACAGTGTATCAATTTCATCGAACGCTTCTCAGTATCGTATCTTGGACGATCTTGTCACAATTGATACTCATTCTCGACCAATCTATGAAACCCACACCCTATCAATCAATCTCTTGAAAACAAATCAGTATTATTCGTGGTTCAACAACCTGAATCGCAATCAGGAGGAGGGGAAGATGAGAAAAAAAGAGGAGGAAGAAGAGGGGAGGCCAGAAACGACCTTCCTCGCCTGAATCTCAATCGCCTTTCTTTTTCTTTTTCTTTTTCTTTTTCTTCTCTCGAGTTACAAGAGACCAATTTACATGCACAAATATATATTTGAATTCATAGAGAATTAAAATATATGGTACATATGCAAATTAAAAGTTTAAAAAATAAGGTAAAGTCAAAACCCAATGAGAATCCCAAATAGTTACATCCGTTAATCAAAAATATTTTTCTTCTTCTAGTCTAGGCAAAATCTTGATATGTTCATTAGTCCCTCTAGTTTATTTGACTTCAATTGTGATTGCTAAACAAAACTCCAGATGTCATATTTTTAAGATGCTTCATGATTTATTTAAATAAGAATATTTATCTTATGTGTATATATGTGTCAGAGTGCAACTTACATATAGTCTTGATGAATGATTAGTTGATTACATATATACACAAATTCTATTAAATCATATCATAAAAGTAACAAAAAAATTTGGCCAAAATTTGAGTACTTCAATAGATGAATACACTAAGTACTCTAGCTCATATAGATCGTTCAATTCATAGAGATTGGTGAACAATGATTACTTGGAAAACACAACAAAATTTAAAGTGAATCACTTTTTAACAATCTCGATGAATTGAACGGTCCAGATAAACAAAAGTATCCTAACTATTTTTTGGAGCACCCAAGTTTTTCCCAAACTCTTTTGATGAATAATTATTTAGTTTCTAATACAAATATACAATGTTTGGTTTTGGTGGTAATTATTATCGTTCCATAACTTCCATAAAATATCAATACAAGACAACGGAAAAGTATTCATTTTTAAATCTATTTAATCTCAAACTCTCCTATACCATCTAAGTAACTAACATTTCGAGCATTAGATAATATTATGTTTAGAGCATCAGCTACTAAATCAAATAGAAATGGAGATAAGAGGTTTCCTTGCCTTACTCCTTTTTTACAGTAGAAATATTCTCCTAGATAATCATTGAAGTCAACACATGTTTTACTCCCTTGAAATATTAATATTATCCATTGAACCCATTTTTGATTGAAACCACTACTAGCTAATACTTCAAACATGAAATTCCAATTAACTCTATCAAAGGCTTTTTCAAAATCAATTTTGATAAGAATACCTTTGGTCTTGTTAATTCTAATTTTATGTAAGATTTCATGTGATGTATCTACATTATCTAAAATAAACATGTCTTTAACATAAGCTATTGGAGATTGGTCTATAAGAGTTTCATGTAAGGAGCTAACCTAGATGCTAACAGTTTTGTAATAATTTTGAAGCTACAATAAATAAGACTAATTGGCCTTAAAATGTTAATTAGAACAGCATCAGTTTTTTTAGGTATTAGACATATATATGCCATGTTTAATTTGGAAATTTCTAACTTATTCATATAGAAAGCATTAATTAATAATATTACATCATCATTCACTAAGTCCCAAAAAATTTGATAGAATAAGAAAGAAAAACTATATGGTCCTGGAGCTTTATTTGGATTACAAGATAAAACAATTGATTTAACTTCTTCATAAGTGAATGGTTTTGTTAGATCATTTGCTTGGGATGATATTAATCTATAATCAGGTGGCCAGAAATTTTCTTGTAAGGTGACTATGTTGGAATTTGAGACGTCAATTCCAATAAATAAAGTATGGACTACGTGTTATATGATTACTAATGGCATTATACGTATTTTACTAAGATTTTGAGCACGAATGTATATAGAACTCAAGTAAATTAATTATAATTGTTAATGGATCAATTGTGATTAATTATATTATATATTGATGTTAGTGTAAAGTCGGAAATATTATTTGGACCAAACCTAACTCAAATTGGATCAAATCCCAAGCAAAACAGCACAAACGCAAGTCTATTGCGGCCGCAAGAAGATCCTTTGCTGCCGCAATGGAATGTGAGAGGCTTGGCAGATTTTCTGCCAAGTCTGGAACCCAAGTCAACTGCGGCCACAATGAGATCTATTGCGACCGCAATAGACCTATTCCAAGGCAGATTTTGGCTGCCTAGATTTATCGTTATCTTTTCTGATTAAATAATATGATTATCATACCAAATTCGTAGGATTATTCACAAAAGTGAATATTAGAATTTGAAAAAGAATTTGAGAGAATATAATTTCAAATATTTGATGAATATTTGATAATTAATTCGACATCTTTCCAAGATACACTAACGTCTTTATAAATAGCGTCGGGTCAGCATCCATTTACAACGTTGGTTGAAAAGACAATTCCCAGTTATCGACATAGGGCATATATGCTATGCATAGCCTCACTTCTCGCTACATTTAAAAGAAAATTACTCCATTGTTTCGTTCGTGGCATTAGATAAAGGATAGGCACCGGGATAAAACTAATGGGTCGCTTACCCCCAACGACACGCTTTCGCACTTCCACCACAAGAGGTGCTTTGTTGAAAGGATGATCGTACAAGGGAGACCGTAGGGGTGGAAGGTAAGTACCGCTTCCTCTCATTTAATTATTTCACTCGTGTCGCAACGGCTTTATTCGAATTGATTGTTTGCAAATTGTGTTAGATTAGGAAATAGTTTTTCTTGTAATGATGTCCTAATTGAATTGCACAAATTGATTTACCTCCAACAGACTAATCTACTGTCCTCTTTTCCTAAAAGGTTCCTATAGAAAGTGATAACATATTTCTGTAATTCTTTGAGATTATAATTATTTTCATTATCTATTTCTAAAGACATAATTAAATTTTGCTTTTTCCTAGAATTAGCTATAGCATTATAAAATTTAGTATTTCCATCACTCTCTAGGTGCATTTCAATTTGGCTCTCTGTTGCCAATATAATTCCTCATCATCATAAATTTTGTCTAAAGAAGAATGATAAGAATGTAATGATTCAATTTCATTTTGCTCCAACTCTCTAACTTCTTGTAAGATCTCATATTCATTAATCTTGTTAGAGGACTCTATCTTATATATTTTTTTTTTTTTGCTCTCAGATTTTTGTCCCAACCTTTTAGCTTTTTTCTCATGTATTGAAGCTTAAGTCTCTAACTTTATTACCATTTAGTCATTAATATGCTAAAATCATCATTTTCTAACCAAACTCTTTCAAACCTAAAAGGTTTATTTGAAATTCTAGTAACATTACTTGTAGATATTATAATAAAGTTATGATCGGATTGGATTCTAGACAGTGAAGTTAGAATATTATTAGGAAAATGGAGACCGCAGGGGTGGAAAGTAAGTACCGCTTCCACTCATTTAATTATTTTACTCACGTCGCAATGGTTTTATTTGAATTGATTGTTTGCAAATTGTGTTAGATTAGGAAACGGTTTTTCTTGTAATGATATCCAAATTGAATTACACCAATTAGTTTACATCCAACAAGTGATATCAGAGCCAACCAGTTGCGCGTGTTTGGAATATTATTTTTTACTGAATTTATCGAATTTTAATTAATTTTTTTTTCTCTTGAATTAGTGAATAATTGGTTCTTTAGAGCATTAATTAAACTTTAATATGAATTTTATCAAATTTCCTCGCCTTTTATGCGAATTTGAAATTGAAATTATTAGAATTTCATGTTTATTAATATTAGGAACAATTATTTGACAATTAAAGTTGTTTTTGGAGAATTAAATGCAACAATTTTGGACAAAAATTCAAAATGGTTGATCCAGAAAGTTTTATTTCCAAAACAGAGCAATTTTGTGCTAAAACAAGGTCAACTGCGGCCGCAAGAAATGATATTGAGGCCGCAATACATTTTAGAAATGTCTCTGTTTTGGAAAATCAGTAATATACCGTGTATGAGGCTCATTGCGGCCGCAAGACAATGGGAATTCAGTACTGTTGTGGGGCAAAATTGTTTTGAATTGACAGGTTTCGATTTTGGGTTGCTGGCTGCCTAAAAATTGAACTGACAGGTGTTATTGCGGCCGCAACCTAGGGTAATTGCGCCAGCAACATGGAAGGAATTGTGTTGTTTTCTGAAAATACCAGAGAACAAGTTTTGTATTGACATAATTTATTGCGGCCGCTGATAATATTATAAATTTACATTTTGCTGATGATAATTTCTTTTCTTAAGAGCTCAAGTTGGAGAAATTAGTATATTAAAATGGCCACTAATAAGCTTTGAAAACTGATGAGGACTAAAGATCAATTTTGAGAAAAAAATATTAATGACAACTTAGGTAAGACTCTAGCTGAAATCTTAGAATGTAATATAGTATCTACCCATTAAATACTTAAGGGTGCCATCACATTGAAAATCTCTGAACAAAACAGAGTGGGATACCCTTGTAGGGAAAATTGAGAAAAAACTTCAACGTTGGCAGGGGAGATTTCTCTCATTAGAAGGGAGATTAACTCTTCTTAACTCAGTAATTACAGCCATACCACTATACTGGCTATCCTTATTACATTATTTGTAAATGTAAGAAATACAATTGATAGAATTATGGGAAAATTAGTTTGGATGTAACTAGGGCGACTCGTGACTCGCTCACAACTCGCTCATATTCAACTTGAGCCAAATGCAGCTCGAATACTATTCGAGTCGAGTTCGAGTCAGGTTTGACTCGCTCAATGACTCGAAGACTCGGCTCGTATATGGGCCTTCGTATATGGCCTTCCAAATTTAGTTAGCATATTATCCAGTTTAAATTATTTGGACCTTTCGAATTGAGTTGCTATTTTAGCTTAAGCTTATTATGAGTTGCTAATTGAGCTGATATGCGAGTTAAGTTATTTGAGTTGCTGATTTGAGCTCAATTGAGCTATTTGAGTTATTTAAACTATAAAAGAAACTTTTTAACTAAGCTGAATACGAGTTGCGAGTTGGCTCGAGTAAAATCCGAGTTGAGTACGAGTTGACATTTGAACTCGAATGTGACTTGATTACTCGAGTTAGTTCAGCTCGAATAACTACCGAGTTGAGTTCGAGTTGGGGTCAACTCGCTCGAACTCGACTCAATGAACAGTCCTATAGGTAACACTACTACGAAAAAAATGATTCTTGTAGCTTGGAAAACAATTTGTAAAAGTAAAGACCAAAGTGGTCTTGGTGTGTTAGATTTAGACATAACGAACAAAGTCTTGTTAACTAAATGGTGATTATGGAAAAATATAAAAATAAATAAATATCCTTCTCCCTTCAGTTTAAGGATTATGGAAAGATATTTTGATAAATAAATATAAAATAGATGTAAGGTTAACATCTTCTCTCCATTTTGGAAAAATATAAACTCTTTACATCATGAGATGTCTACCGGTGTTAACAAAAAAATAGGAGATGGAATGAATATAAATTTTTGGCAATATAGATGGAAAGGAGAATTATCCTTCTCCCTTTTGTTTCCTAATTTATTTATGGCTTGTTCAGATTCAAACATTAAGGTTAATAATATTTTCTCCGAAGGAAAAATAAAAATTAGAGTTTAATAGACAATTGGTAGGAATTCTTAGAAATGAATGGAACAAATTAGAGGCAATTATTGCAGATGTTAAGGTTAATCTTTTAGTCAAAACTTCATTATATGGAGATGGAATACAAATGAAAAATTATCGGTTCATGACATGTACCAATGACTAGAATTTAGAGGATATAAGAATCATACTTATGATGTAATATGACAATCTAAACTCCCTATTAAAATCACGATATTCATGTGGCTTGTCAAAAGAAGAAGGATATTCACAAAAAAAAAATCTTATTAAAAAAGGATGACAAGCAGTACCAAATGTGTTTTTTGTGATCATGAGGAATGTATTGATCGCCTTTTTGTCAAATGTCCATTTATTAGGCAATTATGGTCATGGATTAGCATACATAACAACTTTGATTTTAATGGTGATTCTCTTGAGAATTTGTGGACTATAGATGCTAAGATTTCACTTAAAGATTCTTCTGTTAGTAGAATTAGTAAGAGGTGTTGTCATATGGAATGTCTGGCTGGAAAGAAACAAACTTTGTTTTACAAACAAAAAATCTAGATCTGTTAGAAGCTTAGCAAGTCATATCATACATGTATTAGAGTATTGGTGTAAGAATAATAATGACTCGTCATATTTAAAACTCAATCTTATTATGCCTCTGGATGTTTAGGAATTACAAAGACCTATTCGAGGCATAAAAGGCCTGACAATGGATGGAGCATGTGGAAGTGGGAGTATTGGTGGACAATCCAGAGGGTGTGTCAGAACCTTTGTTTGGAAGAGACCAGTGTCTTGAGATGTGGTCTTTTCATTGAGAAATTGAAATGTTTTATCGTAAAAACTTGTAATATTTGTGCTTGTTTTGTACTGTAAGGTTCTAATTGGTCATAGGGTTGTAATATATAGTTGATACTGAAACTGATATGGTAAGCATGTACATGTACGATATGAAAACTGATAACTAGGAACTATGTAGGTGATAGTTGATATATTCTTAAAATACATCAATGATAAGATCTGATGTACAAAGAATCTTGTTTCAATGAAACAAGTGATGTTACCCTCAATCTTTAGTAAAAAAAAAAAAAAGTTATTTTTTAAGCTTCATTTTTTTAATTAAAATCACATTATCTTGTAATAATATAATGAAAAGAATGCTAGCTCGTTTTGTTGTTCTTCATCTTATTATTATTGTTATTGTTATTAGTATTTCAATAAAAACAAAGTTACAATGGTCATGCTCGGCATGTGCTTCTTAGACTTCCTTAGGCCTCCTTACACTTCCTTAGGCTGCTTAACAATGATTAGATAGATAGTAAGCACTAAGCAGGGAGGAAAGTAGGAACAATAAGAGGGAGGCGGACACAGAAAAACCGAGCAGAAAAATAAATAAATAAATAATTAGTTGAACAAAAAAATAGAAAGAAAGAAACAGTACTTGGGTGCACTGGGTGCACTGGGTGCACTGGGTCCACTGAGCGTCTGAGCCTAGTCTAGCCCAAGTAATAACCTTTCTTCTTCTTCTTTTTCTTCTTTATACTTTCTCTCTCATCATCTCTCCTCTCATAGTCTCATGGCAACATCAACTGCTTTGTCTCTCAATCTCTAGTACCGAGAGACCTTCAGCCAAGCAAACGGTGAATCCGAATTCGAAGAAGAAGAATGACGAGCCTCTTTCGCGAGCGCAGCAGCGACGCCGCCTCCCGCCGCGAATCCCTACCCTCTCCCTCCCTCCCTTCCCCCTTCGGCTCCCTCGCTCTCTCCTTGTCGGATCCGGATCTCCGCGACACCGCTTACGAGATCTTCGTCTCCGCCTGTCGCACCTCCGCCGGCTCCCGTCCGCTCACCTACACGCCGCAAACGCAATCCCCGGCATCTGCATCTGCATCTGCATCTGCATCTTCTCCTTCCTCCGCCTCCTCCAGCTCTCCCTCCTTGCAACGCTCGCTCACCTCCGCCGCCGCCAGCAAGATGAAGAAGGCGCTGGGGCTCAAGTCCAAGAGCGGCAAGGGAGGAGGCGACGCAGCTTATAAGACTCCCACCAGGAAAGAGAAGGATAAACCTACCACCATGGGTGAGCTCATGCGCATCCAGATGTGCATTCCCGAGCAAGCCGATGCCCGCATCCGAAGAGCCTTGCTCCGCATAGCAGCTAGTCAGGTTAAAAAAATTTAATTTCATCTTACATCTTACATCTTACATCCTAGATCTACCTACTTCACTACTTCCTTTAACACCAACCAACCAACTGACTGTTGCATTCCAATTGCAATTGCAATTCCATTTCCAATTGCAGCTGGGTAGGCGTGTCGAGTCCATGGTTCTCCCTCTAGAACTCCTCCAGCAGTTCAAATCTTCCGACTTCCCCGACTCTCAAGACTACGATCTCTGGCGCGCCCGCAACCTCCGGATGCTCGAAGCCGGTCTCCTTCTCCACCCCTCCATCCCCTTGGATCGATCCGACCCTTCCGCCCACCGTCTCCGCCAAATCCTACGCTCTGCCGCAGACAGGCCCATCGAGACAGGCCGCAACACCGAGTCCATGCAGCTCCTCCGCACCGCCGTTCTCTCTCTCGCCAGCCGCACCTTTGATGGCTCCACTGTCGACACCTGTCACTGGGCCGATGGCGCCCCCCTCAATCTATACCTCTACCAGAAGCTTTTAGAGGCTTGCTTTGAGACTGATGACGCTTCCTTCATAGATGAAGTAGATGAACTACTAGAATTAATAAAGAAAACCTGGACTATACTCGGTATCAACCAAATCTACCATAATCTTTGTTTCACCTGGGTATTGTTCAACCGCTACGTCTCTACCAGTCAAACGGAAACTGAGCTACTGCTAGCAGCTGATACACAACTCGTTGAGGTCGCAAAGGATGCAAAGACCAACAAAGAACCTCTCTACTGCAAAATCTTGAGCTCAACACTTACTTCCATTATGGGGTGGGCTGAAAAAAGGCTATTGGCCTACCATGAAGCATTTAATGCCACTAATATTGAGGCCATGCAATCTATAGTTTCATTAGGTGTATGTTCGGCCCAGATATTGGTAGAGGATATATCACAAGAGTACAGACGTAGGAGAAAAGGGGAAACTGACGTGGCAAGAAGTACAATTGATACGTACATCCGCTCTTCTTTGCGTACTGCTTTTGCTCAGGTGTGTGAGCTTGTGTAATATGTCTTGTATTTAATATTTCTGTAATTTATTAGTATTCAGTACTATCTGTAGTACAAGTATGCAACAATAGGAAATTCTCTTCATTCAAACATTAACTAATAATGTGAGGTCCTAATGCTTATACCTGTTTCCATTTAAACAGAGAATGGAAGAGGTTGATTCAAATAGAAGATCTAGCAACAAGCACCAAAATACCCCCTCCCCAATTCTCTCAGTTCTTGCAAAGGACATAGGTGACCTGGCAAAGAAGGAAAAGGAGCTTTTCAGCCCCATATTTAAGAAATGGCACCCCTTAGCAGCAGGTGTGGCAGTCGTGACTCTGCACTCCTGTTATGGAAATGAGCTCAAGCAGTTCATATCAGGTCTGGCTGAGCTTACCCCTGATTCTGTGCAAGTGTTGAAATCGGCAGATAAATTGGAGCAGGATTTGGTCAGCATAGCAGTTGAAGATTCCGTCGATAGCGAAGATGGGGGGAAAGGGCTGATTAGGGAGATGCCGCCATATGAGGCAGAGCTCGCCATTGCTAATTTAGTAAGAGATTGGATAAAGACTCGCGTGGACCGGCTTAAGGATTGGGTTGACCGCAACTTGCAACAAGAGGTGCCATTCTTTCTATAATTCATTTGTCATAGTTATTATTTTATTGTTGTTTTGCTATCCATGTCTGCTTCTGTCTCTCCCTGTTTGGCTTCTTAAACTGAAGCAGGCATGCGTAGACCACTTGGTCCTTGTTTTCTGCAGCACAAAGAAAAACAATGGTTACTCGGGTACTATGAATCACATATGTACAGAGAACAGTCTTGCTAATTCTACATTCATACAAAATTCCCATCTAATTACCATAACATCCCCAACTTTTGCATCAACCCAATTGGCTTGTACTTTGTGAAAAAGTTTTTTTATTGTTTATTGATTTTCCATTTGGATTACTGAAAAAAAACAGACATGGACCCCAGGGGCAAATAGGGCAAATTGTGCCCCATCAGCAGTGGAGGTGCTACGCATAATAGATGAGACATTAGATGCGTATTTCCAGCTGCCGATTCCCATGCACCGAGCCTTGCTACCTGACTTAACTCTTGGTTTAGATCGAAGCCTTCAACACTATGCTTCCAAAGCCAAGTCTGGTTGTGGTAAGATTTTGCATTGAATTAAATTGTGCCACCTTGCCAAATATTGATTTCTAATTGAGTTCATAAGAGGGTGAATTGTAGAAGTAGACAAGTAATGTAAGAACTTTAATCTGTTTCAGCGGAACAGGTGGGTATAACTATCGCCCACTTTGTAGTAAAAAAAAAAAGACAATTAAATAAGCTGAAATCTGAAAGAACTCTTCATAACCTTTAGTTAAAAAACTTGATAGTTTGCAGAACAACAGGATAGCCAACATTACCTTCTCAATAATGTTTGACTGTTTGTAGGAACAAGAAACACCTTCATGCCTGCGCTTCCTGCCCTAACTCGGTGTGAGGTTGGCTCAAAGCTATGGAAGAAAAAAGAAAAACCCACTCAAACCCCTCCAAAGAGGCGATCTCAAGTTGGTTCGATGAATGGTAGAGATTTGCTCAGCCTACCCCAGTTATGCACACGAATGAATACCATCTATCATATCAGGACAGAGCTAGAGAACCTTGAAAAAAAGATTAAGACCTGTTTGCGAAATGTCAACAATGCCCATGCTGACATAACTGATGGGTTAGATATCAAGTTTGAGTTATCTTTATCTGCTTGCCAAGAGGGGATCCAAAGCCTGTGCGAAACAACAGCCTACAAAGTCGTCTTTCATGACTTGAGCCACGTGCTATGGGAGAGCCTCTACCTAGGCGAAATTTCCTCTAATAGAATAGACCCATTTATCAAGGAGCTTGACCCGGCGCTGGAGGTCATTTCGGGCACAGTTCATAACCGGGTCCGTAACCGGGTCATAACTGCCTTAATGAAGGCTGCTTTCGATGGGTTCCTACTCGTGCTCTTGGCAGGTGGCCCGCAACGCGCATTCACCCGTCAAGATTCACAAATTTTAGAGGAAGATTTCAAGTCTTTGGAAGCTTTGTTTTTGGCGGATGGAGATGGTTTGCCAGATGAAGTGGTAGGGAAAGCCTCATCACAGGCTAAAAATGTATTGACCTTGTTTCGGGCTGACAGTGACACCTTAGTGGAGAGATATAGAAGAATGGTAACTGAGGCTTACGGATCGGCAGTGAAGTCCCGATTTCCACTTCCACCCACTACTGGCAACTGGAGTCCCAATGAGGCCAACACAATCTTGCGTGTTTTGTGCTATAGAAATGATGAGGCTGCAACTAGGTTTCTTAAGAAAACTTACAATTTGCCGAAGAAGCTGTAGTTCCATGTGCATGAAATTTGGTTTGATTGGATTTCACTCTAGATTGGTTGGGGGGGGCGGCAGGTGTTAGGTTTTGAGGCGGGTGATATAATTTGTTCGTGTGGCACTTGTTTGTAGGGATAATTCTTTCGCTGCTCTGCTCTGCTGTTAAATATATATATATATATATATATATATCTATCTATTTGTATTTTGTAATATTGGCGAACCTCCCTTTTGTGTATTTTCTTCATTTATTGTATTAATTAATCAACTCCGGGACGGAGTGTTTGTGCAATGTGTATGTACTGATGTGTTGTGAATATTAAGAAAAAGAAAAGTACTTGGGATCTTATTATTTTAGATATTTACGTAAAATGTTGTTATACATACTTGGTTTTCAGTTTTTCACCACCTATACTCTTACGGTACTTGCCTTAGACGAGAAATCAGAAATGTAGGTACAAACTCTCAATGCAATATTACACGCCATTATTTAAGTACGCTAACTACCATTGCTCTACTCCAAACACACTCCATTGTTTGTTAAAAGCTGCAACAACATTAACCTTACCTATTACACTGATTCACTGATACCATTCCAACAATAACAGCAAGCTAGCTCCTCTCAGTTCACTTTGCATTCATAATTAAAATAACAACAAATAAAATATCCTCCTGGTAACAAACGAAAATTTGCACCTAAATCAAACATCTTGGGTGGATCAAGTACCACCCAACCATCCCAACAATCTAAATAAAGATCCATACTTGGTTTCTAAGTCTCGTATTTGCAAAGGTCTTCAAATCCCATATACTCGTGATTTTGGATCTTCGCCACCATGTTGGAAATGCCAACTCCACCTACATATTATATATATCAGAATTCAGAACAAATGAACACAATGTTAGGAGGAATCAAATTCTAGTAGCTTGGATCAAGCTGTGTTGTAAAAAACATTATACACTTATACAGTATATCTATCCAAAAATACCACTGGTCATGCATTCTTTTTCATATTATTTTGTCATCTTTCTGTTTGTTTGTGCGCACACACGCATGTGGAATTTGGTGTTTGGTGGTTGGGAGCATGTTAACGTACCAAGAGAAACAGCACTGACAAAGATGGTCAAGGCCAAGATAAAAATGATAAGAGAAGCACGTCCCATATATTGTATCAATCTGCGCACAACATGCTGTCCAATCCAAGCAGCTATGGTCGCCACCAAAATAAAATATAGTGCTACAATGAACAAACAAACGTGTTATTAATTTATCAGCTCATACTATCTTTTTTTCCATTTTGTTAATTTCTTTTTTATATTTTGAGGGGTGGGTAGTAGGATTTGATGTAAATACGCACCGTAGGGAATGGGGAAACGCTTAAGAAGGTAATATTCCACAACCGACATTGATGATGAGAATGTCATTGCAAATGTTGCAGTAGCACTTGATACCTAAGAAAGAAGATTATATACTTTTCTTGAATATTATGCTCTCACAGGAGAAAATAAAAAAAATGGCAAAGTAGTCACATCACATGAGAAAAAGAAGCAAAATAACTCATGTATTTGTATTAGTGTTGTTCCAGTAGAAGTCTGGAAACACTTTAACACATTTAATCTCCCACTGCAAGAGAATGAGCTAGCAGACAGGTAAAAACAATAAGGATTGCAACGTACCTGCGGGGGGATGCCAAGCTCCAAAAAGAGTGGGCCCATGATAAAGCCGCCGCCGAGTCCCAAAAGCCCACCGACCATACCAGCAAAAACACCTAATAAGCAATAAATAATCAACTGATGTACCTTGAAGCTTGTGCATCCAGTTCCTTTTGATGATATAGTTCTCCTCCCTTGGTACAAGCTCACTGCTTCGTATCCTGACACCCCCAGCGACACTGGTATCTGCAACCCAAAATTAAAATAATGACAATTTTCTTTTAAGAAATAGAATCTTCTCTGTGCAGTTATGCTTGATATGGCAGTGATGCAGAGAACTTCATTTTGATATTGATAAGAAGCACATTTAAAAAAATATATCAATAGTATTTATTGAAAAATTTGTGCTGTACAATTAGAAAGAAAAAAAGAAGAGAGAGAGGCGCGGTGCCTGGAGCAAATTAAGGATCCAATACCATGTGGAGCATGTTGAGGTGTAGTTCTGCACATAAACAGATAATTAATTAGTAAAGTTGAGAGTAATTAACAATAGTAAACCATGCGACTCTATTTAGACATATATATTAATTAACAAATTACCTTTACAAGGACTTGCAAGACAAGAAAAGCCAACCACACAACCATCAAAAGTCCAAACTCCTTCCAGTACACATTTTCAAGGATTGGAACCTAAAATGAAGAGGATTTCTTTCAGATAAAGAATTTCATGGTTGAAGAAAAAAAAAGATATTTCGGGTTTATCTATACCAAGAAGAAAAGAAAAGTAGAAAGGATGAGGAAATCAGGAATTTGAACTTCTCAATCATTTAATGCTCAATTTCCTATACCTCTGGTTCCCGCAGTTGTTTGCCAGTGTTTGAAGCACTGTCACCAGGTCCTGAAGGCAACACTTGGTATTCCGCATCATCACCTGACAAGTCCATAGTGAAAATTGGTTACATTATTATTTCACTGACAAATTATCTACAATGAGAGTTAAAATATATTTGAAGGACACCTTTAGTCTCTGCGCGTTTAGAAGCGTCCTGGAATATCCATATATCAAATGGTAAAAATGATGAATTAAAAAAAAGGGATTGTACTAATAAGATAAGAGGTAGTCTTTTTTTAAATTTGTTTATTTATTTATTTCAGATACAAGTTGTAACAGATTGTACAAAAATCCAAAAAGAACATTATTGTAAAAACACCTGCAATAGAACTGTCTCCTTTTTCCAAGTCTCAACACCTTTTAAAAATGCCTTGGTTGATGTCACTGAAAATTTCAGTTTAAGCAAAAATGAAAGAGATTAAAAAAAAGCAAGCTAGAATTAGTTTGGTAAAATCCTTAATTTGTAAGAAGAGCCCTACAAAGCAAAGAACCTTAGAGGTGCTGTCTGGGTACTGAGTTCACCTGGATGCCTCACTAGTATTGAATTAGGTGGCTTTGGTTACAAATAGACAGGAGAAGATAACAAATATTACCTATGAAGATGATAATGAGGAGAACAGTGACCAACCAATCAGGGAAAACGACATTAAAAATAACACCCATGCTAATCCCCAGCATAAGCATAGGTTGGATGAGCAATGCCAAGTCATAGTCTATGATGGGCATGTCTAATGTGGGATGCCTCAATTTGAGATTGTAGTACACGGTTGAGGCGGCGGCTCCCATGATCATACCTAGCGAAGTGTGTTTTGAATATTAGATATTGCAAGTGAAGTGAAGTGTGTTTTGTGTTTGCAATTAACAGATAGATTAAAATGGGATAAAGTGGGGGTGGGGGTATGAAATTAATTACATTTAGAGATAGCGGTAGAGGATTTGGCATCGAAACCTACAATAAGAGTCAACATAGGGACATAAATGCCGCCTCCACCAACGCCGCCAACGCTTCCGAAGGCGGCCCCGAGGAATCCAATCAAGGAACCCACCACTATTCTCCACCCCAATTCCATGTCCTGCATGCATGCATGCATGCATCATTTGCTTTTAGTTTTAATTTTAATGTTAACTACACTTTACCATAAACCGTATGTAACTTCCAATTCAACTTGATTTAGATTTTAGATGAAAATAAATAAATTAATTAATTAATTAAGAACTCACCGGCCAAACGTGCTCGTAGGAATTGCCATTAGTCTGGAACAAGAGGGTCGCCAAATTCGACAACAAATAATCCAGTTCTCGAATTCCAGTTCCAATTGCGGTGTAATTCCTTCCAGCACCTCTTAACCCCACAAAATATTCCATGTTCTTCAGGCAAAAAAATAACAAAATTATATGAATAAATCAATGGGTTCCTACTTCCTCGGCACGAGCAAGATGCCAAGGATTTCGAATTGGAATGGGAATCGGAATTGGAATTGGAATTGAAATTAGAGATAAATGTCATAGAGTGAAGGTCAAGGAGGAGCCTGAGAACCCAACAATGGCAATAAATAATATAGCTGCTAATTTTAGGGAGGAGAAGAGGAGAATTTAGAGAGGAGAGGAGAGGAGGGGAGCGGAGAGCCTCAATATATTAATTAAGACATGTCATATCAAGTATCAAGTGGATGTGATAAATTAATAAATAAATAAAATTACTATTAGTTATTAGTAGACGTTTGGCCGGATGACCAAAGATAAGTGGAGGAGAGCAGAGGGGAGCGGTCAAATTCTTCCAGATCTTCTGTGGCATCATTCTTAAATCCGTCCCTGTTGCGGATGCGGTGTCTCTGCGACACAGATGACTAGGCTAGTAGGCTGCGATCACATGGAGGACCCCAAACTTGTTGGATTCTTCTGCTTCCACGTCTATCTTCTCATTCCTCATGTATGTATATATTTATATTTATATTTATATAGGGAGAATGTTTTGTCCGTATCTTCATTCGTCGATTCCGTCATCGATACGCATTGAACATGTTTAGACGAAAATTTATTATCGTTATTATTCATGTTATTTTTGTTATTATGCATCTAATAGCATGCATAACATTTCAAGCAGTTTATTCATTTAGTTGTCACCTGATGACCAACCGTTTTTCTAGTTGAAATTAGTGTGTAGCATGAAGATCAATCATGTATTGCCAATTGGCAAAAATATATTTTATTATGTCCGGGGACCGATCGATCTGTTTAATTGAATCGAGTTATACAGAATTTATGATGATGGTGGAGATCCAACAACAGGTTCCAAAAATGGTCACCTCTTTCTTCAGGGATCCAATAAAACCAAATTTCACGTCTCTTTAGAGTTTAGACTTAGATTTATATATAGTCTCTTCTCCTTCACATACCTACATTTTCTACATCACAAGTCAATTAATATATTGTCGTTTTCACTGTTGGTGTTACCCATTCAAACTCTCTGAACTTGACACCATGCATGATGCATCCTCATATCTCATTCCACATCACCCGCCTTTAATTTCTTTACCACTAATTAATTACATTAATTAGGTTCAGTGTTTGGCCATAATGAATGATCTATTTTGCTCAAGGTGGCTTCAGTTCTATCAAGGATTGAAAAGCATGGAAATTAGGAAGCCAGTATTCGCAAGAAAGAAAGAAAGAAAGAAAGAAAGAAAGAAAGAAAAGGCGAGTCGCATTTGATTTCTACTTTCGAGACAGTAATTTGTATTTTCATTTTATTCGACGTTTATCAAAGTTATGGTAATGTAATGAAAGAAATATGGCACAAATATTTCTAAATTGAGATATCGAACCATAATCACTCAAAGGAGAAATTTATAATAAGTTTTATATACATAATATGGAGGTTGAAAAGAAAAGATCTCTAACGGCACTACGAGCCATCAAGTGATGACTTGTTTGGTGGGCATCAGCCGGATGTCTCTGAAGACATCCCGACGAAGGAACCCCATGGGCAAAATCGCTTACCGTACGTAATCCGCGGCATCGGGATGCTCTCAAACCACATCCAGCTGGTGATCACCGGCCCGACTCTCAGCAATCCCAACGAATACATTTAATATTTAAAATACGAATCTACCTAAATAAAATAGCTATACACTATACGATCGTATATCGGATCTCACATGCAGTATGAATGCAAATGACATGCAATGTAGGTTGGTCTCAATATTTGGTACAATTTACTGTTATGAAAATGACAGGTCAAGCCCTATGGTCATGTTTATCAAGTTATGATAATTTTGGTACCGCAGTTCAAATAAAAGAAAAATAAAAATTTGTTGTATGGTCCTACAAAGACAAAGATATAAGCTCCAGGAACCCGCACCTGAATTCCTAAGAGAAATTGCGCCGTCACAATATTTCATGAAGCAGCGTCAAAATGCCCACTTTGGTGCTAGTGTCGGTGGATCCATGTAGGTCTCGTCTAAAGCGATGTAAGGGTCAATGCGTAATTATATGTTTCATCGAGAATTGATTCAAGTTAATTATTTGGTTAATTTAAATTGAAGGTGAAAAAAATTCTACGATGACTAGGTGACACAAAATGGTTCACTTCGTATTTTTACTTAGTTAAGTTGTAGGTACGCATGTTGATTTATTATGGAATATATTAATCACGAGAATTCATTAAAGTTATGAATTTATGTTTTACAACCACAAAATTGATTATTATACGAGACAATGGTGCTAATTTCATGGATTTGTTGGAATTGAGACGTATCAGAGTTATTCAATCAGGCTCTAATACCATCGAAGGATGTCACATCCCAGAAATAAGATGCAAGTCGGGTGCGACTAATCCCGCCACGTGTGCGCGCGAAAGCACACACATGAAAGTCTCGATAAATAATGAATCAATGGAAAATTGTGCAGAATATGAATAAGTCACCGATACAACACATAACATAACTATATGAATCAAGATGATCACATTATTCTGCAAATACATGTATTAATAATATTAGAGTTGCAGAAGCGGATAGAATAAACAAAGCTAATTACAGCCCCGCTGATAGATCGGTTGCCGTAATCTCATCTATCCTATCATTTAAACTATAAATCAAAGATACAAGAAAAATATCAAACGAAAGATCAAAAATAAAATCGGAGCAACGGAGGTAGGACTGCTAATGAACAGTGCGGTTCATGAACAAAATGGACTGGACACTATCGAACATTTATGGAATGAACTATTTCTTGGTCTTGGATAAAGTTCAGTCCAAGTCCAATTGATAAAACTGAACTGGACTAATTGTGCACAATCATGGACAAATTATGGACAAATTGTGGACTATTTGCGAGCTCAGTGTGGATTAAATGAAAATTTGTTCAAACATCCCAATAGATCACCAAGTTCTAACTCTATGTTTCAAAAAGAGAGAACTAAATTATTCTCACAAAGAAACCTAAGTTATTCAATACAGTGATGAAAGAGCTTTCATTTAAAGATGACAGTGCACTGTGGTGTCCAGAATCATGTCCATATGATTAGCTTATGGACAAATAGTGGACATTATTCGATTATAAGATGGACTGGACATGAACTGGATATTAGTATATAATTATGGACTTGTTTTGGTCATGGACTTCAACTCCTCATTAGCGGGCTGAGCTGGACATGAATTGGAATCCGTCCATTAGCAGCCCTAAACGGAGGCACCTCGAAGAAGAGGGGCAGACATGGGGGAGGAGGCCGAACCGATATGTCGGTCTTGCATGCTCCAATAGGTGTTGTTACTGTTTTACCTAGAGGGGGGGTGAATAGGTACCAATTAAAGTTATAGGGTTCTTTTCGCAAAATTGCATAATTCAATTTCAATTTCAAATGATACCAAATCACTAAACTTACTCAAGGTAATAAAATTTGCAGAAATTAAAATAAAGAGAGTTTAGAAAGATCAAATAGTGCATAGAACGCGTGACACCGATATGATAATGGAGTTCGGCTATTGACGAGCATACGTCTCTGGGACTCCCTATCCCCCGAATTGGTAATAGGATCGAGCCATTTGCACTAACACCAAATAGTATTCTTTACAAAGGTTGAAATCTAGCTCTTTACACACGAAGATTAGAGACTAGACCCGTTGAAGATGCACTAAGGCAAGAGATGAACAAGAGCTACAAGATCTCTCAATTACACAAGTAATTTAGCTAATTTAGAATATTTGAGCTTGAGTTATTTTTTATTCAATCAAGAGCTTAGCAAGAGGTCAATAATGGAGGCTGCTGCTAGGGTTTGGAATATTGCAAGAGAAGAGATAAGAATGGAAATAAAAACCAGACTTATATAAACCAACAGCCAAATTCTTTCCAAAATAGTGTTTTTCGGGTTTAACCGTTATAACGCTACACAATCGTTATAACGATTAGTTAAACTTTTTGAAATTCTGAGACCTTATGAACTAACTGTTACATAACGGTATATAACCGTTATATAACGCTTGTTTCTGGAAGTTGAGTTTTGAGTTTTGAGAAATAATCAAATTGAACATTTGAACTAAGCGTTGTAACGGTTACAGACCGTTATGTAACGCTTGTCTCTGGTGCAAAAATTCTGAATCTGAAAATTGATCAAGCTGATCAATTGAGATAAGAGTTATAATGGTTAACAACCGTTATACAACGCTTGATTCTGGAGCATAAATTTTGAGGTCTGAGAAACAATCAAGTTGGACATTGAATCAACCGTTGTAACGGTTATGGATCGTCGTATAAAGGTTGGATATGGAAAGGTCAGTACTTTGGACTTGGGTCGAGGAATTTATCACAAGGCCTAACCGTTATAACGGTTGAAAACAGTTATAACGGTTAAGTTCTGAAAAAGAGATTTTCTCAAGCTCAATTATGCTAAACTAGCCAAATTTACATATTGATTAATTTAAACCTATTTAAATCTTGATAACTCTATTTCGCATGCTCACGCCTTTAAGTTGCATGTCCAAATTTCGATTTTATAATATAGTCCCTGCAACAAAACTTAAAACACATAAGAAAGGTAAAATTCAAGATTGTTTTGCAAATCAACAAATACGAAGACATTGTACACAACAATTACAAGGGTCAGCGGATGTCATCAACACCGGGTCCGGCCTCGATAGGGGCAGTGGCGCTGGTTCGGGTTGGAAGAACGATTCTCGACCAAGAAGAGAAAAGGAAGGAGAGCAAGGGAGCTAGGAAGGAAGGGGAAGAGGGGTTGTAGCGATATGGAGGTGGTGCGCCGACCGGCTAAGGCGGCGCCAGTGATTTCTCTTCAGGCGAAGGTTCCAAGGAAGAGGCTTCCCTCTCCTCTTTTCTCTCTGTGTCGAATGGGAGCCAAAAAAAGAAGAAGATGGTCACGGTAGGGAAGGGGAAAAAAAGAAAAGAGAAAGGAAGAGAGAGAGAGATGGTCCGAAATTTTCTACGGCGTTCGATGCATCTCTTCATGTTTTCTACACCTTCTAGGTTTGAACGGGTTGTCTAACCCGCCCCCACAACTAGATCCGCACCTAGCAGCCTCCTTGGAGGTTTTTGGTGGGATTTTGGTGCTTTTGTAATGAGTTTTAAGTGGCCATTCGTGTTGCTAGTCGTCATGAAATAGCAAAAGAGTTATTTGATTCATTACATGATCCATGTGACTTTCTATTTATTTATAAATGTTTTTGTCATGCAAAAAGCTTGTCAATATAGATAATTATTATTTATTCTAAGTATTGAATTTAATTAAAATCATCATTAAGTTATCTTGTAACTTACTAATCGGTTAATTTATATATGTCATCGTACATTTTAAAGTTTATACTTTGTTTTTCCTTTAAGTCTTTACATAATTAGATAATAAATTATTACATGGTGGAATTTGAAATTTTGTTCATTATGTATTATTTTTATATTACATGTTGTTTTTGAGACAATCTTTGTAAATTTTGAGTCAGTATCTTAATTGACGTTTAATTTTGTAATTAGCATGACAATATTTCTTAAAATAATTATCAAAATTAGTGGGTTTTACTGGTTGTTTTGTTGAGAAGAAATCAAAGATAGGTTTCGCAATTGTAGAACACTTGTGATCCAGTGGAATCAGTCTCGAAAGAAAGTTTTGGTTCTGGGAATCTGTGAACGTAGGCCTAGTTTGTTTGTAGGTTGAACCACGCTATATAGCGTGTTATTGTATACTTTTGATCTATCTTGTTCTTTACTCTCTCTTTTTACTATCTTTGTACTTTATTGTTTGATTTGCACGATTGCTATTAGTATTTGCTTGCTTGTGATTTTAGCTAGATGATTAAGGTCCAAAAGTTTGAATTATAATTGTTAGAAACGCTTTCGTACTATCACTTGATCTTAGGACCCCATTCTAACAAGAACTTACTTCAACAAATTTGTTTCTCAAATATACAAGCCTAAAGTAAAGATTCTTAAAAGATCCATTTTCCTCAAATTTCATGTTATCTAATTTTGTGGCTAATCCCACTTTTTACGAGCATTTTCATGTGTTTATTACCCTCGTACCCAAGTACTAGTACATTCTAAATTATCTTAGCATTTGTGGAATAAGAAAGAGGTAAAGCAATTGTTTCATGAATAGAGCTAAATATGATATTGGTCGCATTGCCATTAGAATACTTGCGGTGTTTGGACTCTTTGGTCAAAGAAATACCATCGGCTTCATATTTGGGTGTCCAACCGACCTCTACGACATCTCATAGGTCAAGTAAACCAAGATAGTTAATCATACATCTCTTCTAAAAAGAGAAGTTCTTATATCCTACCCCAAATATTGGTGGTTCTTTCACAAACTTCAATTGTTTCATTTTTCGCAAGACAATATCAAGAACTATCAAGAATTGATCTAATAAGCTAGGTATGAATATTTTGCTCTGATACCAATTGTTATTTCGATAGAGGGGGTATAAAAGGCCTAAGTTTGATTTTGCGAAAGCTTTTAACAATAAAAATTTCTAATTTAAGACCTTAATCATCTAGCTAATTCTAACAAGTAATGATGCAAAATTAGTAATTCAAGCAAAGAGTAAAGAGAGAGTAAGAGAACATGTGATGTAGCGTGGTTCAACTTATTAAACAAGCCTACATCCATAGGACCCTCGAATCCAAAAAAACCTTCTGGGACCAAATACACTAAATCACAAGTGTTTTATATAAAGAAAGTTATCCAAAGACTCCAAACCCTTGCAATGGACAACACCAAGCTTGCAAGGTAACGGTCTTGGTTGACAACAAAATCCAAGACAAGAATGATCTACTTGACAACAAAATATAGATCACCAAACAAAATAGTAACAAAAAGTTATCTCAAATCGACAATTAGACAATAACTATTCTAAACTCTCTCTAAGGTTTGGATGCTTGACGGAGAAGGCTTCAGTGCTCTTTTTGGTACTCTTTGAGTGCTTGTGAACTTGGAGGTTGCTTTCTTAGTCTATTGTGACGTAGGTACCAAGTTTATATAGGCATATCACTTCTTGAATCTTGAAATCCTGAGTCAAGATTGCTTGCATTACAGAAAATAGGCAACCTTTAATGGAACTCGTTGTGACGGATTAGCACATTTTCGAAAATGCCCTTCTCTATGTCTCTGACTGACTTCTGGACCATATCTCCAATAACCCATTGTGACGGGTCAGGAACCCGTTATGATGGGTTAGCACCCCGTTGTGACGGGTTAGGATGTGTTGCGTAACGCAATCCTCTACCAAATCATTCTTTGCACTGTCTTGAGGTTGCTTCTCCTTAGGTTTCCGTTGTAATGCCTTTGGGACCCATTGTGACGGGTTGGCTTGCGTTGTTGTAATGAAAGACTCTGTGAGGCTCTGTTTTGCTTGCTACTCATGTCATCATGCTCATCTTGACTTGTACATGTTATTGGAAGCTTTTGCCCTGATTAATTGTACATGTTTAAACATGCAACTCATCAAAACTTAATAGTGCAAGGTTAGTACTGTGTTTTGCAAATTTTGAAATCAAAGAAAAGTTTAAGTTAACAGGACATCCAAACACCCTCAAGCTTGAGTAATCGATCAGTTTACCAGGCCACACCGCTTCGAATGGTGGTAGGAGAATGATTTATCAAGTAGCAAGTCGTGCTTACGGCTTCCACCCGAAACTCCTTACTCAAACCCACATTAGAAAGCATACAATGAGCCCTTTCAAGTAGTGTCCTATTCATTCTTTTTGTAACACCATTTTGTTGTGAAGTTTCGACCATCATTTTATGTCGATCAATTCTTTTGGTCTTGCAAAACTCATCAAATTGGTGTTTACAAATTTCAAGACCATTATCAATTCTCAATCTTTTTTTCTTTTAGATTTGGTGTATGTTACCCAAATTCTTCTAATACCCAGAAGAACCAATATTGGATGCGTATCGGATGCGGGTGCTACTCCAGTGCAACACCAGTGCGTATTGGGTGTGCCACATGATGCACCATATTATTTTAATAAGTTTGACCAGTCGATTTGATCTCTGGTGCGGCATGAGTGCTTATAATTCTCTTAAAAGTCACAAAAAAATATTCTTGGGTGGGAGTTGAACCCAAAACCTTTTGCTTCTCAATAAATCAAAGAACCACTACACCAAATCTCACTTGTGGTTTTATAGAGTTCGACATATATATGTATTGAAGTTGTGATGAAATATTTTGTTTATAATATTTTTATTTTGTATTTCAAATTTTTTATATATAATCGCATTCGTACTCGAGATTTTTTGAAATTGACGTATCGCCGCATCCGCATCGTATATGATACAATACTCACACCGCACTAGTGCAACATAGGATTTGGTTCTTCAAAATATTCTTTCATTCTTTAAACGCCTTAAAAACTCCATTTTTCTCTTATAATAAATAAATTCAAACTTTTCTAGAAAAACATTAATCAAAGTGAGCAAATAACGAACCGCTACTATTTGATGACTCACCAAAAAGCCCAAAAAATCGGAATGAATGAACGAATGTAGTTCAAAGTTTTCTAGGTCGTACGACTATTGGGGGACGATTTTGATAGGATTTATCTCAACAAGGGAACTCCCTCCCTTGCGGGCCATTTTGTATTTGACCGGAGTGGGATTGATGATTTGTCCACCGCGAGGATAGTGCCTCTTTTTCAAGGCTATATAAAGCGCTTCTTCCTTTGCTTAACCATCGATCGCCTGTGCTCTCATGGAGAGGAGGTTTTTCTGTACTAGAAGCGAAGACTGTACCTCCTCTTTCAGCCGTAGGTCTTTATATAGAGTTCACACCGGTAGGGATAGGGATTTCTTTTTGAGAATTAAGTCGACATGCTAATAACAAATTCTACACGATCCAAGTTACTTTTGCGCCTAACTGTCATTTATCAGCTGCCATACGAACTGAAAGAAATTCCATAACTCAAACTAGGCCATGGCTGAGATGACGCATATCTCGAGTTATGTCGGGCTTAGTTCTCGAGACCTAGTTTATGATCCTATCACTTTCTTTAACAGAAATACTTAGGGAATATTGATCTATAGACTATTCATACATTTACATTTGCTTTCTTTTGACAAAGGCACATGGCCGACAAGAAAAATACGAGAAACAAAAAACTATCAATCAATATCTAAAGTTAATGATCATGACATATAAACAAATGAAATAATTAACAGAAGAGATACACATTTTAACTACTCAAGAGATCATTATAAATCATTTCAATGCAACTATCTCTGCGGCAATATCTGAGTAATGAGAAATCGTATTCAGTGGCACAGTAGAGAACTCAGAGCTGTTTACTTGGTTGCTCGAGTAATTTGTGGGTACAGAGAAGAGAACCTTGCTATTACTAGTAATAGAATCTGATTGGTTGCTTGAAGAGGATTCTCTCTTCTCTCTCTCTTCGGCCTCTTTTAGAAGGAAGTCAACCCACAAATCAGCAAATGACTCCTGATTGAAAAAAGAAAGGGAACATAAGCCTTCAATAAGAAGTGTAATGTTTTTTCAGGTTTAGTAAAATAAGATAATTTTTTTTAAATCAATTATTGAACTACAAATTAGGCAGACGGTTATAAACCACCCTTATTTTTATTTTGGACCCAAAAGTTAAGGTGTCATTCCCATACGGAGCCATATCATCCCTGAACCCTGAAAATTTCAATTTTAACCAAATTGGTTCGGTGGCTCAGAAGTGGAGATGAAAATCATTGATGCTGCAAAATGGCTATGATGTTGCCGGTGACCAGATAATCTGAATTCCAGACAATCTGAATTCTTAATTTGCATGCAACCAGGAAAACTATATTCTGAGGATGCCATAATCATGTCACAGTGTGTATACTGAAAACAGCTTTCTATACTCTCTGCAGAGTCCACATCTCATAATTGAGTATGCTGACAAAATTGATCGGAGGATAATGTATGTTAATGAAAGGACCTAATTGGTATAAATTAAAAACTTTGCAGACCAAAACAAGAATTTTGATAATTTGAAGACCGTATGTGCAATGTACTCTGATACTTACTATGTTAACGAAAAAGAAAAAAAATGAGTCCACCTGATTGTTGGGAGAAGCTTGTGACGTGGATGGGTGGGACCCACCTAAAATGCCACCTACTAATTTGCCAGGCAGACCCAGCACTCCGCGCACCACTCCTTTGCCTGCTGTAGTCTGAGCACCACCTATTCTTTGTTTGTCTTCTTCTGAAAACCCTAGCATCCTTACCATCAGTTCCAGCACCTATTATAAAATTTCCAACGAACACCATAAGTGAATGCATGGAAAGCAATTCTCGTTAAAAATTCAGAGGGTATTCTAATTAGCTAATGAAAGAATAGAGATTATATGCTAAGATTAGATCAACCAAAATTAACTGTTTATCTATCACATAACAAGTGCAATGTATTTGTATTCATGTCTTAAGAGCATGTCTTTGCCTCTGTGCCTTGTGATGTTTCAAATTAGGTGCTAGACAACATAAATGATAACATTTCAGCAATAAAATATTTGACAAACTATATTCCTCAAACGTGTCACTTTAGAAGAAGCAGGTACCTCTTTGCTATGATTCCTCTGTAAGTATGTAACAAGCAATTTAACCACAATACGCCTGAAAGAAACATAGTACTCCATCAATGTTAGCCATCCCATTAAATAATAGTTACAAATCTCATAAAGGATGAATGCACCGGAATGAAAATAATTCTCACAAAACAAACATACATAAGGCAAAATTGGGTACATACCCATCAACACTTCTCCAATTAATGTGATAATCATTCAAGAAAACACCACAAAGCATTTATGCTTCTATGAGAAGTGTTTCTAATCAGAGTATTTCATTAATGAGTGGTAATCAATCAAGAATACACCACAAAGCATTCATACTTCAATGAGAAGTGTTTCTAATCAAAGTACTTCATTTATGGATGATAACCAATCAAGAAAATACCACAAAGCATTTATGCTTCTATAAGAAGTGTTTCTAATCAAAGTATTTCATTTAGGAATTTAACCATTCAAGAAAACAGCACAAAACACTTATATTTCTAAGATACGTGTTTCTAATCAGAGTACTTCATTTATGAGTGGTTCACAATCAAGAAAACACCACAAAGCACTTATACTACTATAAGAAGTGTTTCTAATCAGAATACTTCATTTATGGGTGATAACCAATCAAGAATACACCACAAAGGATTCATACTTCTATGAGAAGTGTTTCTAATCAAAGTACTTCATTATGGGTGGTAACCAATCAAGAAAACACCACAAAGCATTCATACTTTTATGAGAAGTGTTTCTAATCAGAGTACTTCATTTATGGGTGGTAACCAATCAAGAAAACACCACAAAGCATTATGCTTCTATGAGAAGTATTTTTTCAAAAAAATTTGGAAATTTAGTTTCAAGTCTTCATCATAAAACCCAGTTGAATGGATTCAAATCCCCTACTTTTCTTTTCTTTTGATCTGGATCGTTGAATTATAACGTACAGGTCAGATCTATATTTAAAAAAGTCCCCCTGCAGTTCATCAGTGCGATCCCCATTCGTCTGTTTTTAATCCGACAATCCAAAAATGAATAATAGGACCCTCCTTTTCTCCCAAAATAATAGCAGATTCGGACCCAGTTGAATGGGGTAGGAAACTTGCATCTTAATGTATGTAGAAGGGTATGCAAGAGAATAGAATGAGATTAGATAGGAACATGCCTCGTGGAAATTTGCATTTTTTAACTTGACAGGAGCTTAAAACGAGAAAAGAATGAAACAATGAGGTTTTGTGCAGTCTGGAATAAAGGGCAAACTGTCCTTATTTATTAATTTATAGTCTGAATGTAGTAAACTTCTTAGGAAAATGGGAAATATCAAAAGAAATGAAATTTTAATGAGTAAATATGTAATAGGACAAGTTTTGATGGTATGTATCCAATTTTCCTAACTATAAATAATCCTTTGCATGTGTTGTTTTCAACATAGCCAATCCCAAATCCGGAAAAGGAGGGCTGTAATAGGCTTGGCGAGCCAACGGAAACTTTTAGCCACCCCCATGAAAATGAAATCCAATAGACTTTCGTTGAGGCGTAACCTCTTAGCGACATGCCATATAAGAACTCGGGTATGGTGTTAAATATGCAAGGGTCGGTCGTCACTCCCTTAATGACGCGCTACATCGACACTCGAGTGACCAAATGAGCAACGGTCTTCGCATTTTACTCGACGAGTGCGAGGGGTAAGGAAACTAGTCAAGAATAATAGAATTCATCTAGGTAGTTGAAATGTAGAATCCTTAACGGCTAAGCTACAAGAATTAGTTGATATTGCAATTAGGAGACGTGTAAATATCCTATGCATTCAATAGACTAAATGGACGAGCCAAAAAGCGAAGGACGTAGAAAATATTGATTTTAAGCTATGGTACACGAAAACAGAACGAAGCAGGAATGGAGTATGCGTCTTAATTGATCAGAGCCTCAAGAACGGAGTTGTCGATGTTAGGAGACAAGGAGATCGACTCATCCTAGTCAAGTTGGTCGTTGACGAATTAGTTTTAAAACATCGTTAGTGCATATACCCCACAAATAAGTTTGTGCTAGAACGTCAAGAAGCAATTCTTCGAAGATCTAGAAGAGATGCTTAAAGGTGTGACCATCGACGAAAAGCTTTTTATAGGAGTACACTTTAACGGTCATGTTGGCACAACGAAAGGGGGTTTTGAAGTAGTGCACAGAGAATTTGGATATGGTGATAGAAACCAAGAAGGGGAGAATATCTCGAACTCCACTGTAGCATATGACCCATGATAGCTAACAACTTCAGAAAGAGACAATCTCCAGTGGCCAACACTCGAGCCAAATCGATTTTGATCTTACTAGGAGAGAAGACAGACAAGTTTGCGTAGACTGTAAGGTTATAACCGGAGAATGTGTCGTCCAACAACACAAGCTTGTGGTCTCAGATTTTCACTATTGAATACGCGCTCGATCGAACAAAGGCGTCAAAATATAGAGGACCAGATAGTGAAAACTCAAAAAAGATGCACAATAGGTCTTTAAAGACATGATAGACATGATAATCGAAGAAGGAACCTTTTGACGAAGACGATTACGACGCTAATATCATATGGAATAAGATGGCAACTCGCGTGAAAATGTAGCTACAAAGATATTCGAAATGACTAAGGAAAATAGACGCGAACCTAAAGATAGTGGTGGAACGAGAACGTGCAAAAAACTATCAAGGAGAAGAAGTACTACTACAAGTGTTTGCATCATGACAAAAATGAAGACGATGTAAGAAGTACAAAACGACCATAAAGAACGCAAAGAAAGCTGTGAGCGAAGCAAGAGGTCGAGCTTATGAGGATCTATATCATAAGCAGGTACGAAGAAGGGAAAAATGAAGTCCATAAGATTGTCAAACTCCGCGAAAGAAAGACGAGAGATTTCAACCAAATCAAATGCATCAATGACGAGACAAATAGACTTTTGATGAAACACGACGAGATCAAGAACAAATGAGGACAATACTTCGACAAGTTGTTCAACGGGGATAATGAAAGCACTATGATTGAGCTAGATGACTCTTTTGACGACACCAACAGGCGATTCATTCGAAGAATTCAAGAGACGGAGGTGAATGAGACTTTAAAAAGAATGAAAGTATGTAAGGCTTTAGATCTTGATAACATCCCGATCGAGGTATGGAAATGCCTTGAAGACATAAGAGTAATATGGCTAGCTAAGTTGTTCAACAATATCTTTCGGTCAAACAAAATGCCGAACGAGTGGATGAGAAGTATATTAGGACCTATCTTCAAGAATAAATGAGATATTCAAAGTTGTACTAATTACAGAGGAAACAAGCTTATGAGTCATACAATGAAGCTTTGGAAGAGAGTGATTGAGCATCGTTCAAGAAGGATGACAAGCGTTACGAAAAACCAATTTGCTTTTATGCCCGAACAATCGACTATGGAGGCGATTTTCTTGACAGGGCAACTGAAGGAGAGATATAGAGAGCAGAAGAATGATTTACATATGATATTCATCAATTTGGAAAAAACGTATGACAAAGTATCGAGGAAGGTCATGTGTTGGGCACTTGAAAAGAAGAAAACTCCAAAAAAATACGTCAACCTTATTAAGGATATGTACGATAACGTGGTGACTAGTGTCAGAGAATGTGACGGCGGGACTGGTGACTTTTCCATTAAGATATGATTACATCAAGGGTCCACCTTGAGCTCTTACATTTTTACCTTAATGATCGATGAGATCACAAAAGATATACAAGACAATATCCTTTGGTGCATGCTCTTTGCGGACGATGTGACACTAATTGACGAAAGTAAGATAGGATGGGTAGAAAATTAGAGTTATGAAAGAAGTTAAGATTGTTTTAGACTTAGTAAGTATAAGACTGGATATATGAAGTGTGTCTTCAATGGCGTTCGATCGGAAGAAGAAAATGTCAGTTTAAATGGACAAGTAGGTCATTTCCCTCCAAACCGTCATATCGGGTGAATCAGAGCGAGACGGAGGCAGCGTATCGCGTATCGTACCGTATCGCGTATCGTCACGATTCTCCGATGAACCAATCAGGAGACACGTTTTGCCTCGAAATCGTAAACGACGCCTTTTTCCTTTTCCCTCCTTTACGACACTTCTCCCTTCCCGATAGGTCATTTCCCTCCAAACCGTCGCTCTCCACTGTCGTGCTTGATCTCCACTGTCGTGCTCGATCTCCACTCCCCATCGCCAAGTAGCCAAGAGCATCTCCATAACCATGAGGCCCAGGATCATCTCTCCATCTTCATCGCCATCAGCATGTACATCTCTCTCTTTTTCTCACCATCGCTTCGATATTCAGAACTCAGTTATAGTTTCTTTTTTATATTCAGAAGTCAGAACTCGTAACAATAGTGTGTAGAGAAGAGAAGAGACTAGAGAGCATTTATTGAGTGGAATAGCATTTAATATGTTGTGTTTGTCTTTATCGAGTAGATTATTTATTGAATCTATCTTTATCAAGTAGATTATTTATTGAATCAAATGACATTTATTTATTGAATCAAATTATTTACTTAAATGAAAGAGCTTGAGTCAATGAAAGAGCTCGAGTCAGTGAATTATTTTCTGATTTTTTAACTAATCTGTTAAAGGTTAACATTATATTTTTTTTGTTTCTAGGTTAATTGGAAGTTTGCAACTAAATGGGAAGAATGAAAGGTACATCACAAAAGGATATTTGTTGATCTTATTATACTAGAATAGGTGATGGTAGATTGCACATTAAGTGCAATTTTTGTGAAAAGAAATGTGGGGTGGTGTGACTCGATTGAAACATCATCTTGCCGGAACTCACAAAGATGTGCCATCATGCGAGAAATGTCTCGAAGAGTTCAAAGAAAGATACAAGGTTCTATTGAAAAAACATTTCGAAGAAGAAAGAAGTGTTCAAATAGTTGAAAATTGTGAAGCATGAGAGGGACAAGGTAGAGATTATAGAAGGAGATCAACAATGGAAGCATTTGTGATTTGGTCGGATATGGGAGCCGGTGCTAGTAAAAAGCTAAAGCAACTAATCATGAATACAATGGCAAAAAATCAAATCCCGGCATGTAGAGCGATCATGAGATGTATCTACGTGGATGGTTTGCCATTGAGTCTTGTGAATAGCCATTTTTTTAAGGAAATGATCGAAGAATGCATCAAGAAAATGACCGAAAAAGAAAATCTTGTTCTTCAAGATGAATCTGATATCGAAGCTCCTATTCCTTTAGCTCCCGTTGCTCCGAATTACTCATGGAAGGATTTGAGTGAGTGTTTTATTGAAAAGGATGTTGGTACTAGCAATACCAAGAAAAGAAAGCGAGATATAAATATTGTTCTCTATCTAATTTTTAGTGTATCTACATTTGCAAGATAAAATAGCTTATAATTTGCATTTTGATATTAGGACCAAGAAATTTGAGACTAGGCAACAAATTGATAACAAAGGAAAAGGGAAAGAAGTTATTGTAGAAGAAGTACAAGAAGAAGTTGTGCCGAATTTATAGGAAGAGGATGAAACCAATGAGGAGGATGAGTCTCTTCATCTTGATGATGAAAGTAATGATAGTGCTAGTAGTGATAGTGATGATTTATGATATTGTTAGTTAGTAAAAAAGATGATAGGATCATAGCTTATTTTGTTAACAAATATGTTATTTTGTGACTTACTACAACATGATGCTAAATTATTTTGTTGCTTACTACGAGCAAGAGTTGATATTCATGTACATACCTTAATATGCAAGAAATTTACATCGATATCGATTGACACTTATGAATATATTTCAAATTGCGATGATTTCTTTCGTTATTTAGATTTTTTTTTGTTACATACTAATTTTTATAACTTCTTTTCGTATTTTGGAAATAGCTTAGTGTATCTTAACAATACGATACATGGTACGATACAAAATACACCGATACACGATACATTTTATGATTCAACAACTATTATTGTACGAATTTAGAACGCTAGTCTAAACTTTAGTCCAGAATTAACGACATAAAGCGCTAGTCTAAAATTATGATTTGTGGAATGTGTATTATTATTATTATATTATTATTATTATTGTTATTGCTGTTATTATTATTATTATTATCATTATCACTATACTTCTATTTTTACTACTATTTTACTATTTATTACATTATGAGCAAGGCTATTGTATTTTGCAAAGCACGTGCTTTGTGATTTTGAACCATTGATCTCTTGTAAAAATACTTTTATTACAAAGGGTCCAAACCAAAATCACAAAGCATGTACTTTGCAAAATACAATAGCCTTGTTCTTATATTATTTTTGTTTATATTGATTTTTCATTTCAGATTGGGTTTCACTTTTAACCTACCCCAATTTATTTGGGAATAAAGACTTTGTTGTTGTTGTTGTTGTTGTTGTATATGTTAAATGCAATACAATATTCGTGCCTACTCAATGCGAACTGCAAAGAGAGAGAGAGAGAGAGATACCTGTCAACTTGGTTGTCGGAGTCGAGTGACATGCGATTCAGGGTTGTCATGCTTTTCTCCAAAGCAAGCTGCAACCTTGATTTATCATCTTCGAGCTTTTGTATAAACCTCTTTGCATCTGCTAACATGCCTTCACTTTGCGAAAGCTTCGATGCCACTTCTTCTCGCTCTCTTTTCACCATTTCAATACCTTCATTGCCAACCTATTTTCGTACCAAATCAATACACCTCATTAGTTGTTTATTTCCATTTTCACATATGACAAAATAAATAACATAGAACAGATCACTATCATTTTTATAGTAAAAATAATAGTACTAACAAATTAACAAATAATGCAAGAGCTCATTGATACACAGACCCCTTCAGCTGACTATAATTCCTTACAAACACCAAACATCTCTCTATGAATTTGAAATAACTTGTGTGAATGTTTTGGAAAGAGAAGGAACAACACTTTCTGTATTGAAGTTTCAAAACAAGGTTTGGATAAATATTACCCTCAGAGATTCAGAAATTTTAGCAACTTCTTCTCTTGCCAAAGCCAAGTCTCTCCCTAGCCGTTCCTAAATATAAATTTCGCAATTTCATATAACGAAGAAATCAAGAGTATAAGGGTAAATAATCCATCCATATTAAAAACATTAGATAAATAGTTGTCACCTTAGCTTCACTCTCTGCATAGTATTGACCGAGGGCGGTTTGGAGATTTACTAACTCGGTGTTTTTCGACTCCAGAGAGCTCATGCAATTTGAGAGCTTTTGTCTTAAATTGTTAATCGATTCGTTTGATTTTTTAAATTCTTCTTCCCTTAGGGCTTTGATCTCTTCTTTCTTAGACATCTCTTGTCTTAAGGCTCTCTCTATTTGCGCTATATGTGCCTTTTGGTTCTCCACAGTAGCCTCCAGTTCTTCTATTATTGAATCTTCATTTTCCTGTCCAAAAGGATATTGGAAAAAACATTGACTTATTTCTGTGTATCTGTTTAAAATTTCAGAAGACCACACATTTATCATTTTAACAAACACTTTCTATTTAAAGAACAAATTTGAGATAATCATATTGTAAATGAAGACGACGGCATTTGAAAAAAGAACAGTTCTATCAACAACAAGTATGCACTAAAAATAATACCTTGAAAGGAGACTTGTTGCTTTCTATTCTCAAAATTTAGAAACAACAATTAATTACAAAACAATAAAAGAAAAGTTTGGAATACTTTATCGAGTAAATGCTGCTTCAGCCGGCCTAATTCTTGCAAAGCCTTGTCTCTTTCCTTACTAGTTTCTTCCAATTTTTTCTCTAACAAAGCTATTGAAGATTTCATATCTTCTATGACCTTCAGAGTATAAAATGTTACAGAAAGCATTACCAAAACTGATGCTCTCAAATCCAAAAAATGTACAAGATATCAAATCAAGAAAAAAAAAAAACTTTTCTCGGAGTAATCATTACCATTGCACCAAAAGTATTCTGATTGCTCTTCTCAGTATTTTCATGTATGGGTTCAGCTTCAAATTTATCCTTCTCTTCCTATTAGTACATGTAGATGAAATAAAAACGGCCCCCTATCAATAAAAAGGCTCGCACAAATGCCAAACTAAACAAAATAAAATTAGATCCAGAAGAGAGGAGAGACCCTGAGTATTGCAATTTCCGCTTTTAGAGCTTCAATCATGTTTTTTAAAGTCTCAGGTGATTCCACTACTTGATCTGTTTGGCCCCATTTGATTCTGTCCTCTTGAAGCTGTCTTAACTCTGATCTCTTTTCATTTAGCTCCATTTGTAACTCTCTTACTTTTGCGGACATCTGCTAGTATTACAAACATTTAACAAAATATAATAGCAATACTACTAACAGTGGTAAAGTGTTTTCCAGCTGGATTGTCAGACTAGCATACCCTTTCTTTTTCAAACTTCAACTCATGAAGCTCCCTCTGAAATGATGCATTCCTCTCAGATTCATCTGATTTTGATTCAAGAAGTACCACAAAATAAAGAAAAATAAGAGTCAGCAACAAAAATTTCAGGCTCTCCTCCACGCATATCTCCATACATCATTAAAGTGAGCCTTCAGTTGTAAGTTACTTCTGCAAGTATTTTGAACCAAGTAAGCTGGTATGTTTAAGAAGAGTACCTTCAAAATTATGCTTTGTTATTGTTGCCTTTTCATGCTCTGTCTTGAGTAGTTCTCGTAGTTTCTTGATTTCCAATTCAAGATGCTTGTTCTCTTCTAGCACCTCTGAATATTCCTATCTCATAGTTTGAAAGAGAAAAAAGTGACAAGTTTACTAGCAACTATGAAGTAAGGTAGCATATCATCCTATGTGATTACTTTAACGCTGCATTCCCTAATAAATATATCACACTAGAATGTGATACCTTGTGCACACCATTCATCTGCAAACTGCCATTGCTGTGCCCATCAAACCTTGAGGCCGTCAGTTTCGATGAATTAATTCCAGTTAAGCATGAAATCTCTTGCATTGTTTGTCTCTGTGTTTGTGTCTGATTGCCCTATGTTGAAACTTTTTCCAGATTAATAACCCGACCTAAGTATAACATTTTAACATCAAATTATGAAAGCTTTATCATGCAATATTTGCTCTTAGTTCAATCATTCTTTTTTTTTTTTGTTATTACTTGCTTGTTGTGACTTGATTTGGCGGTGTCCGGGAATTAAGTATATAATTCTTTGAGTCCAAAATGATACACAACACAATCAATCTGAAGCAGCGATACTATTTTAGGAACATGACATTGTTATTCTGGTAAAATAAATGCAGTATAGTTACAGGGGTAACCTTAGAGTTGTCTAAAGCCAATCTCCTGTCTCTTGGTGAGATGGGGGTAGTAACTTTTGCCTCTGAACTTTTCCTCAAGGTACTATTCTCGTGGCAAAGCTTAGAGAGTTGTTCCTGACGTATAAACAGTACATGTCTGAATGATAAGATCGGTAAAATGAAGTTTTAGTAATTAGAGCGCAATGTAGGAAAGGGTTTCCAAGAGAGTACATCTTTGTCCTTCAGCATGGCAGCATAATTAAAAGAAAGAGCCTTCACTTGGGCCTCTGATGCTTGAAGCCTTTGTATATCAGCTTTGTATCTTGCAATCTACAATATGTACAACATATATTAGCACTTTGTGTAGAGTAGCTTCTACCAGGCTTTCAAAAGAGAGAGAGAGAGAGAGAGAGAGTAGAAGGGCTGCTTGCCTCTTCGTGATCAGCAGCAGATCCATTGGGAATAGGTGATCCTCCCTCGAGGGAGAGGGAGGGAGAAAGAGAAGGCGGCGGAGTGCGGAGGGAGCGGCGGCGGCGGCGGTCGACCGAGGGAGGGGTTTGAGCGGCGCTGAGGAATTGCTTTCCGTCGTCGGCGTCTTCGTCGGAGAGATCGCTGGCGATTCGCGAGAGGCTCTCCCTGTAGGTCGCGATGGAGCTCCGCATTCTGCTCTCTCTGTCTCTCTCTCTGAGATCTTTCTCTCTTTGCACGAAATTTGCACAGAGAGAGGGGGGGGGGGGGGGGGCTGGAGAGACGATTTGGGATCAAATGGAGTGCGGTTTCTTTTCGTTTTTTCTCCATCTCCAGTCTCGATAGAATGGAGTGGGGTTTTCGCGGAAATTTTGGAAAAAACAAAAGATTGCTGTTAACAAATAAGTCAAATACTTTCTAAGGATGATCAAAAGAGACAAAGATGTAAGTTTTACTTGTGCTTCTATGATTATTTTTTATCTCGGATTCTCGTATATTTTTTCAGTACGTTTGCAGGTGTAAGATATAATTTTCCTATAAACTTACGGACACAAATTAATAATTACATCTCGAAGTGTTTATTTTTCTCAGGCCCAGAACAATATTAATGATATTAATAAAAATAATAATATTAATAATAAAATTATGTATATTAATAAAAAAGAACATAATAATAACAACAATAATAACCATAAAGACAGAAGCAATGAAATATTACTCCAAAATAGTTGAGTGTTTTGTTAATACTAGAAGATGTAGAAGTAAAATATTTGTTTCATATATTACGAGAAATAAGAATGATCTAGCAATATGAGGGTTGGGTAAGAGGAGCTGAGTTTGAGAGAGGAGATGAGTTCGAATCTTTTTGCTGGATCATCTTTTTATTACTTAGAAGCGTAATTATTATTTGTGACCCAAATTTGTCACATATAGCATTTATTCCCCACATTTCAGATCTAATTTGTGATCTTGTTGGGCTCACATTTTAGTGAGATAATTAGCGGCGCGGATATTACTTGTTGGTTCTAAGAGTTATGTAATGTGAAAGCAAAAGATCAAGAAGAATCCGTTGGCATCTAAAAAGATGTCGATTTGAATAAAGAGATGAATACAACAATGTGAGGAGCTTATTGATAAAAAAAATTCTACATGGGCAAGGACTATAATTGTGGCATCAAAACTCTAGAGATGAGCATGGATTTAAAAAAAAATTAATGTGCAAGTCATGGAGCAAATTGTTTGCATATTTACATGAGCACATTAATACCAAGATATATTTTTTAGGATAGAAGAATGGCCAAAAAGTTGCAAATTAATGTCTTTAAATTTGGATTAATTCAGATTTCGATTGTCTGTGTACAATTTGGGGGTTCACAATGCAACCAAAGGTCGATATATACCCATGAGAACCTTGTTCATATGGACCATACCACTGACAACGAGCGTGGCTTACCATTTGCAAGCTCTAAATGTCATGAATAAAGCATTGGGATCAAATTATATCAAAATAGTGTCTTAATTGCACTTGAATATCCTTTCTATGCTAAAATCCTCCAAGCATTTGAAAGAAAGTAATTGAACCCCAAGTTTCTAATTAACTATTGCTATCTTTACTTTTATAATTTTCATGGATTTCCCAGCAAATCCTCTCCATCTTCATTCAACACCCTCTCTATCGTATATCTTGAAAAGTTATGATGAGCACCATCTGCATCCATATATTACTTAATTCAAACAAGGGTGTCATTGTACATGAAACACATGTCCGTGAGTAATAAAGGCTTAAAACCATTCTAAATATTGTTATGAAAGATTTACTCTCATTATTATTAAAAAATTATATTGTTTATTTTTCTTTCCACATAATTCAAATAAAGGCAGCCATAAGAGTGCCCCATAATCATAGAATCAAATTGTAATATACCATATCATATTTCTTCTAAAGATGAGAGATTAAAAATTGTATGCCCTGAGGTAGAAAGATGTAAGTTAATAATACTCCAAAATAACATGCTAATGTGACAATGGACAAATATGTGACCTACCGTTTCAATAGTATCACAGTGAACGCCATTAGTAGAGCCATCCTCTATAAGTAAGATTATCCCAAGTTAAAAGTTATTGTTGAGGGCTAACAATAAGAGTAATTTTATTTTTAAAGGTATGTTTAAAAAATCCATACTATTTTTATTAATGTTTATTCGAAGTGCTCCAAAAATCAGGAAACAATATAAAGATTTTACTGTGAATTTTCCATCAGACTCCAAGTTCCAAATTACTAAATCCTGATGAGTACTAAAGTTTGTATTATTTAATAAGGTAATAATTGCATCTTTGTGCACTCTCATTTTCCTACTAACTCCTTTAGTAAGAAATAATTTGATATTTCATACTTGAGCCGATGTGACATTACCTCTTCTGACCATTTGGTAAAACTGGAGGAAATATCAATTTTAAAGGACAGTTGGTAAACCAAATATCATGCCAGGAATTTATGCTCTAGCCATTTCCTACTACATGTGTACATGATATTTGTAAGAATTGGCTAGCATTACTTACATCCTTCCAAAGTGGGAATGCATCTTTACAATTTTTTTTACGTTTTATTAACACAATTTCTTTCCAAAGACCATTATGTTGGTCATCAAGAAAATTACATCCCCATTTAGACATTAAAGTTGTATTTACTTGCTCTATATTAGAGATGCCCCAACCCCCATTTTATTTTGTCCTACAAAGTTTCTCCCATTAACTAATGAATACTTTCTTTTGCTTGTTAAATCAGATCATGTTCATAAAAAGTGTCTTCTAATTCTATCAAGTTTTTTTAATAACTCATTCTGAAACTTTATGTATAGCAATGTAATATAATGGAATTGCAGATAAGACACAATTTATTAATACTAATCTGCACATCGTGGATAGCATTTTACCTTGTCATCTGAGTAATTTTTTATATATCTTATCAATAACTTTTTGCCAATCAACCTTAGAAGGCCTTTTCCAATGAAGAGCTAAACCTAAATACTTGATAAGTAATTGTCCAACTTGACAATTGAATATATTAGCATAGTATGTCGTTAGATGAGAGGTAATAGTAAGGACAATTAATTCTGATTTAGAGAAATTAATTTTAAGACCTAGTATCCCTTCAAATAAGTATAATGCCTATTATAATCTTTCTAAAATTAAGTTATCAGCTTTAAGAAAAGGAATAGTGTCATTCGCATATTGCAGATGTAGTATCTTTTGTTCATTTCTTAAAATTGGTCATAATCCCTCATAATTATTATTGATAATACCTTGATTTGGGATCTTACTTTGACACTCTACCACTAGTATGAAAAGGTAAGGTGATAAATGAACACCTTGCCTTACCCCTTATTTTTGCATTCAAAGTAGGATCCTATATTATCATTAACAATTACAACACTAAATCCATCATGTAATATAACTTTAATCCATTCAATCCATTTATGATGGAAACCTCTATTTTGAAGTGTATCAATAATATAGTTCCAATTGATGTTATCAAATGTTTTTCATAACCAAGTTTTAAAAGTATCTCATGTTCTCTATTATAGTATTTTTATGTATAAGATCTAGAATCTCATGTGCGATGACAAGCCCTTCTAATATATATTTTCCTTTTAAAAAACAGATTGAGTAGGGTTTGTTATTATGTTCAAGATTGGATAAAGTCGCGCGAACTTTAGTAAATATTTTGTAAATACAATTCAATAAATTAATCGGTTTGTATTTACTAAATACAAAAGTATCTAAATTTTTTTAATTAAAAATATCAAGCTTTTAAAAAATGTTTAACGGCCCTTAACGGTGAGGTTGTCGCTTAATGGTTTAACGTTAAAACGGAATTATACGAAAGTTAAATTAAAAAACGGCCAACCATTTATTGTATATTATTTATTTACTTTAGACCAAATTATGGTGCAAACATACACACTTTTGTCATATGTATGACTCTATGTAACTATATATTATATAATATATTTAACATTATTATTAGCATTGCTGTCTTTTTCATTATTTAAAAATATGAATGATGTTATATGATATGTTTAATAATTAGAATTTAGAATGTATTTTATTTTGAAATGTGTACTTTTTATAACCTCCACTATCTAACTGCGTAAGTCGTACCAACATAATAATATCTCATGCCAGCATCAATATAACACACAAGACCAGTATATCCAAACAATCAACACATCATCATAACACTAGTAACTACCCGACTAAGCTCACAATAACTAATCCCAAGTTAATAAAATAGTAAACAAAAATGGAAAAACTAAATTAATTCAACAAGTTGACAAATCACCAAGTACATTACAGTAAGCATCCAGCAAAAACACAAAGAAAAGAAAAAAAAGAAAAAAGAAAAAAAAGAAAAAAATGGCGTTAAAACGGCCTGATTTTAACGGATTTACACGGTTTAAACGGAGTTAAAACCGTTAAACTGCAGAAAACCAGTTAAAAACATTTTTTCCTGAAAACTTAACGCCATGACAAGTTTTTTTCCGTTAAACTGAAGTTTAAACTCCGTTTTTTAAAAGCTTGAAAAATATAATAACTATGTTTAAATGAGCTATACCTAAGGTATTGTTATAAAAATCAGAAAATATGTTCCATATATCTGCTTTAATATGCCCTCAATATTTTTGGTAAAATAATATTGAAAAGTCATCAAGCCATGAAGCTTTATCAGTGTTCATTTGAAATATGGTTATTTTTATTTCTTCTAAAGTGAATGGTGCTATTAGTATATCATTTTCTTCTGAAATTTTATTTTCATCTTCAGTCTATATTTCAGGATCCATATAAACCCAAATATCATATGCATGTCCTGACAAGTTTTTATAAAAAATAAATGCATGTTGTTGAATAGCTTTAATATCATGTGTTTCATTACTATCAATTATTAGTGAAGAACTAATATTTTTTCTCCTATTAGATTATGCTAAAAAAATTGTGCATGTATCACCTTCATGCAGCATGGGTTGGTATTGAAAGTTTTGATGCTTCGAAAGCAAGAAATAAAATAAAAAAATTATTCATCTCAAAACAAATGATATAGCTATTATAAGTGTAAAGACAATATTTATTTGCCTAAATAATTAAGGAATAATATCATACCTTATGATTTGATCTCCAAATCAAATCGAGTAGGCTTGTCTAGCTTAGCAACTTCTTATTCCCAGCGCCTTGTTCCGGTGGTTGTGCTTAGCTCTTCAACCGTCGAGCCTCCTGAGGTATCCACCGAAAGATTAAAGAAACACTTGTATCTCTAAGGCTAGTAAGAGAATAACAAGTGGAGCCTTAATTATAGTTTCAAAATCTTCTTCAAAATTTTAGAAATCTTAATGGAGTTTTTATCTCAACACATGAGAGAAAAATTGAGAGAGAGAGACAAATTTCGGCCAAGAAGTTAAAAGCTGGATTTCAGATCTTTCGATATTAAATTTGTCATAACTTTTTATAGGTAATTTCAAACGACTTGAAACTTGAACCGTTGGAATCTAGACTTAAATGGCTTCAATTTTCATAGGTCATACATTCAAAATGATTGAGGTTTGCCCTTTCAAAATTCTATTTAAAGTTACCTCAAAAAACTGTTCCGAAATTTCTCTTTTCTCTAATGAAAATTGATTAGGTTTAATGATACACTTAAATATTCATTTAATTATATCATCATTAATCAATTCCCCCCAGCTTAAATTTATGGCCTATATTTGGGCTTTGGGCTTAAGCACATTAATCATATTAATATTTAATTAAGTCCACAATCTCATATATTAAAAGGCCAACATATAAATTAATATTCAATGTTAATTTATATGCATCTCTCATGTGTCAAAAGCCATTTAAAATATGTCACACATACTTTAAATATTACTATGATTAGTTTACAACATTTTCTTTTAATCTTTCATATGGTGTGACCCTATGGGATCACATCATTATGGCAATGAAACTAAACATTTTAATTTCATAAATCAATGATACAACTAGTCATGGTATATTGATTACCCAAATGATGTAGATAAAAAAAGCACAATGCAAAATCATGATCTTGTAATATTAAAATATTATTGACAAACTTTATCAAGGGGTCCAGAGATATCATCATCTATATCATATATAGAGGATAATGATATCTTGATGCGTATAGTTCATCCGCACAAGTTATACACATTGCAGTAATTATCTATATAACTCATAGTTAAATTGAGCATTGGACAGTACCAACGATGTATATTTCTCATGTAGGAAATATAAACATCTCAACCCTAGAATTCATGACACAAATGATATATCAATGACACGTAACACAATTCATGTGATATTTCATTTTGGATCTATCTAGTGCCATACATCTCCATGTATGCACTTGCGTGATTATACCGATAACTCTTTATCAAGTGACCTGCAGAACTTAGTCAACTTCTAACTCACACATTGGTCTTATAATGATCAATTAGTGTTCCTTGCTAATTATCAAGATCAGAGATATTTAGAGGAATAATATTTATTATATTGATGGAGTTCTACAATTTAAGTCATCAACTCAAATGATCCACAAAATATAATAACTCAAGGAACAAAATGATAAAATCATTCATTAATAAACTAAAATATCAAATATATGATATGGGTCTAGGACACCAATACTAATAGGTATTTCCATACGTTTCGGGTTATTGTTTGGGTGGGGATTTCATAACTACGACAAATGATTATTACAACGAAATTATAAAGAAATTATATTAGAGATATTTTTTAAAGATAGATCTTTGTATCAATTTTATATTAGTGTTGGCATCTAAAATGATACAATTATTAGCCTAAAAATGAATAAAGGAATAAAGTAAGACACAAGCATACAAGTGATCAAACAAAGAGGTTAAATACTAGGCCAATTTAATTTCCAAATGGTTAGGGTCTTATGCACAAAATTGTCAAAATCTCATTGATCGGATCTCAGTGTAAATTGCTGAGAAGGATAAGCAACTGGGAAATATGAGGCTAAAAATAGGAATATATTGAGAAATGGTGATCCGACCCTATGAAGGTCGAGACAGGAGACGAGAACAGATTATAAGGGCAAAGAGAGAAAGAGAGAAGATATCAAAGTAGCTAGCCTAAACACCTATCTGTTAGCAATTACCCCCTCTTGTCCTAACTATGTATTTATAAGCCTACTAAGGTTAGTCAGAGGCGGGTAATCTTCAAGCGGGTCAGTGCTTAATGGCCTTGCTTGGGCCGATTGTAGTGAGGCTATATCATCAGCCCTCGAGCTTCTATAATCATAATGACTATAGAAGCTTAATCTTTCCTCCACCAAGGCCTTTTAACATGACTCAGAGACCTTGGGAAACGACATTTGAGGCAGATGTTGAATTGCCGGAGTCAAATCGAATCTTCAAGATTGATCCCCGGGTTTGTTAAGCTTTAGTTTGTTCTTCGAGCTTCGGCATTTGCAACCTCGTCATATATAACTGCATAATGCTTCTCAGATGAGCCTTTGAGTGACTCATCAGCTGACTCTTCCGGCGAACTCTCGTGCCAATCAAGAATGCCTAGCGAGTAACTCTAGCGTCATGTCTCTCATACGAGCCCTCGAGCGAGTCATCAGCTGACCCTTCCAACAAATTCCTATACCGACCTAGAACACATCCCGAGTAACTCTAGTATCACGCCTCTTGGGCTACTTCTGGAGGATAATGATTACTCTTGCACGCCTTTTAAGGTGTCGTTCCTACTTACTTTTTGTTCTCCATTTATTTTCCTAACGGATTCGTCCATTTCACCTTTTCCATAAATTCTCCACGTCTCCTTCCTTTTCTTCTTTTCGCTTCTTCTTCCAATAACTCATGTCTTGTCTTACTGTCCTCTTTCTTCTTTTTATTCTTGCCACTTCAAGCTTTCACCATTATTATTTTAACACATTCTTCTCTCCTGCCATTGCGTCGAGATTCTATGAACTTCCTTCTTTCTCAGATAATAATTCTTCATTTGCCTTTTCTTTTCTTTTCGTTTTGGATTTTTCTCACTCCGCCCGCTATTTCTTGGCCTTTTGTCGTTTTTCCTTTTTGTTTCTATGTTGTTCATAACAGCAACTCATTGGTGGTCATACATTTTTTTTTGCTTTGTTTAAACTTGCAGGTATCTGCATCGTAACTCCTTGTTTTCTCATACATATCTTCTTCATTATTTCGTCTTCGCCAAGTAAATATTACTTTTCATGATATGTTTATCCTTCTTTTCAGTTTATACCAGTAACTACCTTAGTTTTTTTAGGCACTGGCAAGTTATCGGTATCAGTAACTACCTTAGTCTTCTTAAGAAATGATATGTTATCGGTATCGGTGATCCCTACACCCCATCTTACTGAAAATGAACATAGAAACCCTACTCTCTTACAAGTAATTCTCTAGTAATTAAATATTAGTAACATCTCCTTTGCAGGTCTCATCTCTCAAATAACAGCTTAACTGTCCTTTCTCCCCTCCCTTCTCTGCCTCTCTTTCCCTTTAGGAATGTTTTATTCTTAGCTTAGCAATCCTCAGTTACGAAAATATGGTCGAGACTTCGTCCTCATCTGGATCTCATTTCCCTTCTTTTTTCATCCCTAGCGACCTCATAGATAACGATCAACCCTGTAATAAGTCCGAACCTTCTCCTCCATTAATTATTTATTTGTCCAACACCGATAGTTTAGAGTTTGTTGAAGTGTAGTCTCGTCGTGTAGTTTCCCAGACGATTACCGAGTTAATACACCAACCAGCTCTATTGTTGCAACTCGTCAATGTAACTAAGGTGTTTGCCGTCGATATGTAGATTTCTTTTTGGAAGATATGTTGAACCCTTCCGACCTCGTTCCAGAATCAAACCCCATCGATGTAACTGAGGTATTCGTCGCCGACCAAGGAGATCACCTCTCAATTAACCCCGAAGGAGCTGATAAGAGAAAGGCCCCTCAAGAAGAGGAAGAGGGGGGGGGGGGGGGGGGGGGGGTCTTCAAGCCGACCATGTGATCAGAAAGAGAAAAGGTCAAATGAGGAGGTTAGCGTCTGTGAAGAACGGGAGCTAGCTGACTATTTCAAAAAATTTAATATAAGTTCAGAAGTCGAACGGATGTTATCCACCCTTTTATCTTTTGATTATTAGATGGCCGAGGGACGTGATCTCCAGCCTTATTGATGGCAAGAAGCTCATGATTTTATTTTGACAAAAAGAAAAGAAACGAGTCACCATGAAAGATCGAGAATCCGAAGAAGTAATTATCGACTTGTCTTAGAATTGAGGGTCAAGTCAATTATCCCAAACTTACCGAAGAGACCAAGAGGATGAAACAGGGTGTCAGTCTTGAAGTGGGAAAAAAAGTTGATATCGGAAGCTGAGAAAGACCGAGCTCACCTCATTTGCTCCAGGTATTTTGTACTAACTGTTTTTGCTTTCAATGAAAGCTGGTGTCTCCTATGGAGACTTACTATTTTTTTTTTAAAAAAAAACGAACCCACGCTGCAACATTAAACCTCCCTCTCGACAACAAACAACAAATATATAAAAAAAAAAACCAAAAGCTCAGAAGGATAGCAGAATTTTTAAGGCCGGAACTACAGTACTTGCTTCTACCAATCATTCAACAGTCCTTGGCATTGATGTTATATATATAAATTTGGCCTTACAAAACATTGGAACATCTCCTGGCCTACTACGCTAAATTTAATGCAAAACAGAGAAAAAAGAAAGTGCATATCGCGTGTTTATTGAAATATATTTGATCAGGGTTTGTTAACAAGAGGCCAATGAACAATTCTACGCAAAAATTGGTCTCCCATGGCTATTATATCTATTTTATCTCTGTCTTCAACTATTGAGTGGTGAATATAGGGGCAGATCACACCGAAGAGAAATGCCTTTCACTGAGAGCATATTTAACCACCTCATAGAAGGAGATTACTATCCCGACGGATGGTCCAGCACGGCCAACACGTGGTCCCACACCCATGAATAGACCCTTCACTCCTCCAGTTCTACACAGTACAGTGTTGGAAAAAGAAGTATTATAAAAAAAATCATGGGTGTCAAGAAACTAGTGTAGCATCTGTCTATTTATATTTTGTGTTGTTGTTGTTGTATGTGTGTTGAGTGTTGAAAAAAAGGGCAGCCCAGTGCACGTAGCTCCCGCTTGCGCGGGGCCCGGGAAAGGATCGGACCACTTTGGGGTCATTGTACGCAACATTTCCTTGCATTTCTACAAGAGGTTGTTTCCACGACTCAAAACCCGTGACCTCCTGGTCACAAAGCGACAACTTTGTGTTGAGTGTTGACTGTTTCCTTTTTTTATGTGTGTGTTGGAGGGCAATGGGGTATGTGGGTGGGTGGGTGGGTACCTCCAAATGTCCACCAGTGTTTGCCTTGTAGTCATCCTAATTGCTTTCTGTGGATCCTTCTGAAGATTAAATAAAGACAAGTTGAATATATTAGAGATGTGCATCAGTACCAGACTACCAGTAGAGTGCTATATCATGTATTCATAACAGATGCTGATAAAGTTAAGGAACCAAATCTGAAGGGCCAGTCTACCAATAGATTCAATTAGAGGTTTTCTGTTGATTAACAGAAACCAATCCTCTAGACAAAGTAGCAGTTAATAGAAAACTATGATAAAAGAAACCTCAATCTGTCTACGAGTTTTAGCAACATCAAGTGGACAAGTTGCAGCTGCAGCTAAACTTCCTGCCACAAAAGCAGCAGAGAAATTTGCACCAAGTATGCTCGCTGCATTTCCTTCCTCTCCTACAATAGCTAACAGCTTTCTCCTTATCTGCACTTTCATGATCCAGAAAATCACCCTCCAGTTGATATCAAGAACCGGAAAAAAAGAAAAATATCAAAAAAAAAATAAGAAGACGAAAGGAAGCATACTGGCTCAAGAGTAGACCAGCAAATTGCAGAGAAAGGAACATCACGCGCCAGCTGTGCTCCCACACCAGTCCACAGTAGTCGGTAGTTTTGAACTATTTTCATTCATAAAAAAAGATTTAAAAAAAAAAGAGAACATGAAAAGATAATTGAGAACTATTTTCTCATAGGCTCTACAGGACTTTATAATTACTTCGTAAGATCGAGAAACTAAATATTTAAATTGGCCTGGCATTACCACTCTGGCTATTCTCAATTTCTGGGAAAAGAGTTGTTGAAAGTAGTGGAACGCAACATAAGCACAAGTCACCGACATGTTGGATAGTTATGTCAAATATGAAGAAAAATAAAAATGTTGGGTGGCTGCAAATATGCGCTCATGCACTACCAAAGTATCAATATAGTGAAAAACAAATAGTACTTGGACCAAACTTATTTTTAATCTCAGTACATTGTTATTTGTATGCATGAGAGATCTTTAGATTCAATTGAATATAGACGAGGGAGCGGTGCATACAGCTAAAGGTATTGCCAGAGAGGGGAGATAGAACACCGAGTAAAGTCTTCCACATGCCAGGAGGTTTCACTCCAGTTCTCACCTCTTTATATGCCTGCATTGCATCATTCAACTCAAAATATCTGTATAACATTTTAGGGGCAGTATTGTGGTCACAAAAGCACAAAGCATTTATAAATATCTGTTGTGCCTTTCTTTCTCATTTTCCTTGAGAACTGAAATGACACTCCTAAACAATATTACAAAGATAGCTTTGTCAAAAGCCCTTTTTCATAGCATTTCCATGTCTGAGGTAATATAGAATGACCTCACGACGGAGTATTATAAGGATTCACTACAACAATTAGTAAGAAAGAAAATTGAGAAACTTTTGCATTTTTAAATAAATAAAAAGGATGAAGACGGAGAGTCCTGTCAAATTTTATGTTGCATGCATGGTGTTTAAATGCTGCAAGGGAGCAGATAAAACTGTTCTTTTTGTTGATCATCACATGACTTCATGTGTTCAGAAACAAAGAAGTACCTGCATACGAGTGCGTGCCAGCTCAATAGGAGAACAAGCTATGCATGCTAGCGATCGAGCAACTGAGCCCGCAATAAGGGGAGCATATGGGGTCATGCTGGGGGCATTTATCCTCGAGAAATCCTCCATCCAGTTTCTAAATATGTCATAACATGGCAAATATATACCCACCTGTTAACAAGAAGTTCATAACACATAGATTATTGAACTTGTACGATTTCTAGAGTGGAGAAAAGTGAAGAGCCAATTTAAGGTGCTTTTATGCTACTAACTACCAGAATAAGTACACTCAAGAGAGCCTGATGCCATTTGTACATACATTACTATATAGATGAAGAAACTCGAGGTCCCATTAGCAGATAGGACTGCTACTAATCTTGCAAGGAATAAGGAAAGATTAATGGGAAAATAGTTGTTAGTTTTCCAAAGTAAAACCCTATAATGGTCCTGTTTCACAGTTGGTAGGTTCAAGTAATACTGTTTTTTTAACTATAGCAAGTTAATTAGGAGCATCCCCTCACAAGGGGATGGAACAGCAGGAAGCTCACCGTTGGAATAGCAAGAGCCAAGCCAGCATTTGTACCTCTCCACAACCTAGCAAAACCCTCCTGTTTCATCATATCACATAAAAAAAATAAAATTAAATGCATCGTTGCCTGTACCCATCCGAACAAGAAGATCTAAAAGAAAAGAATAAATAATAAGGGCAGTGCAAGTAGAGTACTAACCTGCCTAACAACTTTGAAAAAGACATCAAGTGTTCCCTTATAGTGGAAGCATTCAGGAGGGCAAACTGGTAATGGTTCTGTACCGATGACCACTCCGCGCGTGCAGGAGGGGGAGCACCTAAACTCTGAAAACATCTGACATGAATACACACAAGTCTGAGTCTGAGTCTGAGAGAAAAAGACGTAGAGAGAGAGGCGTAAAGAAGGGGGGTTACAGAATTGGGAGCGAGAGAAGCCATCTGGGGACCATATTGGTTGTAATAAGGTACTCCTGCTGCTTGCGCTTGCAACCTTGTCTGTGGTTTACCAATTCAATAACATTTGAATACATAAAATTAAATTAAACACAACAAGTAGAGATAAAGGCATCATTGACAAGTTAAAAGTTAAAGCAAAAGATGAGGATTGAGGAGGGAGCGACCTTTGCAACATCAAGGGGGTTGACAATGATAGCAGAGATAAAGGCGGCCCCTGCGGCGGAGAGAGCCCTCTCTCCCAACCCTAGGCCTGAACCTCCGGTGCCTGAACCTCCGGCGCCTGAACCTCCGGCGCCTGAACCTCCGGTGGAGTCAGCGTAGGAGGGTCGGGAGAGGTTGTCAAAGTCGACGCGTCTGGCGGCGCTCATCCACGTAGGCAAGCCGTTCTTCGAGCACCCAACCATTCCAAATCCCAATTAAATTAGCGTTACTGTAATGTAATGTAATGTAATCAATAAGGAAAGCGCAAGAGGTAGCGCCGATTCGAGCTACAATTCTCTCGTCTCTCTTCTCTCTTCTCTTCTCTCTTCTCTCTTCTCTCTTCTCTCTTCTCTCTTCTCTAATGTTATGTTAATGTTCTCATTGGAAACGATGTAACTTTCTAGAAAGAGCGCCTTTTAGTTTTAGGTCACGGCTTCCGTCAAATTTAGGACGATTTCAATGGTCAAGCTATATCAGTATTTTCATCACACAAAAAATTCTTATTCGTACTAATATTCGCCAAGTAATGAAATCAAATACTTGTATGTTTTCATTTTATTATGTATAAATTGTTTCAAACATGAACTAGTTTGATTTTTTATTACGATATGAAATAAATTGTTATATTTTTTTGCATATTTATCTAGAATCCGGCTAACATACTAACGTTAACAAAATTGAAAACGTGCTAGCGGATATTTATTTCAAATTCCAAATAAAAAACGATCGATCCAAGCCGTTAAAATTGTTGTCCATACTAATACCTACGTAGGGACCAAATTTGCCCTTCAAATGATAGCTGCTACACTTGAGAATTTGCCTGCGCCTCTACATCAAAATTCCAATGCAGTAAGTAAATATCATATCGTTTTGCTTGCTGGGAATCATATTTTCTCATTCACGCCAACTCAACTTGCCTTCTAAACATTTGTCACATTTCCTAAAGGCCAACTTAAACATGAAAAGTAGTTGGAGGAACAACAATCAATTGACCAAAAAAGCCACTTCATACAGCTATCAGTTTAACAAAAGAATCAAACCATCCCGCTACAACTGCTAAAGCAACCTCACCAAAACAATGCAATATTTATACAAACCAATGCACAAGAAAATTAACTCCCACTTGTTAGCTTAGTCTCTGTCCACCTCTTTAGTGTGCACCTCCCAATTTGCTTGGGAATCTTTGAAACTGACAAGTCCTTGAACCAAAACCCAAAAACATCCATACCGACTTTGACTCATCAGGTCCAGTAACGGGAAAAGAACCTATATGAAAAGCTCCTCACAATGCTGAACACACAGCTCCTACAAGAAATTTTAATTTTAAATAACGATGCACAGTGAAAATCAGAACATCAATCTACTGGTAATTACTACTGTCACCTTAGGAAAGAAGTGAAGTGTACGATTTTGGGATAGGCAATTACTGGTAATTGATGATCTTGGTGTTAGATGCAACCAAATAATAAAATAAACAAGGCAATATTTTCAGATATTAAGACTGTTAAGAGATTGACTAGATGAATTAAGCAAGGTAGAAATGGGAGAGAAAGTCAACCAGGCGACCAAGACGAACAACAAAGTTTTCCTTCATTCACGTGCTTTACATCAAGACCTATCATCCATGACCCGATGCTGACATCATCATGCGCATAAGTCCGAAGAAATAACCTTTTATACACAGTTATTAAAAAGTAGAAAGTGGTCAAGCACATAAGATATATAATTTCTACTGTTTATATTGATCCTCCAAAATGTAAGAAATGTTTTCATACTACTACATAGGTCAAGGTTTTTTTGTGCTTTTGTACAAACTCGAAGGTGTCATAATGAAAAGTTGAAAACTTCTACTGTTTATATTGATTCTTACCTATTTATAGAAATAAATTGTGCCAAGGCTCGAGATATAATCACCATTTCACCAGATGCATGCCGAAAGTACCTTTAAAGAAATCCAAGTACGTTAATATACAAAATAATTAAATAACTGACTTATTGGGAAAATATGAAATATATAATGATTTACTTACGTTTTTCCATCACCAAACTTCCACCAGTCAGGCTCGTACCACTTGTGGCTCCTAATTTATTTTTTAATAAAATGCTTTTCAGTGTACGAATACTATATACTACAACAACCAAATTTTGTTTAATTTTATGGAACTCACGACTCAGAGAAAACTTCGCCAGATTTCATACACCCCATATATACACGCGGTTTGTCCCAATGTGTTGAGAGCAATCCTCCTAATGCATCTATAGAAGAAATAACTAGTCATCTCTTTTTCCAGTCGAGTATTTCTTCAAACACAAAGACAGAGATACTACTCACCAACATTAACATAAATGTCATCATTAATCCTAGCATAGAATTCAGCATCAAATGTATCTGATGCGAGGCCAAAAAATCTTTTTGTCTTCTTAGGATGCTCCTCAGCTCCTTCCACATGGTTCTCCTAAAGCATACGCCGAAAAGAGGGGGGGGGGGGGGGGGGGGGGGGGATAACAGACCAAAAGAAGAACATAGTTAAAAAAGAAAAAAGAAAAAAAAGGTAATTCCATGAACTAGAAAATTTTAATGGTTTATAGTTTGTGCAGCATATTAACCGGACGGTCCCAAATTATCATGATTTTCTCATTGTATTTCTAAAGGTAAGATTTTCCCTATTGCTACCAGATCGTTTTAATTATCATGTTAAATACATTAAAGCCAATGGATGGAAAACTGGAATTGCTTGTCAATGAACGCCATAGATAATAGATATATTAAGATGCAGATGATGTCATAGAAATGTCAGCATCATCTCTATTGATCACACAAAATGTTGATGTAAATAGCCATATTACTGAACACCGACTAGATATAATCTTCTTCATCTACTTCAGCATCCATATCATCAAATCAACATGTTGGACAGCATTATGATGTGGATTTTCACATACATTTTTAATGAGCATTAATAGAAGGTCCAATTCAGTATATGCTGAAAATTTTAGAGAACAGATAGCAACTCGGATACTTCAGCGACCAAAATAAGAACACAGTGATACTTACAAGGACCAAGTGTGTACTTAAAAACTCACTTGTTCTGCCTTCACAGACCAAAAATAGAGAAAAGAAAAGAGAACTCACTAGAATTAAGAAGTCATTGGTTTTTCTGTTTTCATCATCAATTGCTCGATCAAAATTATCCCCTTTATTTGCACTGTAATTAGATTAGAAACCAGTCACTAAAGTCATATGAGAAGCTTCAAGAAGACAGTAACAAACCACACCAGAAGTCACTAAAGTCATTAAAGTCATATGAGAAATCAGTCACTTGAAATACATACCTTCTTCCTATCACAAACCGCACCAAAATGCCTTTCTCTCGTTCAAGTTTCCTTAGTGTAGCTCCTGCTCAAATAAAAAAGAAAAAATATGTTTCAAGACAACAAATATCAAAATCAATTATATCAATTAATTATCAAGTTTGATTGGTTACGATGCAAAAATGAATGTATTTAACAAAGAAACTAGCATATGCAAAGACAGTAAAAAATAGCATAAGTATCATTTAGAAACCGATAATAGAAGTTGATACCAACCATTTTCAACTGTTCAGTGATGTATGCAATGCTACATGTGATTTTCTTTTTCACTTCCTCTGCACGCAATTGTGTGTGTTGTGAGAAAGATAGAGAGAGAGAGTACCAGAAGGGAGCCAGGATTTACGAACAGCATCCCTGTAATTTCTTCTTCCAAAGCCAGTCATTATGCCTATCACAGCCATTAACCTTTTCCCGCTGCGGGTCCCATTTGTATGCGCAGAGTATTTACTAACGTAGCCTTCATGCTTTGCATTGGCCAGTTCCATCTCTAGTGCTGACAATCTCTTATGTTGGTGCCTATGGAAACACGATCTGTTCTTTTAATTTTCATGATTCTCAAAGGTTAACATTTTATAAAGAGCATTAAGATGCATCGTTACCTGCATGCTACAACCTTGAGAGTGTCATCGACTGATATAGAAGTGTGGCCCTAAAATGCAACAGAAAGCAATATACATAGTTGAATATAGTTGACAATGTAATAGAAGATTGTAAAGGAAATAATTGAAGGAAAAATATGTCAGCGAAAAGGATTTTGGGGGACAGATTTTGGCAAGACAAAGTACTCGTGAATTTTAGGGTATACACTGTAGATGGCATTTACACCTCTGTGCCACCATTGGATGCTGGTATTACAATTTTAGATCAGATAAGAAGTGAGAATAATAACTTAATAACAAACTACAGTGGTAACATAGGAACCACAGAACTGAAGTATATAGTACTTAGTACCAGTAAATATCAAACCTGGATATGTAATAACTGTACAGGTTTGAATTATAATATAATGCATGAGCAAAGCATTAGTTGAAATTGTAGGAAGAAGCACCTGTCCTGTTCTACGATCAAGTTCCTTTATCAAATACACCCTTGTTTGAGCATCCTGCCACAACCTAACGACAGTCAGGTTTAATCAGTGTACAGCATAAATAAAAGAAATAAACAAATAGATAGATTTAAAATTAACAAGTCTAAGAGTCAAGAAACTGCGGTGATTAAGTAAGTTAATCAAGGCTGCTATGAAAGCTCAAAGTAAATTTCAGGTCGTGAGCTTACATGGAACTGAATTAGAAAATAGAAAAGAAGGAGAAGGAGAAGAGGGGTTGATCATTTACCGGCCGGCAACGTAGAAGGAGGCCATGCAAGCGAACATGGCGAGCAGGAGAGCAGTGACGCGAGATCCCAGTCCGGAGCTCACCTGACGGTGACCTGATCCTCGGATCTGCATCGCCTCTGATCTGATGCTTCTTCTTCTTTCTTCCTCTCAGGTCTCAGAGGTCTCAGTCTCAGGATCTTAAAGTTTTAAAGGGATGGATGGGATCATGCGGATGCGCAGCACATGGATCCAATTAAATAGGATCTGACGAGTCTGACCCGCTCCCCTCCCCTCCCCAATTACGCAATTACGCTTCTCTCTCTCTCTCTCTCTCTCTCTCTCTCTGCGCTTCTCTTAATTAGCTAGCTAGCTAGATCAGGCGATGCGATTGGGAAGAGAGAGAGAGAGAGAGAGAAGTTGGTAAATGGTAGATGGTAAATGGTAAATGGTAGATGGTTAATGGTACTGGTACTGGTTGCAGTGGTTGCAGTGGTGGGGTGTGCGATTGGGAAGATAAGAGCAGCGAGGAAAATTTTAACAGAGGGCCAGCAAAAAATTTCAACAGGTCGGAGGCATCCTAAAAATTACACGGAGGGTCAAGGGCGCGATTAATAGTCGCGCCTCTAAGCAGATTCCGTTTTTTTCTCTGAAATCAAGGCGTTCTGCATGTGCTTTTGCAGTTGTGGGCCCGAGCACTTAGGGGCGCGATTATTAATCACGCCCCTGGGTGATTCTGAATTTTTTTTTTGTTAAGTTGTTCATATTTGTACCTTTTAATATAATAATTATTAGTTAGTACTAATATATAATTGTTTATTATTTGTTAATATATCAATAAAAGTAGTATATTCATATAATATTTATTATTAAGCAAATTAATGATAATTTCAATATACAATAAATTTTTAATATATGTATAGTTGTAATATAATACTATTAATTTGTCTTGTTAATTTTTTTGGGTTAATTAATAATTATTTATACCCTTTAATATAATAATTAGTTAGTACTAATATATTATTTTTGGGTATTTGTTAATATATGTATATTAATATATATATATACATATATATACTATAATTATACTATAATTATTATTAAGCACAAAATAACATAAATTTATACATATGTTGAAGATATAACAAAATGATAAATATGAAATAGGTTATACATATGTTGTAATATAATACTATTAAATATTACATATGTTATTTATACACAATATATTACAAGAAATAATAAATTTATGATATATTGAAGATATAACAAAATGAAAGTATATTCTCAAACCACATTAAGATATAATAACATAAATTAAAATTCATAAAATCCTCAAACACAAAATATTTTGCAATAGTCTCCAAGATAAACATACATATCCAAGTCTCCTAAATAAACATACATATCCAAATGTTTGAGATACACGTACAAACTAATTAATAAGGCATAAAACAAAATTACATTATCTTAAACTAAATAAAAGAACAAGCTGCATCATCTCCTTGCTAATTACCTGCGATAACGAAATCTCAAGCATTACAAAATTGAGACCAATGTTGTTTTGTGAAATAAATAATACTAGTATTACCTTCGTCGTTTGGGGGTGCAGTGCAGGTGCGCCTGCTGTGTCCCGTTTGTTTGCATCGCCCACAAGTGTATGCTTGTCGATGTGTATTCTCTTCATCCATTTCATTTCTAATCCGTATATGTTGACGTCTCCCCTTCTTAATGTTGACTCAAACTTTCCTAAGTTTGTTTGATTTGCAAAACAAAATTGAATTTAACCATTTCTTGTGTATTAAGTTTAATTGTAGGGACTTAAATGCAAAAATCAAAGAAGAAAAGTTTGGAAAATTCAAGTGATAATTTGAGAACAAGTGTAGAGTTCATCAAGACCTTTTTAACGCTTCGAAAATGATCGAAATCGGAGCTACGGATCAAAACTTATGACTATTTCAAGACTGAAGATTGAAATGAACAGCCAGAACGTTATATAACGTTTTAGCAAGTTATATAACGTTTCGGAAAAAAAATTTCAGTTCTGTAACGTTTGAAATAGGCACAAAATTGGCAGAACATGTGCCTGAAAGTTGCCAGAACGTTATGTAACGTTTTAGAACGTTATATAACGTTTCGGAAAATATCTGGACAATATAACGGTCGAATTCTGACAACTCCAACGGTCCAATTCTAGGGCAAAACGTTATGTAACGTTTTGGACAGTTATATAACGTTTTAATTGAATTTCAGCCAAGAATGCAAGTGTTTCAAGCTATATATAGAAGAGACCATTCACCCCCTTCTTTCCCAACTAATCCTACATTGCAAAACCCTTAGTTCCACCATTGTTGAGCTTAAAACACATAGCCAAACCTTAGCTCAAAGATTCAATCTCATTTTCTAAATTATTCTAAATTCTTAGAGAGATTGTGTTGAGTGTTTATTATCTTATTATCTATTCGATTGTATTTTTTTTGTTACTTTGTTTTTCGTTGGCTCGGTTCTCCACCGGTGTGTGTAAGCGAGACCGAGTTCGACACCCCGTGTTAGGGTTGGTGCTCCACCAGTGTGTGTAAGAGAGCTCCAATTCCGAAGTTGTAAATTCACTTGTGTTGTCTAGTGAATCGGCTCGACCTTGTTACCGTGTCGGGGGGTCGGGAGTCCCGGAGACTAGGATCGTCAATATCCGAACTCCGTTAAAATCTTTGTGTCTCTTGGATTGCTTTGTTTGCATTTTCTAAACTCTTCTCTTTAATTTCATTATTAATTTTGTTTAGAAATTACTTGTGTTTGAATTGTTAAAACTTCATTGCAATTGCCAATTAGACATTGGTATTTCTAGAATTGCTTAAAATAAGCCCCCCGGTTCCAACACTTAACAGCATACCTTGTCGGGTCAGGCACTAGCTTTGGTCGTGGAATTTCAGGCCATGTGTCAGAATTTCCGAATGGCTCAAATTCTGGCGTCCATGTTGCCATCAACTCTTGAATGCGATAAACAGGAGATACGCACAAATTGCTACTTATGCCCCCTTGAGCACAACATGCTACGATATGAGAACAAGGGATACCTGTTAGTTGCGGTTTTTGACAAGTGCATGTACCTCCGGACACTTCTAACCGCACTGTATGTATTCTATTTCCTTTAATCTTGTTCCCAACGAATCTTTGACCTGTTTGAACCTCATATTTTCGCTCGTTCCGGTACGCTCGCACCGTATGTGTATTTCCCCTTAATCTTCGCTCCTCTAGTAACGCTTGGATTTTGGGGGAGAAGAGGAAACCTTGTTCAATTGCTTTTTCTGCTTTTGCTCGCCTTTCAGCAAAGTATTTGACCGACTTATAGAATGTGATTTCAACAAGAGAAGTAACCGGTAACTCACGTGCTTCTTTGAAAACATTATTGAGGGATTCTAGTCCGTTCGTTGTCATCATCCCCATTCTACGGCCTCCTTCATCGAATGAAATAGCCCATAAGTCAAAACGCGGTGCATTGTTCCTTTCAACATCGTTCGGATCCCTACCAATATCCTCAAGCCATGTTGCAGCGTCGGGGCATTTTTCGCGAATACGACTGAGCCTCATTAGAAACTTCCTCTTTTGATTTTGTTTCATTGCTTGCCTCAAGATCTGTGTTAATTTTTTGTTGGTAAATTCTTTTGTGAAATTTTGACATATGTGCCTTGAACAATATCGATGAAAGACATGTCCATCTTGGGTGCTCCAACTCAGGTTTGGCTCACTAAAAACCCGCAAGATACTCTTGTGACGATCAGAGAGTACTGTCACAACTCGTGATCCAACCACTTCCCTACGAACAAATTTCATGAAATCCTCCCAAGATTTGTTGTTCTCGGTATCAACCAACGCAAATGCAAGGGGCACCAACTGATCTTCTGCGTCGAAGCCACATGCAACTAACATCTTCCCCTTATACCGCCCAGACAAATGTGTACCGTCGATTCCTATAACAGGTTTGCAGTGCCTGAAGGCCTGTATTGCCGGACCATATGCCCAACACACTGCTTGAAATAATCTTTCATTTGGATCATTTGTGGGGGCGGTAAACCACTCAATCACTATACCCGGGTTTGTTCTTTGTATGGCATTTAGTAAGGGCACGATTAAATCATAAGCTTGCCTCCAACCTCCGAACAATTGTGCGATTGCGATCTCTTTTGCACGCCAACACTTGAGGTAAGGAGCCTTGAAATTATATCCCTGCTCAATGGCAATCTTGATGTCTTTTATAGTAAACCTTACATTTCCCTTAACACTTTCTCTGATTATGGAAGCCATGAATGGAGACGTTAAGTGCGGATGCTCCAACCTATCTCCCGACATAACACATTCATGCGGACCTTGCCTTGTATTAATAATAAAAGGATCATCGCTTAGCCTTCTTGTTGCATACAACCTCCAATTACAATTTTGGTCGGTGCACTCGATTGTATACACGCTTTTATTGGACTTTCTCTTCTTAAACGTGCAGTTCGATATGATGTGAAAATCATGCACAACCCATTTTAGATGATCCTTTGATCGAAAACATTGTCCCACTGCCAAACCATCTTCTGTGACATACCATTCGTCGTCAAAGTAATTGTCATCACCAATTATATCGATGATTGCATTAATATTATTCCATGAAGCTATTGGATGAGAATCGGTTCGGTCCCGTAATGGCCATGTTGTCATGGTCAGAGAAGTCTCTTCTTCAGAATTGTAATTAGGGTCTTCGAAAGGTGTAAAATCCATATTCATGAAAGTTTCATTACCACACGTATTTCCAATTGGGCTTGCATCTTGGTTCACTAATATCTCAACCCGTTCTGCCGGGTTAATTTCATCCAACCCAACATTAAATTCGAAATCCTCATAATCCTCTTCTTCCTCTGGAATCGATTGATTTCGATTTGAGGTTGCATTTGGTTCATAACAATTGGTACGAAGATATGCATCTGGCATTCTACAAGCTATTGGCTCAACATACTCATTTGGGGTTTCGTAAGCACGACTACCACTTGCACAACCCTGGTTTAGGGTTTCCGTAGCTCGACTACCGCTTGCACAACCATGGTTTAGGGTCTCATGATCTCGACTCCCACTCGAAAAACCTTGATTTGTTGTATATCGAAGAACTTTTGGCTCAACGTACAACTCAATCATTGCAACAGTACCAGGATGAACCGAATGGTTCACCATCAGTCTCCAAGTATCATTACTCGACAGTTGTAACTCAGTATAGAATATTACTGGAGGAGTTAGCTGTAATCCGGCATTGAACCTCCCTGATATCTCTAAAGCATGTGTTGAACTTGAAATCCCCATCCATCGGTACAGCTCCGTCTCCAGTTCACAGAGTGTTATGTCGTCATTCACCGTAAAACTACCGGTAGCTTTTTTCGAGTAATGCACACCATGAGGACCGTTCTGGATGGATCCTCCAGTGTAGAAACTAATAATAAACATTTTATATGTAAGATTTTGGGAGGAGAAGTGTGAAAATTTGATTTAGGATTTGTGGAGAGGAATGGGGCTGCTGGGGAGAAGAGATAAGATTGAAATAATGGTTGGAGAGAGAAGAAAAGAAAGGTGTTGCTGTATATATTTTGTTCATTTAGGGTACAGGTGGACCCCTCATCTGAAAAAAATCGTGCAAGATTCAGACTTATCTGCAAAAATGGCATCTTCTTAGGGGCGCAACTAAATAATTGCGCCCCTATGTTAATTCAGAAAAATGGTGAAAAATGCATCTTCTTACTAGCTTGTAATCTTTCTAATCTTTTTAAATAATAATAATAATAATAAGTATATAATAATATTAATATTTATAATATTATATTACAAGCTTATTTTATGTTTAAATTATTATTAATTTGCTTAATAATAATTGTAGTATATATATTAATATACATATATTAACAAATACCCAAAAATAATATATTAGTACTAACTAATTATTATATTAAAGGGTATAAATAATTATTAATTAACCCAAAAAAATTAACAAGACAAATTAATAGTATTATATTACAACTATACATATATTAAAAATTTATTGTATATTGAAATTATCATTAATTTGCTTAATAATAAATATTATATGAATATACTACTTTTATTGATATATTAACAAATAATAAACAATTATATATTAGTACTAACTAATAATTATTATATTAAAAGGTACAAATATGAACAACTTAACAAAAAAAAAATTCAGAATCACCCAGGGACGTGATTAATAATCGCGCCCCTAAGTGCCCGGGCCCACAACTGCAAAAGCACATGCAGAACACCTTGATTTCAGGGAAAAAAACGGAATCTGCTTAGGGGCGCGACTATTAATCGCGCCCTTGGTCCTCTGTGCAATTTTTAGGGTGCCTCCGGCCCTATCTGTTGAAATTTTTTGCTGCTAGGCCCTATGTGAAAATTTTCCAGCAGCGATGGTATCAATCGATGGAGATGTGATTACATCTCAGTCTCACGCTGCTAGCGCTACCCCCACTTCTCAATCCTCAATCCGGGTCCCACTTGTCGGAAATATACATTTTTCTAGTGGTTATTAACTATTAAGCTCATGCTCACTGCTAGTGATATGCCATAAGTCCTCGGTCCCAGTCCGGTCCCTGTAAAGTTCCCGTCAGATCTGGTTTTGATCCGGCCCTTAGTAAGATTTTGAAAGGGTCGAGCCTTATAAGGGCCGAGCCTTAGAAGGGTCGGATTAATTCCAAAAATACAAGCCCCTATTTACCCGATCCTTTCAAGTTCCGACCCCGTCCGGCCCTGATCCGGCCCTCTGCAATCCTTACCCACACCAGCCCCTCAAACCCTTATCAACCCTTTCACCATTAAAAAAAATTAAAAAAGAGACCAAAGCCCTTATTATCCGGTCCTGATTCGGCCCTGATCTGGCCCTTTGCAACCCCGAGGGCCTGATAAGGGTCAGGCCTTAGAGGGGCCGAACCTATTTTCTTAGAACAAAGCCTTTATTATCCGGCCTCTATTAAGTCATCTTTAGACTCGGCCCTTACCTAACCCTTTCGTAGGCCCTCTAGGTCCGACTCTTGTAAAGTTCGGCCCAGCCCTTTAGACTTTCACTACTCACAACTCATATGGTTAAACGGTTAAACCTATGGGACCGATTGACCTTGGGTCACTATCTTTCTCGCACTTTCGTTTTCTAACTAATTTCCTAAAAAGAAAAAAGTCAAATTATCAAACACGAATTAAAATAAAAAATAAAAAAGTCAAACATGTGTGTGCATTTTTTTGAACTCATGTCCTACACAATATCTTAAATGTTTTACACATAATGCATAGAGTGCAGACTGTATAAAATAAGTATTCATACTAGTTGTTTCAACTTTCAAGTCTACATTTGTACTATTTCAAATTTGTTTTTCACAGAATGCATGAGATGCAGACTAAATAAAATATGTGTTCAGACTAAATAAAATAGATTAATACTAACTCCTTCAACTTTCAAGTCTGTTTTTATTAATTTTATTCAGATATTGTCATTATTATTATAGTCATCACTATTATTCAGATTAAAATCATTTTTATTAATTTTATTCGTATTAATAATTAGTATTAATATTTTTAATTTTTATTTTTTCTTAAACTCCTTAGTGTAATATTTAATTTTAGGGAAATTTGTCTAAATGCCATTCAATAACAAGTCAATTGTCAAAATGCCACTCGATAACAACAAATTGCCTAAATGCCATTAAATTTCAAATTAGTTTGCCAAAATGCCATTATCTCTATTTTAATATAATTTAAAAATAAACAAAACAAAATATACCCAAACTACCCCTTTCTTCTTCTTCTTCTTCTCATCTCCTTTCTGATTTTTTTACAACATAATCCAAGAATTTCATAAAAAAGTAATCAGTCGTACGCTCCGCACCTTAAAATGTTGAAGACCGTAGTTCAGTAATATACACACACATATTCAGTAATTAACATATATTTTAGAACAATAATTTGAGAACACCAAGATTTCGAATTATTTTTTGGCTCTTTCTTATCTGGTACACATCCTTCCTGCTTCAATAAGTATTCGAGAAATCCTTCATTCTCTTCGTGACTGATGCTTGTATTGCTTTGATCTCCAAATAGAGGGCAGTCCCTGAACAATAAGCTTTTGACTCATACTCATTTCGATTGAGAAAAACAACCATTCACTATGAAAGAAGGATCAGACCCAACTTAAAGGCGTGCTGACCAAGACTCCATTCTTTGCAGTATCACTTAGCTCCTCCATTCTATTTGCAACTAGCTTAAATGAGAAGAAGAAGGAGAGGAGATAATGGCAGGAATTGTGTTGTAAAAAAAACCCAAAAATGAGATAAGAAGAAGAAGAAAGGGGTAGTTTGGATATATTTTGTTTTGTTTATTTTTAAATTATATTAAAATAGAGATAATGACATTTTGGCAAACTAATTTGAAATTTAATGACATTTAGACAATTGGCCTGTTATTGACATTTAGACAAATTTCCCTTAATTTTATCTATTATTATTAAAATCATCTTATTTAAAGCAGTCACTTAAAGGCGCAAGTAATACTTGCGCTCACATGTAACTAGACCCACAACTAGAAAAACACTACAAAAATGTCTTAGAACCAGAGAAAAACGAAGTCTACTTAGGTATTTACGTCATTGACTCTCTGTGAAATTTTTAGAACTCTTTGATCCTATGTGTTGAAATTTTTTGTTCCTTTTGATCGTGTATGAAATTTTTTGGAAAGAAAGCAACTTAAATGGATCTCGTCTCCATTCACAGCTCGTCTCCACTCTCCATTGCTTTCTTTCTGGTATTACAACACGTGGCACCACACTTTCCTCTCCGGACCCAAACCTATTTATATTCTTCTCTTAACTCCGCTCTCCCGTCCGCCACCGATCCATCTCTCTCGCCTCTCGCCTTTCGCCTCTCGCCTCGGCGAAAGAAATCTCATATCAGACCTAGCGTAAGGTAGCGTAGCGCATCGATCCGGTGCTGCTCGATTCCATGGCGAGCAACGTCTCCAGGGTCTACATCGAAGTCATCGATGACGTCATCGGCAAGGTCCGAGATGAGTTCATCAACTACGGCGCTGGAGAGGCCGTGCTCAACGAACTCCAATCCGTAAGAGATTCAGATTTCAATCCAATCTACAATCTACTCCTCCATCTTAATCTTAATTGACTCCCCAACTACAATCTGCTCTTAGTTACTTTGTTCGTTTTAGCTAGTTAGTCTACTCTTAATTAAATCAAATTTCATTTCATTTCATTTCGTGATGTGATGTGATGTGATGTGATGTTGTGTGGTGTGATGTGATTGGGGCACCGGCAGCTGTGGGAGATGAAGATGATGCAGCTGGGGGCCATTACCGGCAACATCGAGAGGCCGTCGGCGTTGCGGCAGCAAGCCGCCCAGCCCAACACGGTTCACGACCTCAATGTTCCTTACGAGGGCCCCACTGAGGAGTACGAGACCCCCACCGCTGAGATGCTCTTCCCTCCTGTAATTAATTAATTAAATATCTTCTCCCTCTCTTCCTTCCCCTTCTGTTTAACCTCATTTCATGCCATTATCTTTTATATTACTATTAATTAATTATTATGTTCTTTCTGCACTTCACTCAGACCCCAATGCAAACCCCAATTCAGACTCCTTTGCCGGGTTTGGACCAGGGCATGTACAACATCCCCACTGGTCCCTCCGATTACGCTCCTTCACCTCTCAGCGACATCAGAAACGGGGTCGACATCAAAGCTCCAAGGACTAACCCCTATATGGTACTACTCCATTTCCTTTGCCTTCTATTTTTCTTTCCGTGTAAGCTCATGCTGACAGTTAGTTTTCATATTTATACTTGCAACAAGGATCATCAATAGTAATTAATTTACTCTCTCATCATCCATCTCAATTACCAAATTACCAGATGCTGTGTGGGATACATTGCTCGGTTAATTATTTAATTAGGGGTATCAGCTTGTATATACAGATATATTGAATGTCCTTGTATCAGACAGGACATTCAAAATTCTGTACTCCTTTCTTCATTTTGTTTTATATGCACGTCTTAAGCTGGTATTTGTATGTTGGCACATGCCAAATAAAGCCTAAATTATCAATCAATCACTTGGGACTTGGGAGAAAGAATTTTGGAAAGGGTCATATAGGAAGACTAATTAGTTATGAGTTAGGATTTTTAGAGTACTTGGATTTCACCTTTATTTCTTAACCTGTTGTGTTCTACAAACCTCTATTCACTTATATATTTTATTTATTTTTGTGAAGCAACCACCTTCACCCTGGATGGGCGCAAGGCCATTAGGTGTTGATGTTAATGTTGGTGAGTCATGCATACACTAGCTCGAGTGATTTCTATGTGTAACCTTTACTGTGATGTTTCAGCTTAAATTTAAAAATAATGAGGGATTATTACCTTTTTCACAGCCTATGTCGAAGGAAGGGAGGATGCAAACAGAGAAGGTCCTCATCAGCCTGCAACTCAGGTGCTTTAGTGTTTTCACTTAATGGCCTCCTGTTTGGGTAGAAGTACCTTGGTTTAGGACCGGTGAACAAGATTTTTTTTTTTCAGAACCATCTATTAAGAGTTATCTGAGATGCCGGCTTACAAACCTGCCAAATGCTTTTGTTGACCTATATATTTGGGGTCCTTTTTGTTATGCAGTATCATAATGGGTACTTCTTGTAGAAATGAGTGAGGTTGTTATCCTTTTTATGATGTTTTGGAAGATTTCATAGGTCTCAAGGGGTTTACTGGAAAATACTTTAGCTTTATGGAACATTTGGACGAAAAAGTTAACTTCCAAGAGTATTCGTAACGGGCCAATTGGTTTCTCAACTCTTAAGTTTGATTGGTAATTGTTTGTTAAGGAGTGTATCTCATGTTACCAAGATGTGTTCATTTTTTAAATGCAGGATTTCTTCACATCGACAACTGGGAAGCGCAAAAGAGATGAATATCCTTCTCATTTGCCTCCTGGCAATTATATGCCTCAGCAGGATGGCAGTGCCGACGTTATCCTTGAGCTTGAGGTATATTTTGCTATCTATTGTCATAAGGAGCATTTATACCAATAACAATTGTATTTTAGCATAGCAGCACAATTTCATGTTTGAAATATTACAAATGGAATCGTCTGACCTAAAATAGCCTTATTTTGCTCATTTGAATTTATTTGTCCTACTTAATTGCAGATCACATGTAACAACTCTTCTAACCCTTTCATAGTGTGCATGATGTGGGTGAAATTCAGCTTATTTTGTTTTCTCCGAATTTGCTAGTTTAAACTTAATGCTTTGCTTTGTTTATTTTTTGGGTGCTTCGGTTCTTAAATACTTTGCTATCTGAAGCTCCACATATGTAGTTTCTTCTACCTTTTTTTTTTACATAACCTGTCCTTAGCCAAGAAAAGGAGGGTTGTGATGGACTTGACGAGCCAACGTAAAATTCAGTCATTCTCATTGAAATGAAACCCAAAATCGAATTCATTACTCCGTTTTTGGTTCCATCTCTACCTTACCCCAACTTGTATGGGACTAATGGCTTTGTTGCTGTTGTTCAGTTCTTAAGTGCAGTCTTTTTATTTTTGTAGCTAGTGTTTATGAAATTAATTTTCTGATCTAAGCCATACAAATATAATTGTGTTATGAACTATGTTGTTGCACTCGTCGAGTTTTGTGTTTTGTCCGGTCTCGATATATTTTGATGTAATGGTGGTGTTGCTATAACAGGTTTGTAATTCAAGTTCGCAAGCACACTGGCAAGGGAAAGCAACTGGCAAAGAAATGAAAGAAGTTTCATCAATCCCTCAGCGTGATGGCATTGATGATGACTATGACAACGTAATGACTATAACAGTATACTTTAATAATTTTGAATTTTTTGCTCTTTGTTCTATATTTCTCTCAGTCATGTTTATTCTTTGCTCGTTCTAATTTGTTTTCTCCCCTCCCTTTAGTTGTTTCATTATCCAAGTGTCCCGGCTGAGGACTATAACAACGTCGTCCAGACCCCTGCTGAACATGGTATGCCTACATTTGTTCATTGATTTGTGATACTTCTCTGGTACAAACCACCCAGGGCTGGTTCCTGACCATTTTTTTAGTTCTTTGTGCTGTTTTTAGTTTTGTAATAAATGAAACTGAGGATGTACAATAAAATTCTTTGCATATGTATATGTGCAATATGCAAGAGAAATATAGTGAGATGGTTTACTGAGATGGGTATTGACTAATCTGTGGTTTCGTGATGTGATATTGGAGTAGAGCTGAGAGCACCAACACCAGTGGTGGGGATGCCGAAGCCAACAAATAATATGGTAGGTGATGATGAGGAACCGCCGTTGAATGAGGATGACGACGATGATGATGACCTGGACGACCTGGAGCAGGGCGAGGAAGAGCCCACCACACAGCATCTTGTGCTTGCCCAATTTGACAAGGTAAGTTCTATTTGTGACTCTTTTCCTTTTCACGTATCGTTCTGTTCCGGTAAGTTTTTGTTTCATGTGCTTGTTCTTTTGTGATGGTGGCGATATGATGTTAACACCTTTGGACAATTAAAAAAAACAGGTTACTCGCACAAAGAACAGGTGGAAGTGCACCTTGAAGGATGGAATCATGCATCTGAATAACAGGGATGTCCTTTTCAACAAGGTGGTGCCTCCCCTTTGTACCCGGCTGCCTAATTTTTAGTCACTCTTTTTCTCTGCACTGCATATTTTTGTTTCTCATTTTCACTTTTCATTTTTTTTATCTTTGCATTTGCAGGCCATGGGAGAGTTTGACTTCTAATTTCGGACTTCCATTTTATTTATGAGATCTCAACTGAGACTGCCAATTCGAAAAAAGATGTCAATTTCTAGCAGCAGTGGGGTATCTCAACTCAGTAGAGGGAGTTTTAGACATTTCTATCTTTGATGGTCGGCAATTTTCATTTTGCTGTAAAAAAAGGGTAAAAAAATGGTAGAGTTGTTGGCAATGTACATCTGTTTTCGTTTTATAAACTGAGAGATTTAGATGCGAGAACTATATGTGCTACCTGACCTCTAAAGTATTCTTCCTTTTTTTTGGTTTGGTTCTGATTGAAGGATTCTAGGACTAGGAAAAGCTGTTAGGTTGGCTTTCCGTCCAGTTTTCTGGGATTTTTTTATATGTTATTTGGGAAATATAGTGTCGACTAGAAGAGATCCTTTGGCTTATTTTTAAATCATTATTCGTACTGAACGGGTTCATAATTAACCGTATAGTGAATTATTATATTTTTGAAAAAAAAACACTTCGGAGGAAAAAACAAGGAAATGCAAATTGGAAGTTTGGAACCTATTCAAGTTTAGAGAGCGATCAGTTTTTTTTTTTTTTGAAACTCCTGACAGTGGAAACAGTGGAAGCTATTAAGTTGAATTGTATTGATAAAAAAAATTACATCCAACATTTCAAACAATCATTACAATTACGAGCTATCTAATTCGTTGCATCAAACATCTTAAAAATACTACAACAGAAAAATTAAAGGATTGTCTAATTACAAATCGAAATACTATTATTCCTCATTACTTCTAATCAAGTTGTCAAGGCGTCCAGTCATCTTGATAGAAGCTATCAAGTGCTTCTTCTGGCGTCTTCGATCTAAAGAATGATGACGTATGCTAGATTTTCAGCTTGTAATTTTTCTCTCCGATTAGAGCTCAAGTGATAGAAGGTGACGGGAATGAACCAGAGTTAGGGTTGAAGCCGAGTCAGAGCAAGAGGCGGCTACTGAAAGAATTTGTTGTGCGATTTTTCTCTTCCATTTCCTTCACGGCAGAGAGCGAAAGAGAAAAATGAGACTGTGTCGAAATGAAAGACAACTACTGGAGGAACTCGCACAACGACTTCCTTCTCCTTCTTCCTTTCAGTCTCGAATTCTCTTTCTTGGAGCTAAGGTGGCTGAACGTGGAGGCACAGAGGTGGTAAAGGCGGAGAGGCAGAGGGGTGACAGAGGCGGGGTCAAAGATTGTGTAGACGGGTCCGAGACGGAGAACAGATCTGAGACGGCGGGAGCAGAGAGGTTGCAGAGGCTAAGAATGAAAAATTCATTCAATTACGAAAGCAATCATTGGTTAAAAAAGAGGACATGTCACATGTGAGAATCTCTTTCTGACCTGCTTGGAATGTCCGGGAGTAAGGATTCGAGGTTCTAGTTATAGAGCTCTGATAATACACTAACCAATGAACCAACTAACTAAAGGTAATATTTGTTGGTGATTTTTCTCAAACTTTAAATATAAAGCATTGACAGGATTTGAAAAAGCATCACCAGATTTCAATGTTGCATAGTGTTGCTTGTTCGCATCATTGCATTTGCATGCCACTGTGGCACTGGCACTGGACCGGTATCCTCTGAAGATTTCTTCGGAGGAGCAAAGATAGATCTGAATCGTCGGATTAAAATCAACGCTCGACCGTCAACGATATGATCTGAAAGATTTTTATGTTATTAATATGAACTGTTGATTCTTATCCGACGGTCAAAATTAAAATTTATCCTCTACGGAGAGAACTGAACTTCCTATGGCACTATGCTAGTAGAGAGTAGAGAGAGACCAATAGAGCTTTCTGGGCCTTATGGGCTGATGAATGCGGGCCTGTTCAATGCTGCTTCTTGATTAATCTTGAGAAAATGGGCTGAAGCGCCGGACCACTTCCTTCCTTCCTTCCTTCCTTCCATTCCCTTTCCCTTTCTCTTTTGCTTCGTAATTTTTCTTCTTTCCCTGAAGGCCTGAACGCTTCCCGACTGAGTCACGCAAAAAAAGAAAGAAAGAGAAAGAAATCACCTCTTCCTCTACCCTCCCTCGTGGTCTCCTCTCGTCTCGTCGAGTCGACAGCAAACTCGTTGAGTCGCCAACCATCTTTGAGTTCGCACCGACAACCTCTTCTCCCTCTCTCTCTTTTTTCTATCATTTCCTTATGCAAATTGTTCTGGTTTATAATCTACTTCTTTACTTATAATGCTGATTTTCGACGGTTGTAAGGTTATTACTACTAAAACATCTCAATGAAAAAAAGAAATAAACAAACTGGGATTGTAGAACGAATTTCCACTATATTTCCAGAATTTCTGCATTTTCCTACCTATTAAACCGTCCTAAACGGCTAAACTGTTGTGTCCGTGTTATGGTAAGATTGGGCTTGACCTGGGGCAAAATTTCTATGTTTTCTTTCTGTTCTTTTATTCATGCAATTTTTCCAAACTCACAGTTTGGGCCTGATATATGCTTTAATCTTATGTCATTACCATAGATTTTGTGCAAAATAAGATATGGCCTTTTCAAGTCTTACTACTGCTGCAACTAATGTCAATCCTAACAAATCCTTCGAGGTATGTTTTTGAATTACAACCTTTTGACGGTGGAAACAAATATTTCCCTTTTTTAAATACTTCCGTCTACATAATTTTCATGTTCTTTTTTTTGCGCACTTCTTATGAAGTAACTGAAATGGGTGACTTCTGATTGTTCAAATGTCACTTCTATCCAATTATAAGCATGTTCAAACCAAATAGTGTTTTCTTGCAATGCCTTCTTATTTCTTCAGTTCATAATATATCCAATCGCTTTTGGTTGTCCAATGGCATATAATTCAGTGCAAACCCAGGAAAACAAAACAGAAAATTAGTGATGCTCATATAACACGCAGTAACTCCGCCTGTGTTTTTTTCAACATAGCTAGTCCCAATTTCGAAAAAGGAGGGTTGTGATAGCCTTTGCGAGCCAACGTAAAACTCTAGCCATTCTCATGGAAATGAAACCGAGTAGAATTTCGTTGGGGCGTAACCCTCTTAGCGACGCGTCATATCGGAATCTGGGTATTGTGAATGTGCTAGGGTCGAGTCGTCACTCCTTTGGTGACGCGCGACGTCCGGGTGTAGTGACAAATGAGCAAGGATCTTCGCACTTTACTCGACAAGTGCGAGGGGTAAGGAAGCTAGCCAAGGAGAATATGATTCGTCCTGGTAGTTGAAATGTAGGATCCTTAACTGATAAGCTACAAGAGTTAGTTGATACCGCGATTGCAAATATCCAATGCGTTCAAGAGATTAAATGGACATGCCAGAAGGTGAAGGAGGTGAAGAATGTTGGTTTTAAACTATGGTACACATGAATAGAACGAAGCAGGAAATGAGTAGGCATCTTAATTGACCAGAGCCTCAAGAACGGAGTTGTCGACGTTAGGAGACAAGGAGATCGACTTATCATAGTCAAGTTGGTCATTGGCGATTTAGTTTGAAATGTCATTAGTGCGTATGCCCCACAAATAGGTTTGTGCGAGAACGTCAATAAGCAATTCTGGGAAGATCTATAAGATATGCTTAGAGTTGTGCCTAGCGGCGACAAACTTTTTATCGGAGGATATTTCAACGGTCATGTTGGTACAACTAGTGCAGTTTTGTAGGTTTGCACGAGAGAAGTGGATATGGTGATAAGAATCAAGAAGGGAGAAACATCTTGAACTTTGCTGTAGCATATGATCTCATAATAACTAACACTTTCTTTAAAAAGAGACAAATCCCATTTAGTTACCTTCAGCAGTGGCTAACACTCGATCCAGATCGATTTTGTTCTTACTTGGAGAGTGTGTCGTCCAACAATACAAGCTTGTGGTCTCGGATTTTTGCTTTCGAATTCACGCTCGACAGGACAAAAGCGTCAAAATATTGAGGACGAGATGGTGAAAAATTCAAAGGAGATGCCAATAGGTCTTTAAGGACATGATAATCGAATAATAAATCTTAAACGAAGATGATTACGATGCTAATAATATGTGGAAGAATATGACAACTTGCATTCGAAATGTAGCGACAGAGATATTCGAAGTGAATAAGGAAAATAGACGCCAACCGAAAAACACTTGGTGATTAAAACGAGAGCGTGCAAAAAACTATCAAGGAGAAGAATAATTGCTACTAGTGTTTGCGTCATGACAAGAGTGAAGACAACGTAAAGTACAAAACGGCCAAAAAGAACGCAAAGAAAAGTTGTTCAATGGAGAGAATGAAAGCACTATGGTCTAGATTCTTTTGATTACACCAACAGACGATTCGTTCGAAGAATTCAAGAGACGAAGGTGAATGAGGCTTTAAAAAGAATGAAATAGGTAAGACTTTAGAGCCTTACAACATCCTGATCGAGGTGTGGGGATGTCTTGGAGACATAAGAATAGTATGACTAGCTAAGTTGTTCAAAAACATCTTTTGGTCAAATAAAATGTCGGACGAGTGGTGGAGAAGTATATTAGTACCTATCTTCAAGAATAAAAGATATATTCAAAGTTGTACTAATTACAGAGTAATCAAACTTATGAGTCATACAATGAAGCTTTGGAAGAGAGTGATTGAGTATCGTTTAAGAAATATGACAAGCGTTATGAAAAATCAATTTCGTTTTATGCTCGAACGATCGACTATGGAGGCGATTTTCTTAACAAGACAACTGATGGAGAGAGATATAGAGAGCAGAAGAATGATTTACACATGATATTCATCGACTTGGAGAAAACGTGTGACAAAGTATCAAGGAAGGTCATGTGATGGGCACTTGAAAAAAAGAAAGTTTCAACAAAGTACGTCAACCTTATCAAGGATATGTACGATAATGTTGTGATTAGTGTCATAGTATGTGATGACGAGACTGATGACTTTCTCATTAAGTAGGATTACATCAAGAGTTAGTCATTTGGCCCTTGCATCTTTGCCTTAGTGATCGATGAGATCACAAAAGACATACAAGGAGATATTATTTGGCGCATGCTCTTTGCAGACGATGTGATCCTAATTGACGAAAGTAAGATGGGAGTTAGTTGGAAATTAGAGTTGTTGAGGAAGACTTTAGAATCGAAAGGTTTTAGACTTAGTAGAACTAAGATTGAGTATTTAAAGTGTGAATTCAGCGGCGTTCAAGATGGAGATGTCATTTTAGATTGATAAGTAGTACCTAGAAGAAACACCTTTCGATATTAGAGATTAATGCTACTTAGTAATGGCGAGATTGATGAAGATGTTAGTCATAAAATAAGAGCGGGTTGGATAAAATGACGACAAACAGCTGGCATCCTATGCGACAAAAATGTCCCACAAAGATTGAAAGGTAAGTTCTGTAGGACGACGATCAGACTTGCAATGTTGTATGAAGTAGAATGTTGAGCTACTAAATGACAATACATACAAAAGATGAACGCGACAAATATGCGTATGTTATGATAGATATGTGGGCATCAAGAAGGGATTACATTAAAAATGACGATATATGTGACAAGGTTGGAGTTGCATTGATTGAAGAGAAGCTTGTTCAACATCATTTGAGATAGTATGGGCATATCCAGCGGAGGCCTTTCGATGCACCGGTACGTAGTGAAGTTTTAAGCCGTGTCAAAAGCACAAGAAGAGGTAGGGGTCGACCAAATTGACATGGTTGAATTCATAAAAAGAGACTTACATGCATGACATGTCTCCAAAGAGTTGGTGCCAGATAGGACTGCATGAAAGTTAGCGATACACGTACCAGAATCATGACACAGTGGTATAGTTGTACGACTTTAGTTCAAAATTAGTGACTTAGGATGCTAGTCTCAACTTATGATTTGTAGAATAGTTTATTATTACTACTACTACTATTTTTACTATTTATTATATTATTTATTTATATTGATTTTTCATTTCAGATTGAATTTCATTTCTACCCTACTCCAATTTATTTGAGATTAAAGACTTTGTTGTTGTCGTTGTCGTCGTCGTCATAACATGCAGTCCTATATCTATTTGTAATCATCTGGATCAATTTAGTGATGTTTTGTAGCAACTTGTACAATTTTCAGGTGACAACTGCTCCTAGTGACTCAGTGTCTAGCCTGAGCTTCAGTCCAAAGGCAAATCATCTGGTTGCGACTTCTTGGGATAATCAGGTAAGTGAATGTAAAATGATTTAATTTTCAAAACACAAGACAGCTAGCAGTTTGCAATGCGGAATAGCCTGCACAGTTTGGTTTGCTTGAGATAATATATGCATTGCCGAGATAAATTTGCTGTATTACAATGTAGGTCAGATGCTGGGAGATTCTTCCTGGAAGTAGCCAGCCTAAGGCATCAATTTCACATGATCAACCGGTAAAACCACTTGCCTTTTATTGTTGAGTACTGATCTGTAACCTTTAAACATAATGATCCTCTCATAATATATAAAAGAAAGAAGTTACTTAAAATGCGTGACAATATCTTTCGTATGATGTAACCTAGGCCCCGACAACTATGTGAAGCAGACAGTACAATGGTATTATTGTTTGGCCTCATTGTGACCAGTAAATAACACATACCCTCCTGGTTATCAAAATAGTCAAGTAACATCAAAGACTAAACTTACCCCAAATTCTGTACCAATTGACCCTTGATTTTGTTTTATGGATATTATTTTAAGCACGTTTGCTCTCTTCTTTTTGTGTGAAATCCTGACATTTTGTATCATTCTTAATTTGCAGGTGTTGTGCTCAACATGGAAGGATGATGGGACGACAGTGTTCTCAGGAGGGTGCGACAAGCAGGTGAAGATGTGGCCACTGCTGTCAGGCGGGCAGCCCACCACTGTTGCCATGCATGATGCACCAGTCAAGGAGGTTGCTTGGATCTCTCAGATGAACCTCCTTGTTTCTGGCAGCTGGGACAAAACTCTCAGGTCTGGTTTCAAGTGAAAAACTTTGCCAAGGATATTTTACTCATACTCTAACTTGCCAGCTACTGGCAAGAGTTTCAAAAAAAAAAAAAAGATATTTTACTCATACTACATAAGCTTCAAAATGTTGTGTTCTTTACAGTATTGCAAGTATAACAATTCTTCCAACTTCCTTTTGTCTTTTGGTACACTCATAGTACCCTCTTTGTTTCCTAATTATTGTCACGGGGTTGATTGGCTATTGTTTTACTTATTTTAATATAATTAATAAATTATTTTGGGGGAAAGAGCATTGGGTTTAGGGTAAATTTTGTTGTTCTGTAGTATATCTTGGTAAAGTTCCTGTATATTGCAGAGTTTTTATGAATTTGTTGTGCTTGAGGTGTATATATTTGACATTTGCATGTTTTCATTTGAAATTAAGTGTAAATCCTAATCATAGTCAGATCAATGTACTGTGCTTTGAACTTAGATGCTGACTGATAATAGAACACAATTTCTAATGACTTTCACCTGGTGGCATAAGGTTTCCGAGTATAGGGAAGCCTATTATGAAGCAAACTTATCTTCATTGGATTTTGTCATATATTCCAACACATGCTCCCTTACTGGTTCTTGAAAATAGGTACTGGGACACAAGGCAAGCCCAGCCAGCCCATATACAGCAGCTGCCAGAGAGGTGCTATGCATTAACTGTTAATTATCCACTCATGGTTGTGGGGACAGCTGATCGACAACTTATTGTTTACAACCTGCAGAATCCTCAGGTGCAACTGTTTTGCCTTTCTTAGCTTAAAACTATCTCATGTAATGTGTACTGGAAAAGGATGGAAGTAAAATGACAAGGAGGATTAGCTGTATTCAAAAGGGTCTAACTGCAATACTCATCCAGGCTGCCAAAACCTCATATATCTCTCTTTACTCTCCCAATCTGGATAGTTTGATAATTCTGTTGAATATGAGCACTAAATTGGTTTACTCAAATTTTTTTTTATTTAATATATAATAATTAACTTGTCTCTTTATCGGTCCTTCTTATTGCATATGAAGACAGAGTTTAAGCGAATCCAATCACCTCTCAAGTATCAAACTAGGTGCCTTGCTGCTTTTCCTGATCAACAAGGTTTTCTGGTATGGCCAAATCTTTAGCTGCTAGCTTGTTAGTGTTTATTGTAGTGGTTGATTATGCAATATAAGATTGTTATGTATGACAGGTGGGTTCACTAGAAGGCAGGGTTGGTGTGCACCACCTAGACGACTCCCAACAGAGCAAGAACTTTACATTCAAATGCCACAGAGAGGGAACTGGTGGTACTGAGATTTATTCAGTCAACTCTCTGAACTTCCACCCTGTAAGCTCCTTATGTCTGAATTAATATTCAAAGAGAGGCACCTTTATTTTCTTTTCTTTTTCCTTTTTGTAAAAGTTTGCTGGTCCATGTTAGGTGCATCACACATTTGCTACTGCTGGGTCTGATGGTGCATTCAACTTTTGGGACAAGGACAGTAAACAGAGACTCAAGGTTTTGTTATGTTACATGTTTTACAACCTTATATTAATGGATATTGATTATCTTACTATTGCCATACTCTATCTGTTCTTGTTCATTTATCTTATTTATTTATTTTTTTACACTGTAGGCTTTCTCAAGGTGTCCTTATCCTATTCCGTGCAGTACATTCAATGCTGATGGTTCAATCTTTGCATATGCAGTGAGTCATCAATTTACTATTTTTACTTGTTGCATTTGTACCAACTAGTAAAAATCTGGTAGTTGCAGTCTACGATTTTTCCTTACCTAGTGCTGTTCATATTGGATAGCTCTTATGCATAGAACTGAACCCTACCTCATGTTAGCTCCATTTGCAGACTTCCCCCAAAAAATTGAGAAAGAAAAGGGGAACAACCAACAAAAGACTTTTGTTTGGTAACAATTATGTAATTTTAAAATGGAAATACCAGTCCAGGCTGGTATATCATCAGATCTTCCAACAAATTGATGATATTGACTCCTTCAGGTTTGCTATGACTGGAGCAAAGGTGCTGAAAATCATAACCCAGCGACTGCAAAGACTTATATCTACTTGCATGCCACACAGGTCATTTTTTATTAAAAATATTTTAAATTAGGGAATATATGAATATTTGTGTGTGATGTACATTGGAATATCATGCGTAAGTTGTCAAAATCAAGGGCATATATGCTTGTCAAATACTTGGAAAGGTAACCAATACCCCTCTCATCTTTTTTTTTTTCATGTAAAAAGTGCATGAATTATATTATTTTCTTCGATGGAGATAAGAAACAATGCAACAATTTACTTTGGGCACAATACTTTAAGCAAATGAAGAAAAGACGTAAATGGGATACATTTCAGGCTTTGTATAAAATGGAAGCATTGTATGTTTTAGAGTTATGCTTATGATTTCTCTTTATTCTAGAGGGTAGCCATCTTTCTAGTACTTTGAGTGCTTGAAATGAAATTGCTTTGCACAATTACCTCTATTTTAAGGAATCACACAGGAAACTGCTAAAAGGATGAATCACATTAATGCAAACGAAACTGGTTAACGTAAGCTCGGGCTTTTGGTATATGAGATATGTTAATGTTTTTTCTTTGAGAACAGAAAGAAATACATTAGTAACCTAAATTGGGATGTGGGACGTGGGATGTCATGTCTATGGGGTGGTGGTGCATACATATCTTGATATCTTTCTTCTTTATGTCATAGCCTCCGTCATGTCATTAGCTGCATGTTACAACCTTTTTATTTATCTGTTTCTTTAAGCAGGAATCTGAGGTTAAAGGAAAGCCACGCATTGGCACAGGAAAGAAATAGACTTGCAGTTGCAGTGTGAATTCTATAGCACATTGGTATGCTTCGTATCTTGGGTTCTAGACTTCTAGTTGCGCTCGTATTATTGTAGGCAGAATTTAGAAATTTGTCATAATGAGAAATTTATCAGTGTGGAGATCAATTTGAATTTATTTTACAAATTGAGGAGCCTGGTTTTTGCCCCACTATCTGTCTATCTCCGATTAAATGAAGAAAAATTCACTTTTTCAACCCCGACTTTCTTTTATGACTTTTGACTTTTTAGCTGAACTTTCTTTTCATTGTGCGCGTGTTTTCTATTATACTAGTATCCGTAAGTTGTTAGGATCTTATTTGTATTTTGTTATTATTATGTAGCACTTTTTTAATATATTTTTATTATAATAACAAATGACAATAAAAAAATATAATTAATTCAAATTAATTCTACAACTATATTTTATCATTTGACAGTGACAGAATAATCTGTAGTTAATTTTTATTCTAAAATTTGATTAAATTAACCTGATTGTCATCAGATCTGAACATTCAAGGTACTTGGTATATATTCTATTATATTCCCTCGCCACACCATATGGGAAATTTCTTTTATTGATGTGTTTATAGCCAAAGATGCATCTGAAATCCTATCATACTGACCTAATTCCTAAAGAAGAAGTATATACTATGCACTGGTCGTTGAAGTTTGTAGGAAGCTTAATTGTTGAATCATGAGAGTCTCAGCCCCTTGTGTCTGTGTGCTAGTTCCGGAAACTCAAGCAAAGAAGGCACAGGGGTCTGTCTGAAAGTTGGTGTCGAAATCTAAGTCATAAAAAACGAGATCTGCATCACCCATTGGTGAATTTGTCGTCGATGCGGCAGTGGACAATGCGGAGATTACCTCTCTTAGGTCAGAATCAACCTTCTTAATAAATCCTAATCCTCCAACTCCAGGTTCATATCCACTAACCACACAAGGTGAAGGTGAGACAGAGAAGTAGTTTGATTCTGATGTGGCCGGTGAACTGGCAAAAGAAGGCAACAAACCTCTGGCCGGAAAATAATTATCTGTCCCGGTGGCCACATTGCAGCCACTGATTGGTGTCGAGGGAAATGAGAAAGATAGGGAGTTGGGCTCTTGGGCGTCCGGTTGGCCGAAGGCTGAGGGGCCCAGTTCTCCGGTTTCAACAGTTAGGGTTGCTTTAAGGCTGTTGAGATAGTCCGGGTGGTGACTTGATTGAACCGTCTCTTTGCTGACAATGTTGTTATTGTTGTTGTTGTTGTTACCGTTGGATCCAGGACGTGCATTAGATTTATTATTGCATGTGTGGGTCCCTTGGTAGATGACGTCAAAGACGGCGGGGTTCTCGTCGGTTCGCTGCACCTGCTTTGTTGCCAGGCAACCTTGCGAGTTGCGGTACGTGCAACGGTAATAGCCCCTGAAAGCAAATTTGGAAATCTGGTAAGGACTAAGGAGGGGGGATTAATTGAGACATTAGTTCGATCGTAAATTGTATAATATCAATTAATTCAATTCAATATAAAAAAAAAATTAACTAACGAGAAGCAAAGAAGCAATGACCTGGGATGTTTGGCTCGAAGAATGTCCTTCTGCCCATATTTCCTCCAACTGTGCCCATCGTCAAGTGGGCCCTCTACCCCACCTGTGGACCCCACTCTCACTTGGCTTCTCCACCTTGGCAGTGTCTTCCTGTTTCGTTTTTTATATATATAGATTTGAATTATATATGTAATTACTCAATTAATTAGTTTGAGTTTTGACTCTTAAGAAATGAATTAGTGCTAAAAGCGAGGGTCTGACTGAGAAGCTACACGGAAATGGAAGCTCACATTGCAATGGAAACTTTTTATATAAACGGTCCAGATGTACGAAACTTTTAAGGTCTCACAGGATCAAATTTCACCAACGGCAAGTATACCTAGGTATTTTTATTTCATCGATCTTCACTGATGCATTGTTACAGAGAAACCTACCTACCTACAAGTGATGTCATGGTGAGACCTGGTGCTTACGTCATTATTTATAAATTAATTTGTATCCAAAACCCTTTTGCACGCTCTAGCGACAAGACAAATGACTTTCATCTTGTAAGCATCTAAACTAACACTTAAATTGCCCAATAATTAGTAGTGTTGATGTTTTTCTAAAGAAAAATTGACTTCAATCGTTATACTTTAAGAAATCATTTTTTTAATAAATAGCCACTAAAAATATCTATGTAATAAATGTTACTTTTTTAAGAACCTACAATAATTATAGTACTTACAGCGTCGACTTTTAAATAACTGACACTAAATTTTCTAGAGAAGAGAGAACCTGTTTGCTGTAGAGGAGAGAGATGAGGGAAATCGCATCGCAGATTCTGTCAATAACCGTCTCTCGCTTCGATTCAGTCTCATATTCTCTTTCTATCAGCCCAGCCTAGCCTTGCCTCGCCTCTTCTACTCCGACAACCAACCTACTAGATCCTCCTAGTCGCCACATCCTTTCGTCTCTTCCAACCTAAACCAATAGAGTACCCAAGCCGTCAATTCGTCAAAGTCGAAGCTGCGGGGAAAAGGTCAGCCATCGTTGGATTAGCAAAGAAGAGTAAAGCACACAGTGTCGGTGGGAGAGGTCGACAACGACCTCTCCTGCCTCTATTCCCAGAAAAAAAGAAATTACAAGCTGAAATTCGGGACTACTTCATCTTTCTGTCAAGTCGTTGATGACGTTAGTAGAATGATTTGATAGCTGCTATCAAGATGACCCGACGCATCGACAAATTGATTCAAAGAAATGAAGGAAATATATCGTATTTCAGATTATATTTAGGTAGTTTTTATTTTCTGATGTGTTGTTGTTTTGTTAGATGTTGATGAGACAAGTTAGATAACTTGTCGATGTGATGATGATAACGTGTTGTTGGATGTAATTTTGTTTTTATCAATACAATTATACTAGGCAACTTCTGCCAAGGATTTCAAGAGAGAGAGAGAGAGAGTAAGAGTTAGAGGCAAGTTGTCACATGATATAATGTGGTTCAGCAATTTTTGCCTACTTCACGGAACCCTCGGTTCCACACCAAGCCAAAAACAAACAACACTATGTCAAAGTGTTTACAAATGGTTCCTCCACGAAACAAAGAATTCAATCCTTAGATCAAACACAAACTGTTGCAGTTGACAACATAATATGCAAGGTATCACTAAACGCTGATTAGGCAATAATTATCCTAAACAAATTTTAGCTCTCACAATGAGTGATGTTTGGAAGCTTGAACAACATGGTCTCTCAAAGTGCTATTAGTTAGGAGGTTGCTTTCTTACATCTCTTGAAAGCATCTGATTAGTATATATAGTCATTGGGCTTTCATAGCTCCATTTTTGCCAAAAATAAGCCTATGCATTTGTTGGGATTTCATGTGTAAGTTCAAGAGGACGAAAATTAAAATTTTTGCCTCTATTTAACTCAATACACAAAGGATCTTATTTATATAACAATTGCAAGCAAGATTATACTATGACATTTCATCAAACACCTCTTGTGCATCAACAAAACAGAAAATAATACATTTATTTCTTGCACAAGAGTGGATAAAAGGTTATACCTAAAGAGATTGTCAAATCTCTTTGTAGAGAGGAGTCGATTCCTCTTCTAGGTCTCTTCAAAACCGTCGTCTTCCTTCTTCGGCCATGGAAGCACCCTTGTCTCTTGGTTCACCTTGAACCTAAACAACAACCTAAAGCATCCTTAGATAGATGGATGTAGAGGTTAGAGCTTAGATCCAACCACCTAGATCTTCAATCTTCAATGAACAAGCTATTTCATTTGGTGGCTAAACCTTGCAAGAGAAGGGAAAGAAGAACAATGGAGTTTTTTTTTCTTTCTACACACAAGAGAGGGGAAATGAGGGTTACTATTCACGGATTACTATTCATCTCACTGTAGCAAGAGAGAGAAAAAGTCATTTTTCATCTCAAACATACCCCTTTATATAGTCAAGCCCTAGGACAACACTTGTGTTAATTATTTACACAAATGGCTATGACTACTCTCTTGTTATTCCCTAATCATATTTTGCAATGATTTAATTTATGAGTAAATAATATTACTATATTATTCTAATATGAATTAATTTATTATTCTTATAATGCTCTCAAACATTATACAAAATAATATTCATATATATTATCATAAATTTATTTTATCATCTACGCATGTCATTTTACATGACATATTACTTTAACATTTTATCACATGCATTTTAACTCATACATCGTGAGATTAAATACATCATTCAAAATGTAAAATACTTGTTGTTTCTGTTCAGTTGGTGTGACCTTACAGAGAATCTACGTCATCTTGGGATATAATATAAAATACTTTATATTATGGACTATAAGAGGTTCTATCACTACATTATAGTCTCCCAAACGACATAGTCGTTACGTGCTTGATCCACTTAATTTGTGTCTATCCTTGTCTCATGATATTTTAAATAATATGCAAAATAGGATCGTGTCATTTTTGCATTATATTCTTTTCTTGGTCTCTCAAGTGAATTATAAGTATAACTACATCAGTTATATTGCATGCAATACAATTTCACTTTACCAAGGGGCCCAGTAATATCATAACTCAAATAATTGAGGGACAATAATAATGTTTGACATATAAATTTCTCCCGCACAAGTTGTACATAACGAATTACTATATCATTCCAATCATTTGAATGGACTTTAATAGTAATCACATTATATACTTCTCATGTGAAAAACCTACATGTCTCATATATAAGATTCAAAGACACATTGGAAACATTAATGACACAAAACCAATCCATATAATGCTCCATCTAGTTAGGTCATGTTTAGTATATAAAGAATCACCATTTTATATACTCATGTCATTGAATGATAAGCGCTTATCAACATTTATAGAACTACAATGTACTTTCAATTGACATGACAATCTTCATGGTAAATAATGTTCCCTTTAATTACCACGATTGTGAGCATATTTAGGATTATATGTTTTCATCTAAAGAGTTCTATGGTTCAAGACCATGAGCATCTTCTTGAACGCTTCTAAAGATATAACATATCAATCTCAAGGAACATAAATGTATAATAACATTTAAAATCATAAACAATTCATAAGTTCGTTATAAAAAAGATATATAGATATATATTGTAATTGGGCCTGTCGGCAACCTATTGGGCAATTGGGCCTAACCTAACTGTGCTCTGGGCTTTGGTAGATCCTTTTTTTGTGTGGTAGTGACACTGTTTTCAACACGCAAATGCCGAATTGGCATACCACTTCCTCTCGCCATTGCTCTTAAATCTTAAATGCTGGCTGTGTCTTCTTCTCTCCGACAGTATCTTCCATTATCTTCACTGACCTAAGCTGGGATATCAAATGTTGGCATTTTTCACCCAAGATCAAGATCTCAGAAAACAGTAAATGCGAATTAACGTGACACAACTAGGTTAAACTAATTACAAAGTGAGATTGTTAGACAAGCTTTGTTTTGGGATACAACTGTATTTCACAAAATTCACAAAATTGGGATTCCCCTTTAAACTAACTTGGATATACATAAAAGAATCTCCATCTCTGATGAGTGATGATATCTATTGTAGAAAGAGCTAACTACGTACGGTACGCCTACGGTAGTCTCACTGGTTGAGACACGAACTGGAACTACTAATAAAAATAAAATAAAATAAAATTGAAACTGAAGCTTCTACAACCATTGACATGTTTCTATTATATTTGTATTTTTTTTTATGGAATCTATTCTATCTGATTATTTATATTCTATAAATTGTCAATTTTAAAGCTGCGTCCTTGTATTTTAATTCCGCGTGATAGTGTACAAAGTAACTAATAAATGTTCTAGAACAATTATAATTTCAGATTGCGTGCTGAGTTTCTTGATTCTAGAAGAGTTATAACTAATTAATTAATTAATTAAATATGTACAAATAGTAGCCGTCGTTTCTTATTCCAGTCACTTGAAAGCTATATACGTATGATTTTTTTTTATCTGATTCTAAAAAAATAAGTGTTACATCTACGATTTTGAATTCAAATATTTGGCAGTCATACCTTCATTTTTTTGTGTTCAACTTTCGTACGTGTTTTTTAGACGCAAACGTTCAGAAATAGAGATCACTCGAATTTATAAAGCAAAAAAACATCAAGTACTTTCAAAATTTGCATTCACGTCTGAACGTAGCGGTTGAACGTGCGTCTAGACGTAGCGTTCACAACATTGCCTGAACGCAACGTTCAGACGTGAACACATATTTGAAATTTTGCACCATACATAATCATTTTGTCGTTTGCTTTTTCAGCGTGAACGCATGCGTTTAGTCCGAACATTGAAAGCATAAAATAGTGTAGTGATAAATGTAATTTTTATTTTTTAAAGGTAAAAAAAATTCGGAATAGGTACGTAGGATTTTCAGATTTGTGTGTGACATGGGTCTATTTTTTTTAAAACCCCAGATATATATGCATGGGAAATTTGTCTCCATGTCACTACATAACTGTTCAATTGCCAAAATGCCACTAGATAATAGAAAATAGCCAATATGCCATTAAAATTCATATCTGTTTATTCTTATGCCATTAGCTCTAATTTCATTCAATTAAATAATTAAACATTTCAAAATACCAAAACTGCCCTCTGCTGTCTCCTTTCTTTTCTGCTCGAATCTGGTCTGCCCCAGCCCCAGTCGATACCAGCTCCAGTGCTCCACTCGATCAAAAAAGAACACACGCGACAAAACTGAACTACCCACTCGACCCAAACCCTAGCCCTCCGCTGGCCTCCGTCGGAGATATGATAAGCAGAGCGCAGTTTCAAATTGGGCAATTTATTTCAATTATAACCAGATTTGGCTACTACACTACTACCAAATAGACTCCGTCTCTCCCTGAGATTGAAAGCACTACCAAATAGACTCTGTCTCTCCCTGAGATGGAAACTGAACCCACCTCTTTCACCAGTGCCAATAAGCATGCCTCTTGTACATCTGCCACAGCCACAGAGCTAAAGCTTTTTCCTTATTTTCAATATGCTGCTGCTCAAAGCATTAGTTATGTAAAAACCATTAGATTGGGGTTGTTATTTCTCGTTCTGGGCAGGATGTAACAGAACTTGCACGAGATGCTTCCGCAGTTCAAAAGGCGCGGAGCGACGCTCGATCGTTAGAGAATCAGGCATATCGTTAACCCAGGTGGGGTCAAACCATCGTCGATATTCAAATATGTCTTCCGTCTCTCCGCGAGGCCAAATTCAGGTGAAGTCAATTTGTTCTCCCTCGTTAGGTGGAAGGGAATGCTAGATAGAGAAAGACTCACGAGTTCAACAGCTATCTTCAATCAAAATGGGAAAGCCGCCTATTACTAAGAGAATTCCAAGCAAATAGTTCAATAACTATCTTCAATCTGATCGAACAGATCGACTGGGGCTGGGGCTGGTAAGGGAATGGGTAAGGGTATTTAGGGAATTAAGAAATGTTTTAATTATTTAATTGAGTGAAATTAGAGATAATGACATAAGAATAAACAGATATGAATTTTAATGGCCTATTGGCTATTTTCTATTATCTAGTGGCATTTTGGCTATTGTACAGTTATGTAGTGGCATGGAGACAAATTTCCCTATATGTATTGTAGGCTGAGACTAATTATAATTAGTAAATATTTAAAACTGTGGAGTCATTATTTTTCATCCTTTTTCTTATTTTATCAGGTGTAAAATTTGACGCTTAGCTAATTACTAATTAAAGTAGATATGCGGGTGCGGTGCTGCTGCATTCTATAACACTGTATATTATATTGTCGTTTTATTCTGGATACAACCTAGATATTTTTCTTCATTTTTATTTTGTTATGTGTCAACTTTCCAAATTTTTCGGTTTAAATTTATATTACTGACATCTGAATATCATGTTTTAAGTTTGTATTAATTACTTTAATAGAAAATGTTCTAATTATCAACCTTCTGTCTCGCTCCCGACCTCCATTCTCTTTTCTATTTTGTCTTATTCTTATTTTGTCTTATTATTTTTTATATTGCTTTCTTCTTTTTCTTTCAATGCATTTTTTCTTTATCTTTATTTTGCCGCTCTTTCTTTTTTTCAACGAGAGATTGTTTGAAAAGACGAGAAAACTGTTAAAGACGAAAATAATGTTTAAAGTAACGACAAATTTGAGAACGAATAAGTGATGAAAGATCTAAGAACAAAGACGAAATGCAATGAATTACCTCTGAGATTGTCTATGACTTTCTTTGTATTTACCATGGTTGTTATCTTTTTCACAAAAGAAAGAAGAGAAGGAGAAAGATGAAAACATAAATGTCCATTTAATATAGACACTTATTTCAGTAGTACATACACTTTTTCAACTAGTATGAACACTTTTGATTTTAGTATGAACGTCTGGAATCTTCGATTTGACAAAGAAGTCAAAAAGTTTGACTTCGTCAGATGCGAAGAAAAACCATGTGTATACAGAAAGACTAGTGGGAGTGTCATCGCCTTTTTAATCTTATATGTAGATGACATACTCTTAATGAGAAATGATATTCCTATGTTGCAGCAAGCTAAGTCTTCATTAAAGAAAACTTTCTCGATGGAGTACTTAGACGAGGCTGTCTATATACTAGGCATAAAGATCTATCGTGATAGATCGAAAAAACTTATAGGATTAAGTCAAGGCACGTACATTGACAAAGTGCTAAATAGGCTTAGCATGCATGATTCCTGCCAATAAATCATGGTACGCAGCTTAGCAAGACTCAGTGTCTTTCGACAACTGATGAGCGAAGCATAATGAGTAGAGTGCCATACGCTTAGGCTATAGACTCTATCATGTACGTCATTTTGTGCACTCACCCTGATGTCTCGTACGCTTTAAGTGTGACGAGCAGATATCAGGCTAATCCAGGCATGGAGCAATGGAATGCTGCAAAGAATATCCTTAAGTACTTAAGAAGAACTAAGGATATATTTCTCGTCTGTGGTGGTGACTCTGAACTCGTAATAAATGGTTACACTGATGCAAGTTTCCAAACTGATCGAGATGATTCGAGAACACAATCTGAATACATGTTCATACTCAACGGAGGGGCTGTGAGCTGGAAGAGCTCAAAGCAAGAGACTAGAGTAGACTCCACCACGAAGCTGAGTACATAGTCGCATCCGAAGCACCAAAAGAAGGGTTCTGGATCAAGAAGTTTCTTAGCGAACTAGGAGTGGTTCCCAGTGCTCAAGGACCTGTTGACCTCTATTGTGACAACAATGGAGCTATAGCTCAAGCCAAGGAACCGAGATCGCACTCGAGATCCAAGCATGTTCTACGACGTTATCACCTGATACGAGAAATCGTAAATAGAGGTGATGTAAAGATATGTAGAGTTGACATCGTCAGCAACACAGTTGATCCACTCACGAAACCTCTTCCTCAAGCCAAGCACCAATTGCACACAACTTCTATTGGTCTGAGACGTATATGAGATTGGCTATAAAGTTTTCTTTAGATCTATGAGATTTTTTGAAAATTAGAGATTTGTGTAACTAGAGCCTACGATGATTGACTTCTAGCTTAAGTGGGAGATTGTTAGTTTGTAATAATCTTTAAGTCAATAATACGATAAATTATCATAAAGCTTTGTTCATGAATTGAGTGATTAATAAATTGTCATTTTGTTGCCTTGAGTATTATTGAATTTATGAATCATTCTTTTATCTGACTAGAGCAATAACTGAAATTGTAAAACTTCATAATATAGATGATATATATTCTTAAAAGTCTCTAACTAAGATAATTAACATGAACACTAACTTACTTTTACAAGGTTAGAATGTGGATTAAAAGATGGTTAAGTTTTACAAACCATAGACATGAGATGTCGTTTTAATCACATGAATACATGCTCCAGGAACATGGTATTTTACAGACTTCGAATGAAACATTAAATAGAATTGTGTACGTGTCATTGATGTTTTCATTTAGTGTTAAGTTCTAAAGTATGAGGTATTCATCTTTCCTACTAAGAGATGTGTATGTGTGATTGTTATCTCACGCTGTCGGTAAAACGCAGTCATAACGGTAGCTTTTCGGTATACATAGCTTAGCTGAGGTAGTGATGGTTTACCGAAAGTACTATTGTCCCTCGTATCTATATACGAGTTACAGAATCACTGGGCCCCTTGATAGAGTAGGATTATCTGCATGCAGTATAATTACAAGAGTAATTATATTTGATACATCTGCTCAAGATCGAGAAAAGATTAAGTTTACAAGGATGACACACACCTACCTTGAAACTAATCTGACACTGTGAGACAAAAGAATTAACACGACTAAAATAGTTTATGGGATCGTGGTATTGTACAGTACAACATCATATGTGTAATTGGATGGTCATAGTGCAGATGTTAGATGCCTCAAATGATTATAGATGTTAAAATGATTTTAATTCTATTTACCAACATAACACAGATCCTATTGTGTCACATCGTATAGGAGCTAATTAGAGAATCTTATTGATTAATTATAAATTGGTTATAATTAATTATATATGATATGATTAAATTATATATGTCATATAAGATTACAAGCAAAAACAACGGTTGAATTTATAAACATATTCGATACGTTATATAAAATCATACCGAAACCAAACCGATATCGAACCCTGATAAATATAATTGTTGAGAACAATTATATATTTATATATATTTAATTTTAAATATTAATTTTGGTTTTGAATTTGAATTTGGGATGAATTGTCATTATCAAATTAAAACCTTAATTAATAAATTTTAAAATCTTAATTAAAAATAAATAAATAAAAAATAAAATAAAAAGAATGCATGTCGGCACATAAAATGATGTGGCAAAAATAATTTTTTGTGCCGACATGCTTAGGGACAATTTGGTAAATTCACTTTTTCGAGGGTATTTCGGTAATCAACCAACCTCCTTATTTTCCTATAAATAGAGGGGCATGAGGAGAGAGAAAAACACATAAAAATCGTATCATATCTATTAACTCAGGATTGAATCGATAAAAATATTTTCTCTCTATCTCAATTACGGTTATTTACGGGATTCGGAAAATAGTATTTTTGTGAAAGGAGCGGTTTTTCATATTTGAATAACTGCGAGTCGTGAAGATATTTATTTAGTCCTTATCTTGGTGAATTGTGTTTTTGCAGAATTTTGCGGTTTACGGTATTTCTGGCTAAATCGCTCTCTGGTCGTCCTGGTGGATCACCGATAGAGGTGTCAGACGCCTGATACTTCGAAGAGAGAAGATTCTCAGATTCGGTCTTCCGAGTCTGCTGCAATCCAATTCGAATTTGGATCAAGGTATAAATATTATATTAATCTATTTAATTTGTAAGTAGATTAAAGTTTTAGAAATTAATTATGGAGTCGATCTATATAAGGATTAAATCAGATTTTGATGCCAAAGATAAACGGGAGGTGGACACCCTCGGTAGTTTATCTGACATATCTCGTTTAATCCTTGGCTTAAGTTAGAAGTAAATTTTTTGTTTTACGGTCTTTTCGCAGCTTAGGCCAATTGACGGTTTTGAATTGTTTGTAACCAAACACACAGTACCAAACAAAGCACAACCATAACGCTTCACAACCCATCACAACAGGTCAACAACCCGTCATAACGGGTGCCCAACCTGTCACAACGGGTCCGGAGGAGAGAGGCAGTATAGAAGATGCAAAAGACCGAGCACAACGTTACTGTAACACTTGCCCAAGGCGTTACAACGCCTCCCAACCCGTTATAACGGATTCGCATGACGTTATAACAGGTTCCCAAGGCGTTATAACGGGTTCCTGCTGAAGTTGGCCCACAAGACAACTACACAAGAGAAGAAAGGCATTTCTGAAAGGGTGTCAACCCATTATAACGGGTCAGCCAAACCGTTATGGAGTTTCTGGAACTCTCCAGATGGTTTTTGATGTTTCAAGATCCCAAGAAGTACCCAACATATATAAATGATGTAGAGACGAACCACCAGGGTATTAAAAATCTCTCACAAGCTTCCAAGCATCAAGTTGAGCACAACAAAGAGCCTAATTCAATTCTCCTCCAGCTACCTAAACTAGAGAGCATTAGGATAGCATCTATTGTCTTATTGTCAATTCGAGTACAAACCCTTAGCTAGATTTTGCTTTTGGTGCACCACATTTGTGTTGTCAAGTTGTGCATCCTTTTGTCCTAGATTGTTTTGTCAATCAGACCTTTCACCATGTAGTGTGGTGTTGCCCCATACATTGGTCTAGGAGATGAAGATTGATTTGCTTGTTTAGAAGAAGTCAAAGATCAGCTCCACACTTTGTAAAGAACACTCATTTTATAGTGAAATCAGCCCGATGGGAGATTTAGTTTCGAGAGACCCGTGAACGTAAGCCTAGTTGATTGATTGGCAGAACCACGTTACATAGCGTGTTCTCTTTGTTCTCTCGATTGCTTTTGCTCTCACTCTTTATTACTTTGCTTTGTTGATTTGTGTTTTGCTTTATTACTTCTAAGAACTTGCTTGCTTAAACTCTTGGCTTGGTGATTAAGGTCTAAATTTTTTAATTTGAAACTGTTGATTGAAAATGCTTCCGCATTATAAATTGACCTTAGTATTGTGCTTTAAGCCCCAATCTTATTCTAACAAGCTGAAACATGGATCTAAACATATGCCTTATAACGCCAAGTTAGCGTTACAAAGCTAGACAGACAAAATTCAGTTTTGACCAGGAATTTTGATATAATTTGGAATTTGTTTGCTTTGCTTTTAGACAATATAATTGGACTCAAATTGGGGCTTAAAATATTCAGTTAAGTTCTAACATTCCCAACTTAAATCGTAATTCACAATGTTGTTGAGTGTTCAGGGGTTTGCAAAAATATCGGCAATTTGGTTATCTGTATCAACGTAAGTTCAATATCACCTTTCTCTATGTGATCACGAATAAAATGATGTTGTATTTCTTTGTGCTTTGTTCTAGGGTGAAATACCGAGTTTTTTTAAATCAAAATGGCACTAGTATGGTCACACCTTATTGGGACTTTGCGGAAGCGTAGATTGTGTACAAGAACTACCGGTCGCAACATATTCGACCTCTACAGTCGAAAGGGCCACATAGGTTTGCTTACTATTAGACCAAGAAACAACCCATCCGCTTAAGAATTGACACGTTCCGCTTGTACTTTTTCTATCCAAATGGTACCCGACAAAGTCGGACTGATGTATCCCACCAAATCAAGTTCTGATTGTCGTCGGTACCATAACCCCAAATTCAAAGTACCCTTAATATATTTTAGAATTCTTTTAACAAATTTTATGTGAGACTCTTTTGGTTGGCTTGAAACCTAGCACATAGACATACAACAAACAAAACATCCGGCCTACTTGCCATTAAATAGAGTAGACTACCTATCATAACTCGGTATTGGAAGATTTCGACCGCTTTGCCTTGTTCATCCGCATCAAGATTCACGTTCGTAGCCATGAGCGTCTTGCTTGTCTAGCAATCCTCAATTCCAAACTTCTTGACCAACTCCTTTGCTCATTTCGTTTGGCTAATGAATGTGCCCTCCAAAGGTTGCTTAATTTGTAGGCCTAATAAGAAGTTCAGGTTTCTCATCATACTCATCTTGAATTCACTACTCATCAAAGAAGAAATTATTCAACAAGCGCCACATTAGTTGAACAAAAAATTATATCATCTACATATATTTGGACCAACAATAGATGATTATCTATTTGTTTGGTGAATAGAGTGGTATCGATTTTACCCCTAACAAAGCCATTTGCAATTAGAAATGAACTTAGTCTACCATACCATATTCTTGGTGCTTGTTTGAGACCTTAACGCGCTTTATCCAATTTATATACATTTGGAAACTCGAGATTTACAAAACCACTAGGTTGTTGGACATATACCTCTTCTTCAATGAACCCGCTTAAGAAAGCACTTTTGACATCCATTTGGAATAGGTTGAAGCCCTTGAAAGAGGCATATGCTAAAAACATTCTTGTGGATTGAAGACGAGCTACGAGTGCAAATGTTTCATCGTAAACCAATCCTTATTTTTGCCTAAATCCTTGTGCAACTAGTCTAGCTTTGTTTCCAATAACATTACCTTCTTGGTCCTTTTTATTTCTAAATACCCATTTGGTTCCAATTATACTCATATTCTTTAGCCTAGGTATGAGTTGTCAAACCTTGTTCCTTTCAAATTGATTTAATTTCTCTTGCATAGCCATTATCCAATTTGGGTCTAAGTTTGCCTCATCAAATTTGGTAGGTTTAATTTGAGATACGAAAGCACAATGAGCTATCATTTGATTTAATCCCAACCTTGTTCTAACACACTCCCTTGGATCTCCAATTACATTAGAAAGAAGGTGAGAATTTACTTCCCTTAGGTCTTATGGAATTTGATACTCGTTCTGCAATGGAGTGGTATTGCCTTCGTGATTCACATCTTCATTTAATGCATTCACTCCATCACCTCCTCCTTGATTTGATTCATCATTCATTTCGTGTTGAGAGGGCTCATTTTATTGAACTTCTTATTCAACAACAATGTTTCTCCTTTCTTGTTCTTCATCATTGATTTCTAGATTTGTAGCTTCAATCTCTACATAATTAACACTACCAATCTCGCCCGAATGTTAGCATTTTCATTGAATTTCACATGAATTGACTCTATTATATTGTTATGAGTTGAAACATAAATTATATAGGCTTTACTTGTCATCAAATGTCCAACAAAAAACACCTTCAATTGATTTCAAACTTGTTCGTTTTGGGTGATTGGTGAAATACAAAATAAAAGAACTGAATGCTCTAAAATAGTTTATGTTTGGTTTACGTCCCATCAATAGCTCGTATGAGGTTTTCATAAGAATAGGTCTAAGAACAACTCGGTTAAACACATAACAAGCCATATTAACCACTTTGGCCCCCCAAAGATTTTGGAAGTGAGACATCATTTAACATGGTACGAGCCAATTCTTGCAAAGTACGATTTTTCCTTTCAACTACCCCATTTTGCTGAGGCATTCTAGGTGTCGAATATTCATGCCTATATCCTCTTTTAGAACATAATTCATCAAATTGAGCATTTTCAAATTCCTCCCATGATCACTTCTAATTTTGTTAATTTTCAAACCTTGTTAATTTTCAACCCGGTTGCAAAACTCAACAAATATTTAAAGGGTTTCATTTTTGTGACCTAGGAAGAGACACCAAGTAAAGCGATTATAGTCATAAACTATTACACATACATATCTTCTCTTACCAGGACTCACATGTTTATTGGACCAAACAAGTCAATATGAAGCAATTGCAAAGGTTGGTTGGTAGACACCATGTCCTTAGATTTAAATCTAGATTTTGTTTGTTTACCTTTAACGCAAGCTTCAAAAAACAAACGTTGTTTAACTCAATCTTGTTCAAAGGCATTCCTCTTACCAAGTCATGTTTGATTGCATTCTCTATTGTATCTACACTTATATGAGCTAATCTTCTATGACAAAGCCAAGATTCGTTAGTTAAAGTACTAAAACAAAGTTCACCTTGATCAAAATGGTTGAGATACAAATAATAGACCCCATTTTGTCGCTTTCCTTGGTAAATTAAATCATTGTTATTGCAATTCATAAAAAAATAAGTAGCAAGCATTTAAATCAAACTTGACAAAATAACCCGCATCACACAATTGACTTATACTTAGTAAATTATAGTTCAACCCATTTACCAAATAAATTTTTGAAATGGTAAAGTTTTGATTACCAACCAAACATATTCCTATAAGCTTACTCTTTCTTTGATGACTATCAAAGGTAACAGACCCTCCATCATGAGGTTTTAGTGAGATAAACTTGGATCTAGACCCCAAAGGCAGGCTTGTGCTTAATGTGGCTAAGTTCGTTGTAGATGGTAAGAAAACCAGTGTCTGGATCAATCCGTTTTCTTGTTCGGATTACGCACACTAGAGCTTTCACCGTTGCGCGTTAGCACGCGCTGGAGTTTTCTTTATTGTTATGAGTAACTACTAATGTTACGATGAGAGCATCCACTATCAATAATCCAAGCATTTTCTTTAAGAATAGACATCAAGCAATCCTACAATGTTATACATTAGTAGCAATCAAAATACTAACATACAACTTGTATTAAACTCCCCCTAAATATGTGGACATCTTGAGTTCATGGAGGAAATATTCTCTTATGCCCTTACACTTTGGATTTAGAAATCCAAGCAACATTTTTCAAGTTGCTTCCTTTCCAAAATTCACATTCCAACGAGATGTGCCCATGCTTGCAACAATAGTTACAAAAAACACTAGTCAAGAAATTAACTCTTTCTTTAACGAAGTGATTTGTATAATGATTTTTTCAACTCTTGAGCTTGACTCTTAGGTTGATATGAGTAACTCATGTTTACCTTGTGATTATTTGAGAAATTATGATGTTGAAAAACAACTCTTGGCTTTAACAACATGTTGATAGCCAATTTGGACTTGATTTTAACCTTTCACTTCATATCTTCAACCGATTGGTTTCCTAAAGTATGTCTTATTTGACCAAGTTGGAGATATTTGTTTGCTTTTGACACAATTATCATTACTAAACCTTTACTTAAAGGCATAGTTTGGTGTATTTCTAATATTTTGGTAGATCACACATTTTCCCTTGTTCTTTTGAGTTTGTTTTCCATTTAATATAGAATTTTTAGGGTTATTAGACACAAAAGAGGATGAGCTCTTTTTGTATCCAAGACTTGATTTATCGTGAGGTCTATGTCCCTCGTATGACTTGCTCAAATCCAACCTATTGTCATTCTTCAATACAATAGTGGATCTCAAAATCCCATTCTCAATCACTTCTGTTGGTTTATCACTTTTTATTTCTTTTAATTCTTTCATTTGTGTGTCAAGTTCATTTACCTTTGACTGCATGAAGCCGCATGACGCCCCTGAAGGACGCATGACACCGCTCTGTCACTGGACGCCGCACGTCGTCGCTTTGCCACCTCACGTGTCACATCGCAAGATGTTGCATGACGTCGCATCGCTGCTTGACGCAAACAATGTCATGACGTTGCTACAATATGCATGACATTACACTACCTTTGCACGCCACATTACGTCCCTGCTACAATACGCATGACGCTGCTACAATATGCATTACGTAGTTGCAAGCCACATGACGTCGTTGAAGGCCACATGACATCGCTCTGCCACTGCACGCTGCATAACGTTGCATGACACCCTTGAAGGACGCATGACCCCACTCCACCGTTGCACACCGCATTACGTCGCTTCGTTGCCTCCAGTGTCACGTCTCAAGACGCCGCATGGCGTCGCTCTGCCACTTCACGAAAATAGCGTCATGACGCTGGTACAAGACGCATGGCGTCGCAATGCTGCTTCACGCTCCAAGTCACATAACGTCATTGCAAGCTGCATGAAGTCGCATGATGTTGAACCCATACCTTTGAGAGCTATGATGTTCAGTTACGATTTCATAGTACCCGACAACATAGTTCAAGGCTAAAACAAATATAGAGAAGGACATGAAGAGATCAGACTACTCACAAAAGTTGAGAAAAGTTCAAAGTGTGCATACTCGTATGCCTTGATGGTGCAGATCAACAACCAAGTTGAAGTGAATGAGAACCAATTTTTTGCTCTCTATAATGACACGAGAAATAACATAGACACGTGGGTTAACGAAGCACAAAATTATATCGAGCATTATGTTAATCGAATGACCAATGCACAACAAAAGTGGGTAGCAAATCAGTTCAGAGAGCAGTGAACTTGGGTAGAGCAATAATTCAACTCATATACGGAGGAAGTGACACAACTTGGCTTCCAACTTGGGAGTTTGGAGATAACATAAAACATGTTTTTAAAAATTAGGAAGGAAATTATCTCGTTAAACAACCTCTGATCATTGAATTTGACTCATTCATCCAGTTTTACAAGTTTACTTTGGTCAGAAATTAGTTGCACATCTTTATTAACTCATAAGTTTATCAAAAATGCTTCTTGAACCAATTGAGTTATGATATCATTAACATCAGTCTTTGAATTAAGATCAATTGTATTTGTGCAAACAAAGTCACGCAAAGTTCCGAACTGAAGAGTAGAGTCCTTCTTCTTGATAGGATACTTGTGTGAGACTCAGAATATACAAATAAAAACAAAATTAGATCCCAACAATTTCCTGAAAATGAATAAGTAGAAATACATAATAAAAAACTTGTGAAATGTTGAAAAAAAAATAATAAGGATTTTCTGGAATTGGTTTGAACTTGTACAAATAGACAAAGAATTCAATGTTTTGCTAGCATTAGAAATGACTCAATTGTTATTAGGATATAATTCTTCTTGATTAGATGCTTAAAACTGAATAAAAGCATCAAATAATTTCTATAAATCTCCAAAGACTTGGATGAAAGATTTGTTCAGTAGCAGATTAATTACTTTTTTCAAAAATCATGCTTAACAAGAAGCATATATAGTTTAGGTTTTAAATTTTCTCTATTTAATTTCAACTTTACTTAATCAACATTGTGCATGTGATGTTAATAAGATTTATGAGAATATTTGAATAGTTCAAACTTTAAATTCAAATAAATTGAAACCCAAAAACTTCGTTTTAGTTTGTCTAAACACTTGTGAAATCTATTATTGATTAGAATTAGTTTAGATATATACTTGGTTTATAATAATATAACCAGTCTCATATATTCTCGTAAGTATTTAGACTTGTTCGAGAACAAGTTAATTTTAGGCTTGGAATAATTTAATAAGTCAAATTATTATATACTTAAACACGAGTTAATTGTATTTATTTTGATCAAGTTTTAGTTTAATTATACGTTAATTTATGTTATAATTATGCAAGAGTTCAAATTACTGTTCAATATTTATTTTAATTTCAGAAAACAAATATTTTGGAGTTTTGGAGCTTGATCAGACGATTTGCATGAAAGAGGAACGTTGCACGTGTCAGGTTGCAACTTTTGTACTTCAGCTACGATCGAATGCCTCAACCCATTTTGACCATAATGATCAAGTCAGGAATTATTGCTAATCAATTTAACCAGACTAAAATTTTCTATGTAATTTTGGGCTCTATTCTTCAACTTTGGCATAAGCCCATAAATAGCTTCAACCGCAGTCAGCACCGCCAAAGCAATAATTTGTTATTTTTTAGAGTTGTATCTTTTTTTATTTAATTTTGTCTACATATATGTCAGTTGTTTTTGTAAATAATCTCAGCAGGCATAGATATATGTCTTATACATCTTTGAAACCTGTTGAAAGACAAGTTTTTGTATCATTGCTTTCTTTAATGGAAGATAGGCTCTCTAGCTTGGGGTAGCTATTCATCAAAAAAATTTGTCTACATATACTTGTATTTCTGGAGTTAGTTACAACACATTTTTATAGTCTAGAGTTGTTTTAATAATTGAGTAATGTGATTTGGGTTTTTTGAATTGAATTATATTGTTCCTGACACTCGGCTGACTCCAAAATTATCCTGATTAGTGAAACTGGCCGCAGTTCATTTTGTATTGAAATGAGTTGAAAAATACAATTCAAGACGGAAAGCAAAAACCCAATCAATAAACTAGAAATTAAGTCGAAGCAGATCAAATCCTGAATCTAACTTCAGAACACAATAGCTACTTGATTATCACTTGACTTGCATAGTATGAAATATTCAAAGAATTAACCAAACATAACACAGGGACCGAACAACAAAATCAACCAAAAACAGGTATGAGTCAGTTACCAGATCGGAAAGGGACAAGGCTGATAGGGTGAGAGAAACACGAAAGAGAGACAAGCTAGGTCATGTAGGACCCCCGCCTTGTTCTCGTCTCGAGCATAATTGGGCGGGTCGAAGCACTGACGGCTGGTCGAAGAAGTGGCGGCGGGAGAGCGAGCAGCAATGACGAGCAGGGGGTCGCGAGAAGAGAGATATAGAGAGAACTAGAAGTGATGGATAGAAAAGAGTTTACGATTTAGGATTTAAAGGAGGAGGCGGCGGCATGCTTCATTTGCGTGAAGAGAGGAGGCAACAATGGAGGAGAGGACTAGCAGGGGCCAATTCAGAATTTTTGTCAGGAACAGACAAGATTTATCTTTTTTTTTTTTCAGAAATAGACAAAATGATGCACATTTTTAAATACACAAGATTATTTTGCCAAAAAAATTTCTAGGAGGCGACTGTCCCCCCTTCCAACCTCATGTAGCTCCGCCCTCCACTCCTAGAGAGGAGAGAATATAGATAAGATTTTGAAGGAGGATCACCTAGAGAGAAAGAGAAAAGATTTTAGGATCATCCCGCTTTATTATTACAAAATTACTTTTAGAGTCTAGTTTTAATAAACAACACGTTTTAAAAAAACTGTAGAATTAGACTTTTATAATAGCTGGTTCTAAAAATTTAAAACTGATTTTCAGTAATTTTAAGAATCAAGTATGTATAAACATCTGATTCTATATATATGAAAAATTATTTTATATAGATGTGTACGTGTATCTTTTGAAACCTGATATTATCATATTCAATTTAAACTTGAGATAGTAAATCAGATTTTCTGATAGCGATATATACTATTTCTAAATAGCTAGTACTGTTGTCAACTTTATTTTTAGTTGTCTCCCATTGATACACAAAAATCACAAAAAGAATTAAAGTGGGTGTTTCAACTGTGCCATTATATTTAGGGAAATTTTTTATGTGTCATTCAAAACTGAGAAAATTGTGAATTTACCATCCAAAATTGCCTCATCTCTTATTTGTCACCAAAAAATAACTCTTGATCCCAAAATTGCCACATTGACCCTTTAAATAATCTTTTCTAGAGAAAATAATTAGAAAATTAAATTTATGACAATGATGCCCCCATCATGTACCTCTTTGCCTCTGCCATGGCCTTACCGAGGCTGCCATCCTTCTGACCACCTATCTAGTCATGCCGCTAGTCGAGCGCTTGCTTGGTACCACCACATTCCAACTGGTACAGATAGGGTTAGGGGTGGATTGGGGCAGAGGTGGGAGGAAGCGATGGAGGAGTTTCTTCATAATCTCCGTCGGCAGTTGCGACAGAGGGGTGGTCGGGAGGGTGGCGATCCCTCTCTCATCATTGTTTAATTAATTAATTGTTTCGTTAAAGAAAACAATCAAAACGATCAGAACGAAACAGAATGATTAAACCAATTATATTCGCTCTTCATCCGTCTCCTCTCTCATCACACTAAAGAAAATCAGGAACTGGTGGTGAACGATTCTAATCATACAGCAGAATTAAATCATTCATCTCATCTCTCATCACATTCACTCAGCATAATGTTTTTCTTCAAAATCAAATTTTTTTTAACTATACACAATCACAAACGAAATTACGAAACAATATGTTTTCGTTAATCGTTTCGTTATTTAAACGAAAGACATTTCTTTGATCATAATCGTTTGATTTGTCATGGAACGAAATGAAAAATGATTAAACGATTGATCATTCACAGATTGACAGCCCTATTAATTTGACTCCTTTTTCTTATAATCTTTGTAAGAATTCGTTGTTACCAACTAAGCATGAAGCTGATCAACTATTGGGTGCTTGGGATCTGTATAACAAAATAATAATTTGAAGTTGGATGATGATGGCGTCAAATTACTAAATTAGAAGAAGGGATGGAAACAAGAAGCCCCTCACGCTACATAAGTTCCAGAAGAGTTTAATTTGTATTTAACTAATTATTATATTTTGTACCTGACGCTGATGCTGACGTGTATATATTAAATTAATAGCTTGGAAAACAACTAATGATCGATGTTTAATTAATTATAGATTATAAATTAATTTATGTATTTTATAAAGAGGATGCATCTGATATATATATGGGTTTGACTAGCGAGTAGTACGAATCAGACGTCTAGAGTACTGTCTAAATACTATTGGAATAACCAACCTCTATATGTATGGCTGACGTTTATTAATTAGTTAATACATTATACATGGTGAATTGGTGATGGTGGTAGCCATTTTAAACACAAATTGGTATGATAATATTGATCGCAAAGGTATAATTAATTGTGCCAAAAATATATAAAAACAAATACCAATTAAGAGACAACTTGGATCCGGTATAACTATGTTTGAGATGAATATTAAATGAGGCAACGAGTGAATGAATGCCGGATACATAGTTTTCCATTAGACTACTGTGTTGTGTTGTGTTGTTTCTCTTTCCTTCCCCTTTTTTTCTTATTAGAATAACTGTCCTGTAGCTGTATTCCTTTTTTTCTAATTATGATTTTGAATTCCAACGACTTTTCCGAGCAATCAGATCCCGCGCCCTCAAAAAGTATATAAAACGGCTCCCCCTTTCTCCCTCCTAGCTACAACTTGAAGCTTGAAGCTTGAAGCTCTCCCCATTTTAAACTTCCAAGTTGAAAGAGCAAGAGAGCACTTGCATTAGCTTCCAGCAAAATAAAACAAGACAGAGAGAGAGGAAGAGAGAGAGGAAGAGGTGTTCAATTCCATTAGCTTCCTTCCTAGCTACTTTATGTAAAAACCCCCAAAGGGAAAAAAAAAATGGACATGGAGGCGGAGATACAGAGGATCGGGAGTTTAAATAGGAGCTTGAGTCGGAGCCTCAGCCGACAGCCAAGCATTGTCACCAAAATTAAAGAAACGGCCTTCTCGTCCTCGTCAATACGGTCTCCCGCGGCATCCAGGAGGTCGACGTACGAGGCGGAGAATGACGAGGAAGCACTAATGTGGGCCGCCCTGGAGAGGCTGCCCACCTACGCCAGGGTCAGAACCGGCATCCTCAACATGTCGGAGGGACAGCAAAAGGAGGTGGACATCAAGCGCCTGAGCATCATCGAGAAGAAGGCGCTCCTCGATCGGCTCATCAAGAATGCTGAGGACGAGAACGAGCGTTTCCTCATGAAGCTCAGGCGCCGCATTGACAGGTCAGCAGCACTTTATTTTGCTTTTATTTGAACTTTGATGGATGATGCATGCCCCCATGATGCGCTGATTTTTATGAATTAATTGTAGGGCTGGAATCGAAATGCCTACCGTCGAAGTGCGCTACGAGAAACTGAAAATTGATGCAGAGATTTATGTAGGAACCAGAGGACTGCCGACCCTGTCCAATACCTTCTTTAACTATTTTGTGGTATGAACCTTTCTATACAGCAACTCCTCGTACTCAAAAGGAAAACAGCTAGCGAACACATCTACTTTTCTAATAAGATACTCAAATAATAGTCGTCCATTTGAATCATTTCTTTGTGTTTTATTTTTGTAGCCGATCGGCTCCGCTCTTAATCTGGTACCAAACAACAAAAAAGAGCTGACAATACTTCATGGCATCAGTGGAGTCATCAAGCCTCGCAGGTGAGAGCACAATGCATAGATTGATAGTCTACTCTGACTAGTGGGCCATTTGAATTATCACAACTAATATCACAACTAATATATTTGTTATATTTTATTTTCAGAATGACATTGCTTCTGGGTCCCCCAGGAGCAGGAAAAACCACTTTACTGAAGACCTTAGCTGGACAATCAGATAAAGATCTCAAGGTGCCTTGATTCTTTTTTATAGTTTAATTAGTTATTACGTTCAATAATGACTGTCACCATTTTGTTGAAGTTCATATAAATTGAATTTTTATCGTAACTAATTATTTTCTGAAATTCTGAGTCTAATATTGGGAACTGTACGTTTTGAACAGATACAAGGGAATATAGCCTATAACGGACACCAGATGAATGAGTTTGTTCCCCAGAGAACAACCTCTTACATCAGCCAGCATGACACGCATTTGGGAGAGATGACGGTGCGTGAGACACTAGCTTTCTCAGCCAGGTGCCAAGGAGTCGGCACTCGCTATGGTATGTACTCCTCACAAAAGAAGAAATAAATTTGAACAAAATAAACAATCATACAACTTTAACCTGCTCTTAAAAATGTTGTAAGAGACTACTGCCGCCTGTAATTGAATATGCAGCTTTTGTTTGACATATCGCAATCAAGTAATCGTAATCATGCCAGTTTGACTACTCTGTTTATGGCAAACTCTTACAATATAATCAAATGCATCACCATAATTGCAATAAAAAATAGCAGTCTCCTACGAGCTTACTTTTTTTTTCTTTTTGCTTATGTAATTGAAAGTAAGTTATATTAATTTTTCATTTTGGTAATTTATAAGTTATTGCTGATTGTTAGATCATGCTATAATTTTTTAATATGTGTGATTAATTCTAATGTTGCCTGAACTTTGTGTGTAATAATAACAAATTATACGCCTTCGCACTATATAGAGATTCTCTCTGAGTTATCAAGGAAAGAAAAGGAACAGAGGATCCACCCAGACCCAGATATCGATGTTTTCATGAAGGTTCTTGTGATCAGCTCTCAATTTCAAGTTTCAAATACTGACTTATCTGAATAAAGAAAGAGAAAATAGCTTCCTAACATAGTTACTGTATTTTTTGTTTCCATCTTAAAGGCTATCGGTACAGAAGGAAAAGAAGCAAACATAATTACAGATTATGTGCTCAAGGTGAAATACTTCTTCCCTCAGTAATTGCAATTGAATATATTGTCTAATTCAAGTATTTTGTTATGTGCTTTCAGAAAACAGAACTCATAATATTGAATTTACCTTGAACATTGCAGCTCTTGGGGCTGGAGAACTGTGCAGACACGATTGTGGGAAACCAACTTATCAGAGGTGTATCAGGAGGAGAGAAAAAGCGTGTCACCACAGGTACAACAAACTGGGAATGAACTAAGACTTCCGGTCCATATTTTAAAACATATGCTTCCAAGATCAGCATTCCACTTTCCTTGACTTGGTTGTATGTGATCACTTGAAACAGGAGAAATGGTGGTCGGTTCAGCAAACGTGTTCCTTATGGATGAAATTTCAACAGGACTGGACAGTTCCACCACTTACAAAATCGTGAACTGTATTAGGCAATACAATCATATTTTCGGGACAACAACTGTGATATCTCTTCTCCAGCCGTCGCCTGAAACATATGAGCTGTTCGATGATATAATTCTCCTCTCCGAAGGACAAATTGTTTACCAGGGCCCACGTGAGCATGTTCTAGAATTTTTTGAGTTGACTGGATTCAAGTGCCCTGTCAGAAAAGGAGTTGCTGATTTCCTTCAAGAGGTATATATGTTCATTCCTCATACACCATTCCTCTCTGAATTCATTTGATCAATTTTGTATTAACATGTTTTCTACTTCTGCCTTCTATTGCAGACAATAATTATTATCTTTTGCTTATTTTTAAATGGCATCCAATGTAGGTAACATCCTTGAAGGATCAACAACAATACTGGATGCGCGATACACCGTACAGATACGTCCCCGTGAATGCCCTAGCACAAGCTTTTCACTCCTTTCATGTCGGTCGTGCCCTGGAACAAGAACTTGCAGTACCATTTGATAAGTCAAAGGGCCACCGGGCTGCATTAACAACACAAAAGTATGGCATTAGTAACAAAGAACTCTTCAGAGCTTGTTTTGACAGACAATTTTTGCTGATGAAAAGAAATATGCCTATTTACCTCTTCAAGGCTTTCGAGGTATGTCATAATTTACCAGATCAAATTGTACATGTTTCATTTTCCAAATTTGAGGTTGTTAATAGGATGCATAAACACAAAGGTAATGATCAGTAACAATTTTACCAACATTAATTCGGCATTCATGAATTTCAGCTTGCTTTTCTGGCGGTTGTCACGATGACGGTATTCTTTCGCACAAAGTTACACCGCAGAGATCTAACAGATGGAGCAATCTACATGGGGGCACTTTTCCTTGCAATCACCACCATTATGTTTAACGGACTTGCCGAGCTGGGCATGACAATTTTCAATCTTCCTGTCTTCTATAAGCAAAGAGGAAATAGGTTTTATCCTCCATGGGCTTATTCCCTCCCGGCATGGTTTCTTCAAATCCCAATTTCGATTTTGGATGCTGCTGTTTGGGTGGTATTATCATATTATGTGATAGGCTTTGATCCTAATATCTTCAGGTCAGACTGATTCTGGTTTCTGTACTCTGCATTATTAATATTTAATATTACAATTCCTTGATATAATATGCAAGCTGATTTATTATATATATCCTCTATTGTGCAGAATGCTGAAGCAGTTCCTTCTTCTCATTGGGGTTAATCAAATGGCCTCAGGACTGTTTCGGCTAGTTGCTGGTATTGGAAGGGATCTTACAATTGCGACGACTTATGGTGCATGTGCCATTATACTGTTTGTGGTGCTAGGAGGCTTCATTATATCTAGAGGTACGTTATATTGTCACACCTCCTTTCGGGACATTACGAACTGGGGCCCTTTTTCGTAGTAGTAAAATATGCTTATCTAATCACGTAACTAGCTAGTCTATATCTAATATGTTGTGCTTGTGTATAGAGGATATAAAGGGTTGGTGGATATGGGGCTACTGGACGTCACCACTTGCATATGCGCAGAATGCCCTTTCGGTCAATGAATTTCTAGGCCACAAATGGAACAAGGTTGGATGTTGTTCAATTTTGTGCACTTATTAACATAAAAATTCGGTACCAACTTTTGGGTACCAATATGCTGTTTGAAAGCAGAGGATACAGGGACAGATTATGAATACTTGAATCACTTTTTCAGTGTTGCTTTAGTCAGTGATTTGTTGTTTATGGCAGGTAAAGTTACTCATGCTGCAATTCAACCTTGCTATTACTTTTCTCTCTTTGGAAATAATGTAGAACATCAAGCAATTTGTTTCGTTCATAGAAACAACGTTATAATAGTTTTAACAATTACCTTGTTATTGTTATGTCCTGTCTTTTTCACTTCTAGTAAAAGTTACTTTGTGCAGTATATTATTCTGAAACTTTTCAACAAATAAGTGGTAAATTGTTCTATATATGCATACAGCATACATTATTCTGAAACTTTTCAACAAATAAGTGGTAAATTGTTCTATGCATACAGGTTGTTCCGGGAAGCAGCGAATTTCTGGGTCATGTTGTGCTTAAGGCTCGGGGGGTGTTCGTTGAGTCAGACTGGTTTTGGCTTGGTTTTGGTGCTTTAATTGGATTCACAGTTCTATACAATTTCCTTTTCACCTTGACTCTCACCTATCTCGATGGTTAGCCTCTTGTTTCCTATTAACATGCCAAATATATATTGCTTTGTAAAAATTAGTTCATGAGCTTATTAGTTACTCGATCATGGTCGTAGCTTATGGCAGCGAGCAGCCCACAATATCTGAGGAGGTTTTGCGTGATAAGCACATCTATTTGACTGGCGAAGGCTTGGAGGCACTACAGAGAGGTAAAATTAATCGGGAGCGTTATTTTTTACATTTCACAACCAGATAATATCCCACTCTTTCAATTCTGGTTTCGGTTATTTTCTTGAAAGATAAATTTTGTTCGTTTATAAACAAGTGAGCCAATTTAGATAGCAGATACGGATCTACAAGAAGAGATGCACCAACAAACCTAGAGAACATGGTGAAGAGTGAACCTTGATAGAAAACTGGGAACACTTAGATATTGCATATATGCCATTACATTCTTCTATCAACAAACAAAAAACTGAAATCGAAAATAAAATTCATGAATGCAGATAACAATATGCAGAGGAATGGTAGTGCAAGAAACAATGCACAGAGAAACGGAAGCCAAAGAGAAAGAGGAATGGTGCTTCCATTCACACCCCTTTGTATGACTTTTGAGGATATCAAGTACTCTGTTGATATGCCGCCGGTAATTATTAGAACTCTCCGTCATGTCTGATTGTTTCCTACATATATAGTTTACTATGGAACTACAAGCTTACTTGTATTCACAAAATTGTAGGCCATGAAAGCACAAGGTGAGACCTCTGATAGGCTGATGCTCCTTAAAGGGGTAAGTGGTTCCTTCAGGCCTGGTGTCTTAACCGCCTTAATGGGTGTTACTGGAGCCGGTAAGACAACACTAATGGATGTGTTAGCGGGTCGCAAAACAGGAGGATATATTGAAGGAAGCATGAAGATTTCGGGATATCCGAAATACCAAGAAACATTTGCACGCGTGTCAGCATATTGTGAACAAGTCGACATACACTCCCCATTTGTGACTGTCCACGAGTCTCTAATCTTCTCTGCTTGGCTTCGACTGCCATCTGAAGTTGATGCAGATACAAGAAAGGTGTGTTTCCATGCATTATTGCATTAACTTCCATCTGAAGCTTCTATTTTGAAGAACAAAATAACAACATATATAAGACAGCATGTATGTGTGTCCCAATATCTTAAGCTAGCATGAAATATTAAATGGAAAACTGTGCATGCAGATGTTTATAGAAGAGGTGATGGAGCTTGTGGAACTTACATCATTACGAGGTTCAATTGTTGGAACAGCTGGTGTAAATGGGCTGTCAACAGAGCAGAGGAAAAGGCTAACCATAGCCGTTGAGTTGGTCGCCAATCCGTCAATCATTTTCATGGATGAACCGACTTCTGGTCTTGATGCAAGAGCTGCTGCTATTGTTATGAGAACTGTCAGAAATACTGTTAACACAGGACGAACTGTCGTTTGTACTATCCACCAGCCTAGCATTGACATATTTGAAACTTTTGATGAGGTGAGTTATATTTTTCTAGGTTCTGTTTGTTTCTAACTTTACTAATCTTTTATCTTGTGAACTTCATGAACTAAAAATTAAACTTAAATTCATCCTCAGCTCTTCCTACTAAGGAAAGGAGGACAGGAGATTTACTTTGGTCCGTTGGGGCACAATTCTTGCCACCTTGTTGAGTACCTAGAGGTAATCATTGATAGCCCAAAATTGTTTTTCTTTTCTTTCAACTATTTAAGACTTCTGAAACTTCCAATATTGATTTTAATTTGTTTGAAAAGGGTGTGCGAGGCATAAAGAAAATAAGGGATGGTTACAATCCTGCAACATGGATGATGGATGTGACTGCAAAATCACAGGAGGAGCTGCTTCGTTTGGATTTCAATGAGATATACTTAAAATCAGAACTATACCAGTAAGAACAGAGCTATTATATATTTATATAGTATACATATGAAATCACATAAAAACAAGATGAGCATTTATAATATATAATAAAAAAAATGATGTCACTGGTGTATGGTTATGGCAATCTTGCAGGAAGAACTTGGCTATAATAAAGGAATTGAGCGTACCACCTCCAGGTTCAATGGACCTCCACTTTCCGACGCAATATTCACAACCATTCCTGCAACAGTGCCTGGCATGTCTATGGAAACAGAACTTGTCATACTGGAGAAATCCATCATATAACATTATCAGATTTGTTTTCACTTTCATCATCGGCTTATTCTTTGGAACTGTGTTCTGGAGGAAGGGCCAAAAATGGTACGTGTCAACATATACACCTTGTGTTATATATAGACAACCTGTATATAACTGGTTCAGTTATCAAAACACACTTGAATATATATATAATTGCAAATATATCTATGCTTTAATTTACAGGGGAAGGGTGCAAGATTTATTCAATGCCATGGGTTCGATGTATGCTTCTTGTGTGTTTCTTGGAGTAAAGAATTCCTCGTCAATTCAACCAGTTGTGGATTTTGAACGGGCCGTCTTTTACAGGGAGAGAGCAGCTGGGATGTACTCTGCTCTACCTTATGCACTTGGATTTGTAATTTCCTTGCTGGTCTTTTTCAGATATATATAAAATACCAATCTACCGATTGACTAATTTAATACCAGATATCAAGTATCATAAATGATCTGACCATCTTAGCTAATTAACTTGCTTCCAGGTTGGGATCGAAATCCCCTACAATTTCATTCAGTCAATAATGTATGGCGTTACAGTTTATGTACTGTGCGACTACAAATGGACAGCGTACAAGTTTATCTGGTTTTGGTTCGTGATGTTCTTCACATTTTTGTACCACACCCTTTACGGGATGATGTCGGTTGCCATGTCGCCAAACTTCCACATAGCTGCAGTTGTTGCATCAGGATTTTACAGTTTGTGGAATATTTTCTCCGGATTTGTCATCCCAAGACCTGTAAGCAGAAACTTGTAGTGAATAACATTTCTTATTTCTATTTGTGTGTGTGTGTGTAGGCTAACAAATTAGTTTTTGTGTACAGAGGATTCCGATCTGGTGGAGATGGTTCTATTGGACGTGCCCAATCGCATGGACCCTGTACGGTTTGCTGGAATCACAATACGGAGACATAGAGGATGTGCTTGACAACGGCATGACGGTGAAGCATTTTCTGAGGAGCTATTATGGGTTCAAGCGCAGTTTCATGCCGGTGGTGGGATTTGCCATTGTGGGCTTCACTGTCTCATTTGCTCTGCTCTTTGGGTATGCGCTCAAGAAGCTCAACTGGCAGAAGAGATGAGATTATCATTATCATTATGATTATGATTATGATTATGATTATGTAGTAGAAACTTCATTTCTCTTTCTCAGTGTCCTCTCTTTTGTTCTAGATGAAAAGTAATGGATTATTTGTTATGCATTATATTCTTTTTGCTTATCTGGCTAAAACCAGATCATTATAGTAAAAGGATCAACGTGATTGAATTGGTAATTGGTAAATGAGGGTGAATAAGTGATTTCTGAGTTGAAATTTTATATTTTTTTTGTACAATTATTTTTGTGTACATGTAAGAAAATGGATTCTTTGTCTGTATGAATATGTTGTTCTTTAAAGTTAGAAAGCTTAATTAAATATGTTTGATTGTGGCAAATTGTGTGGGTGTGGATAACATTAACATCTGGATGAGAATTTGAATTTTGAATTGCAGCACGTAAACGATGGAAATGGAATGGGAATGGGAATAGATTTATCATATGTAAAATAGATCCATTTCCATCGTACAAATTGAAAGAGACAAAACAAGAGGTAAAATAGATTTTTCATTCCCTTTTTCATATCTGATGCTATCTTTAATTACTTCCTCTTTTCAAATTTAACAAAGAAAAAGTTGTCTTTTTTACGGAAGCCCGCACGCAAAGATGGAATGTTCATTTATATCTGTCTATACTTCTATACTTTATCTTATAAAACATCTAAGAAATGAAGTTCTCCATTTGATCATAGTCTTACTTTTTTATGGACTAAAATACCTCTCTCAATTTAAGTTGCATCATCATAGACTATGACAAAGTTTTGAACAATATTTTTTTTCTTTCAATGAAGAGGGTAGACGCTATATAACTTTGAATACGAAAATATGTCAACTCCGTCAGAAATGGAATTTAGAAAAAACTTCTGAAATATAGTTAGAGACCCGCTTTATATATTTTCCTAAAAAAATATTTTAAATATTATATAAAGAAGTTTGTGGTTTACAATAATATATTTGTGTTTCTATGATATTTTGCCTCACTTTAAAACTAAGATAAAATTGATAAGATATGAGTGCACTATTAAGATAATATAATTATATAGAGGTACTTTCTCTTACATACTTCTGAACTATCGAGTTGTGACAAATTAGTTTCCAACATTTTAATTTGAACAAACACTTATTCGAACTATCAATTTATAATTTAAAATTTTAAAATCAACTTATTACAACATGATATTCTTAAAAAAGGGAAGGGAGGTTTGTGTGGAGGAGGCATTACCAAATTATATATTGCAGGCATTGACACGTTGAACGTTTCAAATCAATTATCGTTAACACAATAGCAAAATCCAATAGTTTGATTGTAGGTACTAGATAGTTGAGGAGCTTGATGTCATGTGACAAATAGCCACAAGGATGGTAGGCCTTTAAATTAATGCCAAGCAAGTACACTATCGAGATTGGCTATCATAATATACAAATTCATAAGAATGAATATGTTACGAACGAAATTGGTTTTCTAAATTTTGCTCTTTTTAATGTTCCTATCACATATAACAAATAAAGTTTTCTACAGTCAAGATTTTGTGGAACCCGTCGGTCAAGATAATGGAGGCAAGTATGAGAAAATATTATAGACACTATATCAGCTCCAATTCATAATTACAGAAAAAATTGTTAAAGTCTAAAATTTCACAATTCAAATATAATTTAAAGATATGTCTCATTCTTATTAAGAAGCTTAATGTCTAGATCTTGCAAGGGTCCTGACTTATTGTTTTTTTGATGGAATAAAACTTAGCTGTTTATTTTACATATCAAATATAGAAGAAATCCAGCGAATTTCATGCTTCTACACTGAAGCCAGCTCTGTAGCATCACAAAAGATCCTTTGAAATTAAATTTTCCGCTTCGTCTCTTCACCATAAAATTCAAGTTTTTTTTGTTATGATCCTAAAAATACAATAAATTACATCAAATGATCTTGGTTTCAAAAATTTGACGATCATGGCCCTATTTTTTTCATCACGCTCAAGCCGCATGACGTCGCTCCCCCACTTCATGCTTCATGCTCCAAGTCGCATGATGCCACTGCAATCCGCATAACACCATCGCACGCCGCACGATGTCGTTTTATGCCTCACTTCGCATGAGGGCATGAAGCCACATGACATTGCTCTGTCGCTGCACGCTGCATGAAGCCACATGATGTCGCTATGTCGTTGCAAGCCGCATGATGCCTCTCAGCTGCTACACGTGACATGATGTTGCTCCGCCGCTCCGCTGCATGACGCTTCTCTGCCACTAGAAGCCGAAGACGTCGTACCTCCGCTCATTCGCTGCAAGCCGCACACCGCCACTTCGTCGCTACAAGCCGCAAGACGCTGCTCTGCTGTTGCAAGCCGCACGTCACCGCTTTGTCGCTACACGTCCCAAGACAACGCTCAGTCGCTTTATGCCTCACGTCGCATGACGCCGCTGCACGCCACTCTGCTGCTTCACGGTTCACGCTTCACACTCCAAGCCGCATGACGCCGATGTAAGTTGTATGATGTCGTTCAGCTGCATGACACTCCATGACGTCGCATGAAACCGGATGATGCCAGATGACAAATCTACATGCTGCATGACGCTGCTTCGCTACTCTGTCGTTCGCGCTTCACGCTGCAAGCCGCATGATGCAGTTCTGCCGCTGCACGTCTCATGACACTGCTTGACGCAGCTACATGCCACATGACGCCGCTACAAGCTTCACGAAAAAAGTCGCACGAAAAAAATACTTTACTAAATTTTGTTTTCTACTACATAATTTCCTCCCGTTGCTATGCACGGGCACGATTACTAGTTATATATAGAGTGCTTCTTAACATGGATACAAACTTTCTAAATTCATAATGACCCTGACAGTTCTATCGAAGAAAACTTATGAAGGGGCACAATTAGAAAATCATAGAGAAGTTATACAAGATAAGAGAAGAGAAGAGAGAAGATTTATATATTAAAATTGAGACGTTATATTCAATAAATAAAGTTTATGAACTATATATTGTATGATTAATATATTAAGTACTATCACTAATATCACATTGTGTAATATGAGGTATGAAATATAAATTTTGATTAATTAAGGAATGTCACAATATGTATTTTGCTAAATTTTGAATACAAATACATATATAATTAAAGTGAATTAATTATAATTATTAATGAACTAATTAATTTAATTATTACTAGTGTGAAGATCTCATTAATCATTTCATATTTTTTATAGATTAAGAGATCTTAATAAAATCTTGAGAATGATCATGATTTTTAAAGATGCAATATCTTGCTGAGATCTCAAAAAGATACGAAATATTGATAAGATTTCAAGAAGATATGATATCTTGTTAAAATGTCAAGAAGATATTAACAAGAATATAACCAACTTTGTAATCTGAAAAGAACACTGCAGACGAACATTTCAAGACATTAACAAGGATATCATACATCTTACTCGAGAAGTTTAGCAGCTGAGGAAGTTGTGGTACCAACGAATGGCAACGGCATATTAACAAGCTCTTTAGAGGGATATTTTCAGAGTTTCTCCTTTTGGTTTCTATTTTGTTTTCAATTTCTCCTTTTGGTTTCTATTTTGTTTTCTTTTTAGTTTCATTTTCTTCATTTCCAATAAATCTATGTAAATATATCACCTCCTAGGAGGTCTTTTAATGAAATCAGGGAACTTAGATTCCCTATTTTCTCATCAAAAAAAATGTCAAGAAGATACAAGATCTTATCATAATTGTGTGATCTTTTCAAGATATTAAAGACACTAGTATTTAAGTGCTGAATCTTTGAGGAATACGGATGTGTTAGGTATGCATATGTTGCACTTAGACTCTATTTTGTTCTCTTCATTAAAGACAAATATCTCAACTTTCATTCGTGAGTTGAAGGAAAATAAAAGAGCATTCGTTTCTCTTGAAAGGACTCGTAAGCAATTAATTCGAGGCTAAATGACAAGGATAACATAGGGCACCATCTTGTGATACTGCTTGAAAGACAGTCAAGACCAACACGAGATGTCAAATAAGTAATGCTTCCGCATTTTTATAATTCTCTAAAATTGATCATAGTTGTAGCAATTGTTTAAGATTTTAAGCAAACAGATAAATCTAACTTGAATCGCACCAAAAAGTGGTATCAGAACATCTGACGAATTATTGAATTAATTTTGATACAAAAATTTTAATTTGTACGCACATATTTTGGTTAAACAATATCAGATCTGTCTGTGTATCTGATATTGATTTATGCTTTGAGCGATTGAATTGTATTACTGTCCACACCTTTTCTCTGGTGTTTGGTTTACAACTATTACATAAATTGTGTGCTGAGATAATTTCCGTACAATTTATATGTATAGATTCATTTATACAATTTATATGTATGGCCAAAATCCCGATTTTTTATATTAGAAAAATTGTAAATAAATTATAAATAGAATGAAAGATTGTTGTTGAAGTTCTAATAATAGAAAAGGCCGGAATTGTTTACTTCCCAGCAAATGAATTGTTCGCTTTTGAATTGTTTATTAATGAAAATATTATTAATTTAATCCATGATTTAGGTTAAATGCATAATTTTTTGTAACAACTTCGACTATGCTCGTCAGGATCGTAATTAAATTTTTTTATCATCGCAAATCATCGAGCTGTAGATATTCGAGTCTACTTTCATCGCGCCGAGTTCGATTTGTGATCGGAGAAACGAGCAATTCAAAATTAATTTCGATGTAATCCGTGATAAAAATCACTAATTAAGACATAAGTTGTGATCCCGACCTCGTATATTTGGGCCAAGAGGAAAACAGAGAGGGGGGCTAATTGATGAAAATGCTGAGAGGAAGAAAGATCAATTATCGAATATAAATCCGGCTCTTGGAATGACGATCCAAAAACTAGAGTTGATTACAAGAGAGAAAGTAAAACAGCAGCTAATCCTAGTCAAATGGCAATTAGCCCTAATTTGTCCTATAATCCTTGTATTTATAGACCAACTAAACATGGGGTGGAAACAAGTCATCTCCCCACCGGGTCATGCTCCCTGAAGGGTTGTATTGTGATCCCAGGCGAGAGCGGGTCGTCCAGGCGGGTTGTCACTCTTGGGCTTGAACATGGGCCGATTGTAATGAGGCCCCATCATCAGCCCTCGAGCTTCTGTGATCAAATATGACTACAAAAGCTTAATAAGCACAAGGCCCCGATGATGCTGATACCGAGCCTACGGATCCTCCAACTGGGCTCGGGGGCCTTTTGCGCCAACCAATACTGATATCGAGATCAGAACCCCGGATTCCCCTTCCGAGCCCTCGATCCCTCGAGCCCTTGAGCAAGCATCACTTTTATGCCGATCGTGGAACCTTCTAATGTCGACGCTGCACCCTCAATTTCCACTACCTGACTTTCATGACGGCACTTAAGAACATCTTTGGGATCCCGAACTCAGGCTATTTTTTAAAGTTGGTGATTTGGAAGACTCTTCACCTTCCCGTTTCTTGAACTTTCGCTTGTTTCCAAGGCAGTCGGTTGCGTCTCTTCCTTTCCCCAAGAAACTATCCAACTTCTCTCGTTTCTCTCCATTTTGGCCTGTTTCTTTAAAATATTCCTCCCACCATCTTCTTCTTATTTTATCTTCAGTCATTCATTTTTCACCATTAGAGCTGTCTTTCTACTTCTTGAGATCTTTGCGACTTTTCGAGCTCTCTTCACTCGGTTTTCGATCATCTTCTTGCTCTTCATTTAACATGTACTTATTACATTTTTCATATTTATCTTATTTTGTATATGGTGCTCCTCCTCCATTCCTTCTCATTCAGGTAAGCTCCTTTATCTGATTTGCATTTAAATTACTTTAACATATGGTATATCTGTAGCCTTGTAAAATCAACCTTATTTCTTTTATTGGTATGCCTCTCCTCTATTTTTCCTATATTGGTAGGCCTCGTCCAACTCATAGAAATGCTTGAAACATCTTCCTCTTCTGGGTCTCACATCCCCTCTTCTCTAACCTTGAGTGACCCTGAAGATAGGAACTAACAACCAATTGTATATGAGTTTGATATTTGTACTGTTTGCTCAACCGAAACAGACAGTCTAGAGTCCGGTGAGGTCCAATCTCGTCGTATTATTCGTAGGAATAGTCCTGCAACAATTTTAGGAACCAGCTCTTTTCATGTCATTCGCCGAAGTAACCCACATGTTCGTCGACGATGTGCAGATCTACATTCCAAAGACATGTCAAGCCCTACAAATTCCATTCTAGAACCGAACCAAATGCCCTCAGGTTGTGCAAACCAGGAGACCCTCCCTGAGGCAAGGCCAATAGTATAGGATAAGGGGAAAAGGGAGTTGACAAGAGGTGAAGTCTTGGAAAGAGAAGTAGGTGGGACCGAGCTTGCTTCTAGCTTCGAGCTTCCTGAGTTGGGCTTCTTCGAGGACTCAGATGTAAGTTCGGAGGTAATCGGGTGAATGTTACCCTCAATATTTTCTTTAGGTTTTACAGTAACCGAAGGATGGGGTCCTTAATTATCTGAGGGTAAAGGATTTATGACTTTATTATTTTGGTAGAAAGAATAGAAGCGGGTGCCCATGAAAGAACGGGAATCGGAATAGGTGGTCATTTCTCTAGATTGGGTAGAAGTCGTGGCTAGTGACTCCAAGCATACTGATGATACGAAGAGGGTGAAGCATGGTAGACTTCTGGGGGTCGGTGATAGATTGATCTCGGCTAAAGCAGGGTAGACTTCTGGGGTCAGTGATAGATTGATCTCTGCTAATTTCGAGGACCGGGCAAATTTCACCGAGAAGGTGTATGGGTTTTATCACAAGTCAGCTCCATGCGGGCTTGTCTTGCCTTTCTCTAAGTTCATCGTAGAGATCTTTCGCATCCTGGATGTTGCGTCGAGCCAACTAAATGTCGTGACCTGGTGTCACATCTATTCCTTCGAGACCTTATTTTCTCACCAACACCTAGACTTCTTTTCTACGTTGGGTTCCTTCCGTCCCACCTTGAGCCTATTCTTGGAATACTACAAATTCAGCTTCTATCAGTCTTGGATAATAGTCAGTAGGCGCACAGTTGACAAGAAGAAGAATTCTGGTTGGACACATACCTTCGGGAATGTGAGCAAAGTGGGAGAGTGGAATGAGGGGTTCTTCTTTCTTCCCACCACCGAGAAAGACCAAGAATGAGCAGGATTAGTTTGGAGCTCTTGGAATATCCATGTATTTTTGTCGGGTCGGTAGGTGTTGACTCCCGAGGAGACCGCTGCACGCCTTCGGATTGAGGAGTTCCATACCAGTTAAACTCAAACACCTAAACCCTCCATTATTCAAGCTTGTTTTGAGTCATGTACTTTGTTGTTCTTTTGCCTTTTTTTCTAATATACCTTTTTCCTTTTACATGCAACGGTTATGGAGATAAGAGAGATCCCTCTGACCTTCCGTGGTGTGAACAAAGCTCTGAAGGAAATAGCCGAGGCTACCAAGAAGCTGAAGAGTGACCTCAATGCTCCCTTGAGCTCTCGACCACCTAAGAAACCTCAAGGGAAGAGGTAGGAGGCTGCTACCCTTAACTCGGAACCCCTTCCCCCTCCTGAACAAGGCCGTCCTTCTAAGGTCGCTGACTTCGCTTCCGGGCCCCAGCAGTTTAAGCGCAAAAGGCCGATCCAGGAGGAGGGTTCTACCATTCCCTCCAAAAAGCACATTTCGGGGTTTCGGGGTTTCTAAGGGGGAGAGAGAGGGGGTTACTGGGGTTATCTCATCTTCCATTCATTCCACCAACATCCCCCCTACTCCTATCCTGGCCATACGTGTGGCTACTCAGAATCCCGTTGTTTTTCCTCCTCAACCGACCAACAAAAAATCGAAGACTCATCCCGAGGTTGGATCAGGACGAGATGGTCCTCAAAAGAGAGGAAAAGATGTTGACGAGGGTGGCGACAAGGTTGAACTCTGTCTCCCACATTTTCGGGAGCTGATGGCAGACTCTAGCACCGGAGATCTTTTTTATTCTCCCCAAAAGCTCCTCCCTTTTGCCATGGACATCTTCTCCAAATGTACACCGGGGTACCTGAGGAGAGAGTACTCGAGCATGAACCTCGAGTCTCTAGCTACTTACGCCGTGAATGATTGCTTTCTTCAGAGTGCGGCTGTGGCAGAGTTGACCTCGAGGTTGACGATGCCAACACTCTCGAGCGTGAAGAACTCCCTCCTAGCATAGCGAAGGTAGTCGTTAAGAAAAAGGCGGTTATCGAGACGGAGAAGGCTAAACTTATCTCGGAAAAAAAGTTGCTCATGAAGGAAAAAGCCAACCTTTAGACCATGCTTACACCAACATATATGTTTGTATGGTGGTAACACGATCGCAATTGCAATTGCAATCCAATCGCAATTGTCGTCTCCGGTGGTGGAGCGCATGATGAAATTGTTCCTCTGTGACGATCTTACCCACTTTGTGTCTCTCCGTCATGTGCAAACCCCGGCGCCTCTGCACTATGGCACTCCTCAATCCCTTGACTGGATCCCTCCTCTAGTCCTCTGGAAATGACAGGAATGTCACGCCTGCGTGTTTTTGTGTGTTGTGCATGTTTTTGTTTTGTTTGGATATTTAATCTAATCAAATTGTTTTATATATGCAGATTGGGATGGATCTACTAGTTAACTTTACCAGTGAACTAAATTTATGTTTTGTCTCCTTATGACTATTGGTCAACTGTTTGTTAATTTATACCTCTGTCAAACACCTCTCGTGCAGCCAAAACATTGTTCAGATCTTAGAGATATTGGGGTTATATGTCAATACTAGTAGAGTAGTGCACGTGCTCTCTTTTTTTGAAAAAAAAAGAAAGTTCATTTTTTTTTAAAAAGGAAAAGATAGTATACTTATTATGAGAGGTGTAATACTAGGAACAGCTACTGGATCTGATTTCTATGGCATCCATGTTCTTCAACTAAGTATTCTTTACAAATTAAGTTAGACGAGCTGTGTTTTCAGTTTACAATCATCCAGTAAGCACTAAAAAGCACGTCTTGTGTACAAAAATATGGACCTAAATGAATGACTGAATAGCACAAATACCTCGCCTACTAATCAAAATTATTTTACTATTTTATAAACTTTATATCAAATAATTATAGTTATATATTGTCTTATATAATGCGATCGAGCATATAGAAACACAAACATCCTTTTCAACTCAATTACGTACATATATGTTGAGGGTTCAATTCGTGAAAAAATGAGCCAAAAGATTTTGATTAAAACTTGAAGAGGAGAGAACTAAAATACCCACATTGTTCCAACATGCCATTGCCTGCAGAGGAGAGAACTAAAATACCAAAGAAAAGATTTGGATGGCATGTACAGTAACAACAGGGGAAATATTCAACCCTGATTTGTTGTAGACTTCAATGCAAAATGCAATCCCAAGTCCCAACCTTACAAGGCTGAACAGTGACAATAGGGTACACAGAATCGCAGAATCATGGCTTGCGTTTCAGTCCAGAATTTCAATCATCTTTTCAAGTCCAAATACAATACATATACCAAACACAATTACAAGTTCACAACTTTGGCAGTAGAACAACCATAGTTAAGACAGCTGGCAGGAGCATGGAAATTTAATAATTTATACTATAACCAAAATTATGTAAACACAAATCGCAAGAGACGAAAACAAAAAAGGCGCCAAAAAGCAGCTAGCCTAGCTGCATTTACATATAAAATGGCAATAATGTCATCCCTGTTACTGCTAAGCGCATACAAAAAAAGACTGATTGCTCTTTATCACAACACGAAAAACAAACTTAGTCCTACGATCCTATCCCATCCCTATTTATCCCCCATATTCAACCTTAAAGAATGAACAAACTTCTGTATTACAACCATCTTCCTCCCCAACATTCTCTTCTCTATGTACACCCCTTTGGCAAGCCAGCTTCATATTGCCGTAGCAGACTTCTCCTCCAAGGGTCATTGTGCAACTTATAGTGTAATACCTGTTCACACCAAACTCAAATCAATGTTTAAAGTTCAAAACAAATATCTATTCATTAGGTTTATTTACCCATTTTCAGATCTATACTACATATTACATAACTAATCTAAATGCTCAGTTCCAAATAATAAAGCAGCTAACAATCAGAATTTTGCGAGTTTTTTTTACCTGTATGAAAGTTGCAAAGACGTCATCTCCATCCAACTTAGAGAACTCAACAGCCCAATCTTCATCTTTAGAGAACAACTCTCTCTGTCTGGTTGCCTCAAGCAAAATGGAGTCTCGGTACAGAAACCTCTGCCAGATGCTCCTCACATTGCTCAACATATGCTCTATTTCTGTTTCATTATATCCCTTCAAGACAGTAGCATATACAAAACACAGAGTCAGCATACGTATTTTCTACTGAAAGCACCTTGTGAATCCTGTAATTAGAAAAAGCTCCTCAGTACCTCATTTTCTCTTTGTCATTGAGAAAGTGCTAATTGCTAAATGTCACGAAAAAACATTACCGGCTCAAACCAACCCATGAATGTTCATAATCTAGTTACCAAAATGTATTCCACACCACCGAACAAGGTACTAAACAAATTAATTGCATTGAGTTGCAATTTGGAATATCATTCTGTTATGTCAAAAAATAGATTATAGGTTTCTAACCTATCATATTACATGATATGTACCGGACATAAGATAGCAGAGCGTACCTGAAGAATAGATACCAAGTTTGGGATATCATCTTCAAGGATTCGAACTGCAAAACTGTCGTAATTTAGCACATTTTCATACGGCAAGTAAATTCCATCCTGCCATTATGTCATGTGAGAAAACACAATATCATCAATAGTCTATTAGGCATATCAAACTGAAAAAAGCTTGTCCTGCAAAAACGTCAAGTTCAAAATACAAAATTCTCTGTTCTACAAAAAGATAAGGTATGGTATGCCATCAATATGAATAACTGGAAGCAGAAGCAAAATATAAACAACCGCAAATGGTTCCAGGCAAAATGTTAAATGTACTAGAAAAAGTGCATGCATGTAGAATTTTCATTATTCATACAGCGTACTTGAATTAAGATCGAAACAGAGGATGTAATGTGAGTTGGACTTCACTAGTACTAGTACTAATGTGAGAACTAATCACATCAGTGACCTAAATAAGATTTGGCCATTAACACATTAAGAAAATTTGATAAATGAGTCTTTTTTTTCTCTAAGGACGGGTTTGATTATTTTTTACATTTATGAAGTACTAACCAGCCGTGTAAACAGAAAGACCTCCCCCTCTGGCAATAAAAAAAAAATGTAGTGTAATAGAATGAAGACACCAAATGGATCCAATGAGTTGCATACAATTTGATTTTTTCTACCTGAATTATTACAGGGATGGAACCGCTGAGCATACAGTCTTCCATTCGACCACTCCATCCATCTCCTGGGAGAACGCCACAGAAAATGGAGATTGCCATTTCCTCGTAGTACTTGGGAGATTTCATAGGAGTCACTATTACATTTGGTGCATGTTGTTTTCCAAGTTTACCCTCCTTGTTAGGTGATGACCCAAACTCATTTGCTAACTTTTGTCTGAGTCCCATGCTATACCTGACATGAGTTAGAAACAAAAACGAAAAAAGGAAATAAGCCTGATAATATCACAAAAGTGGTTGATGTTTGCTTGCCTTTTGAAACTATTCAGATCCAATGACAGGAAACCAAGTCATAGGAATTAGGACTCAGATATTTCTTTTCTTCAATATTGGTTGGTGCTGGCTCCATTTTTAAGTGTACTAAAAAAAAATTATGACAGGAAACCTTTTTTAGGGTTCTATATTTATATATCAGGATATAATTCCATTGGGTAAACCGTCAGTCAGATCATGAGTTGTATTCAAATTCAGTGTTGGTGTTGGCTCCTATTTTTAAGTGGTTGTTCCACGGACAAGTTCAATTCAACAATGCCAAATGCATCAAGTTGTTCCACGTGAGTAGCTTTTACATGCAACCAAATTATATTTTCTTTTAATGGAAATACACACTTGTCTTCTGGACGGCCATGATCGTATGCAGGTCCAAGATTACCATTGAAATAGAAGAGTGTTGTTCGCTCCTCACGCGGTCTGTTTCAAATATTTCACAGAAATCAGAAATGAATTCATACTCAAAAATATATAGAAGCACATATTAAACAAATTACTGTGCAAGTGCATGACAAAAGTAGCACGCTGTTTCAGTAAGTCATGTTCTAGCTTGTTATTTGTTTGTTCTGTTCATTCGAAAACTGTCATGTCTAATTTGCCAAAATAGTCAAACAACATGCCATGCAGGGAGCGTTTACCTGAGAGTTTTTTCCTCGTTTCCAGACATATAGTGCAACACTGCAAGTAATTAAAGCAGTAATGGCTGCTACTTAATGGACACAAAAACTCTTCAATATACTAATGACACGTATGTTGTATCCGAATTGACATCGGTTAGCGTTTTCGTATTTAAATAATAAGAATTTCAACAAATAAGATACTTATCATTTGTTATCCTTTTTAAAAAGTCGTTTACAGTTAAATTATCGAATCAAAGATAGATGACTGAGTACATTAAAATCTCCATGATACCTGGCCCATAGTTTTAACCACACAGCACCAGGGTTGGGGACCTTCCATGCAGGGAGCACAAGGTCCTTTTGCGGGTCAAAACAAGGGTGGTCCCCTCTTCTTTCTGAAGGTATGGAATCCCAGTTGTCAGGAAAATAAGCAGTGGTGGAGTTTTCGTGTTTTGTGTTTGCATTTCCCCAGTGCACCAGCATCATGCTGTTCCATATCTCTTTTGGAGCAAAACATGCGCCTTCGTCCCAAGAAAAGAACTGATCCAGGATCAAAACTAGGAGTGTCACAACTCAATTTTTAATGTCAGGTATACTTGTGCTTGCAATTACTTACATATTATACCCACCCATCAACAAGGTTTTAAGTCAAGAACCCTGTTATTTTCATATTAATTTCAAAGCATGTGTTCAGGTGACACACGTCTTTATCTGAATGAAATCTCTTCATAATCTCTACCTATATGTTCGAACCAATCTTTTTCTAGGTTTTAACACAATGTCTTTTTGGTAGAAGGAAAGAGCAAAGAGCTATCATAGATGAAAAATGTAACAACTTTTTATTAAAGAAATTTGCCCTTGTCGATCAAACCAACCAAGGGTTGATGTAATTACAGGTTTCAACAGATATCAATGTTGTTTGCAAAATAACTTACTACTAGGTAAAACATTTACACCACAAAAAGAAAAACTTCTGGTAACATGGACTGTTATGTAGACCAATGTTCAACACTGAGTCATGTCTGTACATACCCAAATATGGTCCTTTCCAGAAGATCGGTTCCAGTAAGGATATTGTTCAACAATGTGGTCATATGCCTTTTTATAGTAATCCAGAGCCATAAAGGTCCTCGGAAACCCACGATCCTGAAATTAAAGCACGAGGGGAATATTCCAATTCACATATTTATAGAAAAGCCTTTACAGATTCATATTATGAGAAAATTGCTCATTTCAATTGATTACAGTATTAAGTTCTTCCGTTGTCATTGTACTCCTACATGAAGCAAGTATGAACTTGAAATACCACATAAAGCATTGCAGCATGCCCTAGTCCCAACAAAGAATATGCACACTTACTAGACATGTATGTCCATCCGTGCACATAATGTACGCATTAATGCCCCAATTACTATGCACATATTGCATATTTGCTTGGTTTAGGATGAAATGACTTGACCATCAGGTTAATATAATCACTATGCTGCGGTTAATATAATCAAATTAATGATACATTCCAAGTAAACCTGATCAGCAGGTTCCAATGCATGACGACCAGCATTACATCATTTAGTTTGTGTATTCAAATTGATTTATGTCACAAATCCAGATGTTCAAGTTAGTTCCCTATTAAACTCTAATTAAAGCAACAAAAACAACAAATGAACAGACACCAAACCTGGAAAATAGAAGCAGTCAAAAAGAAAGTTCCACCAGTCTACCATAATTTGACTGTGATTCTTTTCGTTGAATAAAAAAATACCTGATTGAAGAAGTGAGGTGCATCATCTGCCCGGGTTATAATGCATTGATCAAAAACAGGAACATAGAAGAAATCTGCCTCTTCACCATTTAAGGTACGATAAGGACTCGCAAGTATGCTCTCAAAAAGAGCCATCTAAGGAAATCGCAAATAATCAAAGGACATTTTTGGCACAGTAAAATTTGAAAATGAGAACTCCAGCCTAAGCAATTTTCAAATAATCCATTTCAGCAAGTTAAATCCTCTAAATTCTGCTGCTTTATTTTGTTTTCTGGTTTCAATTGAATAATTGTACTTAAATTATGTAACACGATCAAAACAGTACCTGTGCACCATATAAGTACTCAGTCCAGATAGTTTTGTTCTCTCCATTGTATACTCTGTTAACACATTGCATTCTGTAATGCCGACCCTGCCCACGAGAAGTTATATAAATTATTTTATCATGTATCGTCTTCAATAAGAATGAAATTTACAAAAGTGCAGCAGAATTGGAGAAATAGTCAGACCTAACCCCAATTCAGTATGTTCCATATTAGTTATTTACACATTGCAACTTTAACAACAGAATTAGAGAAATCATATCCACTGAATTCAGTAAGTTCCATTTTCGCAAATTGCAACTTTAAGAGCACAACTGGAGTAGGTTTGAGAGACAGCCCAATCAGTCGAATTTTCAGGACAATCTATACTCAACTGCATAAAAGTAGGGACGGTTATTTAGGTTCAGACAGTAAAAGCTAGTCGAAATAGGGAAATTTGAATGCCCTGTTTAGTAAACCTGGTCTTAAATTCAACAAAATAAAATAACATTAAATGTGAAAAATAAATCCTTACTTCTAGGAGATGGCTGTTGAATTCTGGAGGTAGATCGTATACATATATAAGAGGACGTTTTTTCCTAACAACAGTTTCAACATTTGGACTGCTATGTGACAACTCCACAGTAGGTCTAAGCCATGCTGGCCAGTTTTCCAACATCGAAGCTGCAGTCGGAATGCTGCAATCTATCCCATAATACCCACTGTCACACTGACAGATACCAAACAAAACAATTCAAGCAGACAGATACTGTTAAAATTGGTTACAGAAGGTCTCCCAGTTTATACAACTATTCTAACTGTTCTATCATTTTCATTTTCAAATACGTACCTTCATGGTGTAAAGTTGGGCTTGCAGAGAAGGTATTACTACTGAAATTATTTTTGCAATTTCCTCACTAATAACATTGCATCCTGAACATATCTAGACTTGGAAAATATCCAACTTAAAGATATAAGCTAGTTTGATGCAGCCGCAAATCTAATTGGTCGCCGTGACTATTGAGCATCCACAAAAAAGAGAGAGAGAGAAGACACTGCATTTGGATAGCGTCCTTGCAATTTCTAGACATCCCATTTTGACAGCATCCAGCTAGTCTTTTACTCCACTCAGTCCTCCAGATTTGAAGCTCTCCTATTCTTTGAATCCCAGTCTCCTCTCTTCTTGGGGCAAGTAAGAGGGTGAGACAACCATGTCAACTGAAGCCTAGCCTCCCTTGCTGCTGAGCTAGCAACTCCGCCTCTACCTTGCAAAAATGGCAAATGAAACTGTCCTGTGTGCATCATCGCTGGTACCTCTCTCTCTCTCTACTCCACCACAACCCCCCCCCCCCCCACCCACCCGTCCTGCAATCCTCTCTATCTATCTCTCTGTGTACCTCTAATTTGCCGTAATTTGGTTGATTCTGCCTTTCTAGAGAACTTTACAATGTTTCTTTTGCAGAAGTTCAATTTCAGTTTCTAAAGTATCATATTTTGTATGGAAATTTGTCCCTATGCCACTAAATAAATGTTTAATTAGACTCTAAAAAACTATCTTATTGATTAATGACTTTGACTTATATAAAGCCTTACAGCGCACTCTTACAAATAACACCCTTGACTCTTCTATAATAATCTATTTTCCCATAGGCCCCTAGAAAACCCCAAAACTACATAAACATACAAATAATTCTCAACACTCTCCCTCAATATGGGCGATAGATATTCACTAGGCCCATCTTGTCACATCTTCTAGCTAAGTCCAACGAATTGAGCCCTTTCGTCAGACAATCTGCTGCTTGGTCTCTGGTTGAAACGTGACCTAGCTCCAGGAGTCCACTGTTCAACTTTTCTTTGATGAAGAACCGATCAATCTCAATATGCTTGGTTCTATCATGCTGCACTGGATTGTTGGCGATACTTATGGCTGACTTGTTGTCACACCACAATTTCATTTTGACCCCTTTATCCAACCTCAACTCTACCAACATACCTTTTAGCCACATCAACTCTGCGACTCCCAAAGCCATGGCTCTGTATTCTGCTTTTGCTGTCGATCTTGCCACCAAGGACTGCTTCTTGCTCTTCCAAGAGACTAAGTTACCTCCTACAAAGATACAGTATCCTGAGGTGGATCTCCTATCGTCGGCACAACTAGCTCAATCAGAGTCACAGTAGCCTTCAATGTTCACATGGCCATTCTTCTTGAATAACAGCCCTTTTCCAGGAGCACTTTTCAAATACCTCAAGATCTGATGCACTGCATCCATATGACCTTTCCGCAGGTCATGCATGTAGCGACTCACCACACTCACCGCAAAGGAGATATCGGGACGAGTGTGACTCAAATAGATCAATCTGCCTACCAATCTCTGGTATCTCTCGCGATCAACTGGTTCTCCGGCCTCTGCACTGAGTTTGAACCTTTGGTCGATCGGTGTAATCGCAGGTTTGCACCCCCAACATTCCTGTTTCTGTAAGAAGATCAAGTGTGTACTTCCTCTGGGAGAGAACAATCCCCTCTGCTCCTCGAGATATCTCGATCCCAAGAAAGTATCGAAGCATACCAAGATCCTTTACCTCGAATTCTTTGCCTAGTCTCACCTTGAGTTGGGCAATTTCCCTCTCATCGTCTCCTGTGACAATTATATCATCCACATACACTGCAAGTATGGTAATGTGACCCTCCTTTCGTCGAAAGAACACAGTGTGATCAGCATTGATCTGTTGGTATCCCATACCTACCATAGCTCTCCTAAACCTGTCAAACCAGGCTCGAGGAGACTGCTTTAGCCCATAGAGAGACTTCTTCAATCTACAGACTTTGCCCACTGTCTTGTCTGTGGCAAATCCTGGTGGTATATCCATGTATACCTCCTCCACTAGATCCCCATGAAGAAACGCATTCTTCACATCTAGTTGGTGTAGTTTCCACTCACCATTCATTGCCAATGAGATCAATCTCCGGACTGTGCTCATCTTCGCTACAGGTGCAAATGTCTCATCATAATCGATGCCATAGGTCTGACTGTACCATTTTGCCACCAAGCGTGCCTTGTAGCGCTCAACCTGCCCGTCTGGATTCTGCTTCACAGTGAAAACCCACTTACATCCAACTGTCTTTTTCCCGAAAGGTAATGGCACCAACTCCCATGTGTGGTTTTTGTCAAGAGCCCTTAGTTCCTCATGCATAGCTGCCTTCCACTTTGGGTCTCATTTTGCTACCTGCCAACACTTGAGAATAGAGACAATGTCCAATTATGCAATGAATGCTCTGTATGTGGATGAGAGGTTAGAATAATCAACAGACTGGTCGATATTATATGGAAACCCATAACGATCAGGAGGATTTCCCGCATTGTTGCGAGTAGTCCTCCTTAATGTCACAAGAGGAGAAGAGGGAAGAATCATATCACCTGAGTCTGTGGTGGATGGTGCAGGTGTCTCAGGAGTTGGATAAGACCGAGACGAGGGACTTGGCACGAGTGGTACTGTAGGCATAGGCACATTCACCTTTCTCCTTCGTTGGTACACTCTCATCTCCCCCTGAGCCTGATTCTGATCCTGATTATCTCCTCCTTCTTCTCCTGTCATCTCTACTTCCTCCAACTCATCCTCACCCACTTCTTCTCGCACAACAGGACCCGATATCATCTCTAACTTAATCGGCCTTTCTTCTGCATTTCTCTCCCCCTCTCGCCCGATCCCTCCATTATCTGGCGAGTCACCAAAGGGCGAGGCTACTCCCGAGGGATAGTACGGCTCAGACTCGCGAAAAGTCACATCCATACTCACAAACAATCGCCTTTCTCTTGGACTCCAACACACATATCCCTTCTGAGTGGCAGAGTAACCTACAAAGACACATTTGACTGCCCTAGGATCCAGTTTCCCCACTGTTGGTCTGTTGTCTCTCACAAAGCACACACAACCAAACACTTTCAAGGGAAGAACTCCTCCATTGTCACCTTTCAGCATCTCACAAGGAGACTTCCACTCCAATATCCTTGAGGGCATCCTGTTAATCAACTGAGCAGCTGTTAGGACCGCTTGCCCCCACAAGTAGTTTGGAACATTCATCGAGATCATCATGCACCGAGCTACCTCTAACAGGTGTCTGTTTTTCCGTTCTGCTACCCCATTCTGTGCTGGTGTATATGGGCAAGTAGTCTGATGTTGTATCCCTTGTGCAGATAAGTACTCCCCAAATGCTCTGTTGGTATATTCTGTCCCATTGTCGGATCTCAGGACCTTAACCACTGCACCATATTGGGTCTGTACCACCTTGTGAAAGTCTTTGAAACATGTAAGTACATCACTCTTGTTCTTCATCAAATACAACCAAGTAACACGAGAAAAACAATCAATAAAAGTCACAAAATATCTATAACCATTGATTGTATTTGCCGGACAAGGCCCCCATACATCAGAATGAATAAGATCAAAAACCCTAGAACTCCTATTTCCAGAACTATGATAAGAGCTTCTAGTTTGTTTTCCTAACTCACACGCATCACAGACTTTCTCTTTAATTGCCCTTTCATACAATGAAGGGTACAACAAACTCAAAACATGAAAAGAAAGATGACCCATACGCCGATGATGCCGTAGAAACACCTCCTCTACAATCATCCCAGAACCTCCTACTCTAGCCCCTTCTACCACAGATGTCAGTGCTGAATCCAAACCTCCTATGTCCATGTACCACAATCCTCTATGCCACGTGCCAGTCCCAAGTCTCCGGCCCGTCTCCTTCTCCGTGAAAATCACCTTAGGAATATCAAAGGAAACAACACAATTTAGTTGGAGAATAATAGCACTGATAGACAAAAGATTTACGGGAAATGAGGGAGCATGCAATACATTGGACAAGGTCACTAAATCGGTACATTTAACAATACCCTTACCAACCACTGGCTGGGCTGTACCATCTGCGGTCTGAATGCTCTCTGGAGGAGCCAGGTGAGTGTAAGAGGTGAACTCACTAGATGCCCCTGTCACATGTCTAGATGCACCAGAATCTATGATCCAATTTAGTGATCTTGTGGGAGGTATAGAAGCGAGAGCATGTGCAATACCTGTAGCGGAGTGTGATGTACCTGTGGCAGAATGAGCAAAGGTAGCAAAGTTACCCTTGGAATCATATGCGGATGTCTCATCTGTCATGGCCTTCTTTCCCCCATCTCCTGCCATTCTCTGCTTCCTCTTGAGCATCTCGAACAACTCATGCTCTTCCTCAGTGAAGCATGTCTCCTCCTCAACATGTGAGTCTACCATCAGATGTGCCCGGTAGCCCCCACCTCTGCCTCCTCTACGGCCTCCACGTCCACGGCCACGACCTCCAGGATGCCCTCTTCCACCTGTCTCTTTCTCTCTAGATGGCTTGGGGCACGCCCTGCTTAGGTGTCCCACTTCCCCACAGTTGTAGCACTTGCGGGTCTCCCCTTGTGCACCTGTCATACCTGAGCTCAAAGTAGCCAATGCTGATCGAGCACCTGGAGGGCCACTTGACTCGGAGTGCAGCCTCATGCGAGTCTCCTCCTGTATCATCGCAGATACTGCCTCATCCAACGTAGGGATCTTCGCTTGGGCTAGAAGGACTGATCTCCTCTGATCAAAGGCCGGGTTCAGGTGAGCCAAGAACTGCATCGTCCTCATCTGTGCATTGAACTCCCTGCTCTTGCATCCCGGATCACTGCAGCTCGACATAGGTGAGAAGTGATCAAGATCTTGCCACAGCTGCTCCAGCTCCATGGAGTACTCCTGAATAGATCTATCACCCTGCACCACTGCCTCTATGTCGCGCTAGATCTGAAATACTCTCATGTGGTTCTCAGCCCCAGCATAGGTCCTCTTCAGCTTCGCCCAGATATCCTCTACCTTTCGAATGCCATCCACTGATGAAGCAACCTTCGGAATCATGGAGTTCAATAGCCAGGTGTAGAGCAATGCATGTGTGGTCCTCCACTCATCTGCCTCAGCTCCGTCACTTCTCGGCTCCTCCTTGACTCCTGTTAGGTATCCGTCTAGCCTTCTCCCTACTAGAGCTGCCTCGACTCGACGAGACCAACTTAGGTACGTGGCTGGTCCGTCCAATTTCAGATCCACAGGAGGGAGATCGAGCTTCACAGACTGTGGATAACCCAATCCTGACCCCTCGCCCCTCGTGACACTCAGCTTCATCAGCTCCATCAGGGTCCTTACCTCCGTCGGTTCCAACTTCTTGATGATCTCCTCCATCTCTCAATCGTAAGATCCAAGTCTCGATCCTTGCCCACTCTCTTAGGCTGCTTTGCAGATCACACGTGACTTTCTTCTTTTTATTGATTAAATCTCGGCCCTTCAAGACATCGAGATCTCTATCTCTTCTTTGACCCAATCAACATAATACACATGAATCGCCAGGGAGCTGATTCAGTCGCTGTGTCTGTAGTGTCAGCCCTGTATATCAGATCGCCAGGGAGAGAAATCGCCAGGGAGGAAAGAACTTGCGGCAGAAGAGTATCACACCACAACTCGCGGTAGAAGAGTATCACAACAGGATGAGAGAACTTGCGGCAGAAGAAATCGCGCGGGAAGCGAGTCGCTCGGAAGCCAGTCGCGCCAGAAGAGAAATCGCGCGGAATCGCGCCAGAAGAGAAGGAATCGCCTGGTCGCCTGAGTGTTGTGGTGGCGACGGCGACAGCGGCGCCGGCGGCGCCAAGAGGAGACGACCGGCGGCTGAGGTATTAGTGGCTAACCCTAATTAGGTCTAATTAGGCTCTGATGCCAAAATGTTTAATTAGACTCTAAAAAACTATCTTATTGATTAATGACTTTGGCTTATATAAAGCCTTACAACGCACTCTTACAAATAACACCCTTGACTCTTCTATAATAACCTATTTTCCCATAGGCCCCTAGAAAACCCCAAAACTACATAAACATACAAATAATTCTCAACACCATCCGATAACTCAAAATAGGCTAAATGCCATTAAAATCCTTATTAAGCTGCCTTTATGCCATTATCTCTAATTTTCCTCAAATATAAAATAATTTAATTCGAAAATTCTTAAACTACCCCTGGCAGCAGAACCCTTAGAATAGACTGTTGTTTTTTGTTCGACACCCTTCTCCGTCGCAGCCCTGTTATCTTCTTATCCGACACCCTTCTACTCGAAATTGGTTTGTTCTACACCCTTCTCCATCGCAGCAGCAGCCCTTCTTATCTCAGAACGATGCTTCCGTTCTATGTTGTCCCCATTAACAGTGAATCCAAAAGAAAATAAAGTAATGGCAGAAAACTAGTAAATCTGAGATAGTAATGGATAAGTGGAAACAAATTAGATCGGTTCAAGCGACAGAGAGAAATCAATAAAAGATAATGGGGGAGGTTTAACAGCGGTTCAAGCAGATAATGACGAGCAAACAGGGTTTAGGTGGCGCCAGTGGAGACTCTGTGACTCTCCCGCCTCAGTGTACTCAATTAGTATCCTTTTCAAGAAGGAGGCCTTCAAAACCTCCTCCATGATCAACATGCTCTCCATCTCCTTCGGTGTTGCCATTGCGGCTTATGGTGAGGCCAGATTTCACGGCTGGGGTGTCACTCTCCAGCTCGCCGCTGTTGCCTTTGAGGCCACCCGGCTTGTGCTCATTCAGATCCTCCTTACCTCCAAGGGCATCTCTCTCAATCCCATTACCTCTCTCTACTATGTTGCACCGTGCTGCTTTGCATTCCTGCTGTTGCCGTGGTCATTCGTCGAGCTGCCTAGGCTCCATGCCGCAGCAAGCTTCAGCCCTAACGTGTTGTTTTTGGCACCAATTCACTCTGTGCATTTGCATTGAACTTGGTTGTGTTTTTGCTGGTCGGTAAGACATCAGCTTTGACCATGAACGTAGCTGGTGTTGTAAAGGACTGGCTCTTGATTGCCTTTTCATGGTCCGTAATTAGAGATATTGTTACTCCGGTGAACCTGTTCGGGTACGGAATTGCATTTCTCGGAGTGGCCTATTACAACCATGTCAAGCTTCAGGCACTCAAAGCAAAGGAGGCTCAGAAGAAGGCACAACAGGCAGATGAGGAGGCGGGGTCTCTCTTGTAAGAAAGGGATGGTGATAGGAAGTCGGACTCACAGGCTTGATCTGTCCTGATTGGTTAGTTACATTATCTTGGGACTTTAAGTCCCAGAGTAATAATTTGAGGCCAGTGGTGCCGAGAAGAAAGGAGAAAGGAGAAAAGAGAAAGGAGAGGGGTACTTTTGGTATTTTTGAAATAATTAATTTTTTAATTGAGGGAAATTTAAAATTAGGGATAATGGCATAAAGACAGAGTAATAAGGATTTTAATGGCATTTTGGCTATTTCCTGTTATCTAGTGGCATTTTGACAATTGGCCACTTATCTAGTGGCATGGAGACAAATTTCCCTATTTTGTATTATAAATCCTACGGAATATCCCGATTTAGGCCAATAACACTGCTACTCTGTGTGCCGATCTCTCAGGCGTTTTAAGATTGGTACAAAACAAAACTAATCCAGATTACTAAATTGCATAATTTATTGATCTCTGATACACTTATTAAGATTGGTAAAAAAGGAACTAAACTAGACTGTTAAATAAGGAATGTACCTGGCAAAACCCACCACGACAATGACCATGTCCAGAGCACTGGTTGATGCAACTGCACATGGTAGGTATCTCACAGAACCGCCCCCATGTGCAGTCATATTTACAATGACAGTTCTCTTTGATCCTCAATTTAGAAAAGTTGGCATGCCATGGGTCTATATTGCACCACCCAGGATTACTTGCATTACTACTGAAGACATTGTCAAAATCAACTTTAGTCCAATCTGTGAGTTCAGGATCACCAGGTTTGGCAGGTGGTCTAGAGAAGGAAACAAAATTAGATACATGCAGAAATTACAAAACTAGGAGCAAATAGAACGTCTATTGTGAAATGCGGTAGGAAGAGAAGAAAGAGTAAAGAGTGAATAAGGTGTGGTGATTACATGGTCTGAAAGCCACAATATTCTGCAACAGGGCGGTTTGGGAACTTTGTTCCCTCCCCACAAAAGCACATTGCGCGTGTCTTGTCACATTGTGCTGGACAGATAGAAACAAGCCATGGGCCGAATGGGTCGTCTTTAGAAGCAGGGTGGTTGCAGTCCAGTTGCAGAGCCACTTGGCACGCTTTCCCTGCAGAAAGTGAAAGTAGAATGAGCAACGAAGCAGTGAAATTAGAATGATTATAAATTAATAAAAAAACAAAGAGTACATATATAACTGACCAGCGAATCCGTGAAAACACCTGCAGTGTCCCAAATGGTGATTGCAGACGCCTTGTCGGGTGCAGTTGTTTGGGCAAGTCTGACCGCCTAAAACCTAAATTATTAAGTAGGAAGCAAGCAGGTCATCTGGGTTGTGTTTGTACTGTGGGTACGGATACTGGTAAAGTGGTAATGGTAGCAGAAATAGAACGGAAGAAGAAAGAATATGATATATGATATAATCTACCTCTGGTATGGGAAGAGGGGTAGAGTTGGAAGCACAGGCAGCGAGCCAAGCGCCGACGCGGGGCTTCCAAGGAGCGGCGCGGTAGGTGAGGGATCCGAGACTTAAACGACTAGCATCTGATGGGGGTTGCTGGGAGGAGAAGAAGAAGAGGTTGAGATCGAGCGGAGAAGAAGAAAAAGAAGGAAAGAGGCGGATGAGAGAAGCGGAGAGTGCGAGAGATATCACTGCAACGGCTAAGGGCCACGAACACACGCATGAGCGCCACCGCTGCATCGCCATCTCTGTCTCTCTCTCTCTCTCTCAAGTCAAAAGGGTAAAAGACAATATCAAACGCTAATCAAGCCGAACCGGACCCGGACCCGGACCCGACACGGACCGGACATTTTCATTTTCAATCGTCCTCTTGCTAGAGCCTAGAGGTGTACAATGATCGATCAATGAATTTTTATCAAAATTTCAACTCAATCCGATATAATAGAATTAGAATTTTTTTAATTAATCAATTCATAATTCAATCCAATTCATCTAACTTTTTATATACGAGTTTTTACGAATTATGCGGGTTATAATTTCGATTGTACATAAATAAAAATAATGACAAAAATGAAATAAAAATAATTTAATATTTAATGATTTATAGATTGTGTTGAACCTAGGCGGCCTAGGTTATGACAAATTTTCGATTTATGACAACTATAAGGACTTGTTTGCAAATTTTCACAACCTCAATTCCTAATAGCAATTGCTAAATAGATCAATACAATCAATTGGTATACATCTCTAACAACAATTTGCATCAATTTAATTGAGAGACTTTAATATCAATTTGACTTAAATAAATTCTAATTACGAAAGCTTATCTAATTAGAGCAATTCAACCAATTCAATTCTTCTCAATCAATTGTATAGCAAGTAAAGTAAATAGAGAAGATATAATAAACTGCAAACAAAGCAATCATGCACAAGAGACATCGATATGATAACGGAGTTCGACTATTGACGAACCTACGTCTCCGGAACTCCCGATCCTTCGACTTGGCAACGAGATCGAGTTGTTTCCACTAATCAACAAGAATATCTGTTACAAGCTTGAACTTGGTCTCTTTACACACAAAGATAAACAAGCCAAAAGATTCACAAAGGCGAAAGAGAAATATGAGAGAATGATCTCCTAAGCACACTCAAAGAAATTTGACTAATTTAGAGTTGATGAGCTTGAGAGATTTAGAGTAAGATCTAAATTTTTTAATGGAGAAAAATGGTTGCTATGTGATTTAGAATAATAGGTCAGGTCATTGGAAGAAGAGGCATCCCTTTCATATTTATATCGGGCAGGTTTAGGGTTTGAAAATGCAACAATTTGCTCGAACCATCACATGATGGTTGTCAACCGTCAGTGACGGTTGAGGTTTCAGTTCAAAAACGAGTCAAAACACTTTGTTCCAGAATCAACCGTCACACGATGGTTGTCAACCGTCACACGATGGTTTTTCCTGGAAATTTGGGCAGAAAATGGCTTCTGAACCGTCATTGACGATTGCCAACCGTCAATGACGGTTTGTGATGTTCGCGTAATCTTCAGTTCTTAAAACATCCATAATTTTTTATCTGTAGTTCCGATTGAGGTCATTTTCGAAGCGTTGGGAAGGTCGCGATGAGCTCTACACTTGTTCTCAATACATCATTAGAAATTTCTAATGTTTTCCTTCTCAAATTTTGCATTCAAGTTATAATATGATCTTGATGCTTGTTATTGATATATGCTTGCTCATATTTTGTCTAATGAGGAATCCCTAAAAGCAAGTTGAACTTGCTAATTGAGAATTTACTTAATTACAAGCAAAGGTCCAACATGGTATTTCCAAGTCGTATAGAGGAACCTCCAATATTTGACCAAACATGTTATACTTTTTCATCTTGGAGAATGTCAATGGAAATTTATTTCAAAGTAATTGAGGTTTGGCATGTGATAGAAAAATGATATGTATCAATTTATGAAAAAGAAACTACCAACTTGACCAAAAGTTCACAAAAAAATAGGAGCGATAATTACTATGCCATCAATGCATTACTCCATTTTGTTGATGAATCCATAATTGAAATAATTGATGAACTTGATAGTGCTTTTGAAATATGTAATGCTCTTGTAAATTGATATGATATCGATACCATTTCTAAAAGAACCAAGCTGACAAATATTGATTTGAATGTAGAATTTTCTAGTAAAGAAGGAGAAAAAGACAAATTACAAGTAATCGAAGAAGATAACATAAACACCACCAATGAGATAGTCTTGACGGCTTCACAAGAGACGGATCACACAAAGGACATGAAAGGTGAACCAAAGTGCTCAACTAGTAACATAGCAAGGTCAAAGAGGAAGGTGGTCGAACAAGGTGAAATGATGGGATGCTCTACTTTCACTAACCAAGCTAGTAAGGTATATCTAATCTCAAATTTATATTATAGAGAAAATGAACCTTCCATATCACAAATAAATAAAATCGAAAATACAATTGAGGAGTTAGTGAATGATTGTTGACATCAGAGAAATCATTATGAGGGATTAAAATGTAAACTTTGTGAACTTGAATTGAAATTGAAAGACTATGAGCTAAAACTACAAAAATTTGATGAATTAGAAAAGAAGTGTCAAACACAAATAAATGAAATTCGATTATTAAAAAAAGGTGGATACTTTAGAACAAGAAAACAAAATGTTAAAATCCTCTAATTCATTGAATAATACAACTAGATTTGATTTGAGTAAAATGTATGAGGGACAAAAGCCTCATGACAAAACGGGTCTTGGGTATAAGAAAATTTTGATTCCTTCGACATCAAACAATCCCCAATATGTTAAAGAGAGAGATAAACAAGTACAAATTCATAAAGACATAAATGCAAAATACCAAATGGTAAGAAATGCACCAAATTATGCATTAGGTATAGGTTTGCCAATAACAACAAGGCCAAAAATAAATTAGAACCAAATCAAAGGTATTTCTATCTAACATGGTCAAATGATTCATATCTAAGGAACAAATCGGTTGGAAATATGAAGTCAAAAATAAAAAAACATGTCCAATACGGTACTAAACTTTATGAAAGACCAAGGATTGTCATTCAACAATCAAACAAATCAAACAAACCTAATTTCACTTATTTATATGAACCTAAGAATCAAGTTAAGGATTTAAAAGTAGATTTTTAAACTTGAATTGTGAAGAAACATGAAAACATTCCCATAAGTGCATTTTGTAACTATTGTTGTAAAATGGGACATTTAATTAAGTGCAAGTTTAGAAAATCAAACAACAAATTAAATATTATTTGGGTTTCTAAGCTCAAGGTATAAGGATCAAAATGCATAATTCCACCATGAACTCAAATTGTCACACATTTAGGGGAGCTAAATAAATGAAATGTTATAATTGTTAATTTAATGCTATTGAGTTAAAATTCCAATACGGAATGTATTCTAAATCAAGTAGATTAAATTATCAAAGGTGAAAGATTAATTTGTATGCATCATCCATATTTATATAAACTTTGATCAATATAAAGAATTATGGTAAAATTGATTCATGTTAAATTGAATCCAAACATAAATAAAAGAATTAGAGTTTTTTTTAAAGAAGAAGTGCAAACTTAGAAAAGAAAAATAAAACTTTAAAATCATCTAGTACACTAAATAGAAGAATTAAGATGAGGTTGAGAAAAGCTTTAAAGGGACAAACACATATTTACGAATGCAAAACATGTGAAGTACACATGTGTTAAAAGCAACAAGAAGCATGATCATGCAAATTTAATATAAATACAACATTATGAATATTAAGGTAAGTCAAAGAGTGTTTAAAAGTCAACTCAAATTAAATTAATACTTGATTTGATTTCCTTTCAATATATATAGGCCACACACTTAGGGGAAGTTTTTTTTCAACTAATAAAATGCTATGATTGACAAATTGAGAATTTAATTTTAAATTTTATTGTTATACCTAAAATACTTAAAATAAATGATTTAATTGTGTTCTATAAAATGTCAATAATATTTGATAAATCTTATGTTGAGTCATATTGAACGAGTAGTAGTATAATAATCAAATTTCATTTCAAAATTATCATTTGTGTCTAAATTAGATATGCTATGAAATGATAATTAATAATCATTTGCCGTGTTGTTTATCTTGCAATCTATTATGTATCATTAACACTCAACAATATAGTATGAATTGGGCATGTTAAAACCAAACCAAGGCTATTAACCCTCAAATAGAGTCTCATGATCTTTTCTTGTTGATATTCGTACGAGGCTACTTATTGATATGCTTACTTGTCAAGTTGCTTATTTTGATTATGCTTATTATCTTCTTTCTTTATGATTATATGTGCATGAATTCAAAATAAGAAATTAATTGCGGAGGAGTTATTAATTTGAGGGGGAGCCCTTGATTATTACAAAACAACCTCATTGAAATAATTGTGCATATAATGAGGGGCAGCTTACACAAAATTTTCATGAAAAATTTCGTGCTCGATTTTAAAAAGGGGGAACTAATTCATTTTTCTTCCTACAACCTTTTGCACGATTTGCAAAAAGGGGGAGAAATAATATGTGCTGAAAATTATCAAAGCAAAATTTTAAACGTGCACATATATTATAGTTTTGCAAATCGACAAAAGGAAGAGATTGTTTTATTAAACAATTTCATCAGATTGTATTTAGAAATTAATTATTTAGTCTTGAATTCTTACAATGCAAAGTATATGCTGACTTTATATTGTAACTTATGAAATAGAAAAATACAACAACAACAACAACAACAAAGCCTTTGTTCCCAAATAAATTGGGGTAGGCTAGAAATGAAATCCAATCTAAAATGAAAATCAATATAATAATAGTAAAATAATAATAAAAATAACAGTATAAAAATGATAATAATAATGCTAATAATAATAATACACTATTCTACTAATCATAAATTTTGACTAGTATTCTACATCGTTAATTCTAGACTAAAGTCAAACAATAATAACACTACTTCTAAAATTTAGTTCGTCACGGTTCTGGTACGTGAATCGCTAACTTTCATGCACTCCTATCTGACGCCAACTCTTTGGAGACATTTCATGTCTTTAAGTCCCTTTTTATAGCTTCATCTCATGTTAATTTCGGTCTACCCCTACCTCTACCTATTCTTGTATTTTCGACGCAGCCTAAAACTCTACTACATACTGGTGCATCACAAAACTTCCATTGGATATGCCCATACCATCTCAAACGATGTTGAACAAGTTTTTCTTCAATCGGTGCAACCCGACCTTGTCACGTATATCGTCATTTCTAATGTGATCCCTTCTTGTATGCCCACATATCCACCATAACACATGCATATCTGTCACGCTCATCTTTTGTATGTGTTGCACTTTAGTAGCCCAACATTATGCTCCATACAACATTGCGGGTTTGATCGATGTCCTATAGAACTTGCCTTTCAACTTTTGTGGGACCTTCTTGTCGCATAGGATGCCAGATGTTTGTCGCCATTTTATCCAACCCGCTTTTATTCTATAACTAACATCTTCATCAATCTCACCATCACTCTGTAGCATGGATCCCAAATATCGAAAGGTGTTTCTTCTAGGCACTACTTGTCTATCTAAATTGACATCTTTATCTTATGATCGAACGCCACTGAACTCGCACTTCATATACCCGGTCTTAGTCCTACTAAGTCTAAAACCTTTGGATTTTAAAGTCTTCCTCCACAACTCTAATTTTCTATCCATCATACTTTACTTTCGTCAATTAGAACAACATCATCTGCAAAGAGCATGCACCAAGAAATATCGTCTTGTATATCTTTTGTGATCTCATCGATCACTAAGAAAAAAATGTAAGGGCTCAAGGATGACCCTTGATGTAATCATATCTTAATGGGAAAGTCCTCAGTATCGCTCTCACATGTTCTAACGCTAGTCACAACGTTGTCATACATATCCTTGATAAGGTTAACGTACTTTGTTGGGACTTTTTTTCTTTTCAAGTGCCCACCACATGACCTTCCTCGGTACTTTGTCATACACTTTCTCCAAGTCGATAAATATCATATGTAAATCCTTCTTCTGCTCTTTATATCTTTCCATCAGTTGTCTTGTCAAGAAAATCGCCTTCATAGTCGATCGTCCGGGCATAAAACCAAATTGTTTTTTCGTAACACTTGTCATCTTTCTTAAACGATGCTTAATCACTCTCTCCCAAAGCTTCATTGTATGTCTTATAAGCTTGATTCCTCTGTAATTAGTACAACTTTGAATATCTCCTTTATTCTTGAAGATAAGTACTAATATACTTCTTCTTCACTCGTCCGGCATTTTGTTTGACCGGAAGATATTGTTGAATAACTTAGTCAACCATACTACGCCTATGTCTCCAAGGCATCTCCATACATTGATCGGGATGTTATCAGGGCCTAAAGTCTTACCTACTTTCATTCTTTTCAAAGCCTCATTCACCTCCGTCTCTTGAATTCTTCGAACGAATCTCCTATTGGTGTCATCAAAAGAGTCATCTAGCTCAACCATAGTGCTTTTGTTCTCTCCATTGAACAACTGATCGAAGTATTTTTTCCATATGTTCTTGATCTCGTCGTCTTTCACCAAAAGTCTATTTGTCTCATCCTTGATGCATTTGACTTGGCTGAAATCTCTCATCTTTCTCTCGCGGAGTTTTGACAATCTTATATACGTCATTTTTGCCTTCCTTCGTACCTAGCTTAGGATATAGATCCTCATAAGCTCGACCCATTGCTTCACTCACAGCTTTCTTTGCATTCTTTTTGGTCATTTTATACTTATGTACGTCGTCTACACTCTTGTCATGATGCAAACACGTGTAGCAATTCTTCTTCTCCTTGATAGCTTTTGCACGTTCTCATTCCACCACCAAGTGTATTTAGGTTCACGTCTATTTCTCTTAGTCACTCTGAATACCTTTGTAGCTACCTTTCGAATACGAGTTGTCATCTTCTTCCACATGTTATTAGCATCGTAATCATCTTCGTTAAAGGTTCCTTCTTCGATCATCTTGTCCTTAAAGACATGTTGGGCATCTCCTTTGAGTTTCCACCATCTCGTCCTCAATATTTTGACGCCTTTGTCTTGTCGAGCGCGTATTTGAAAGCGAAAATCTGAGACCACAAGCTTGTGTTGTTGGACGACACACTCTCTAGGTATAACCTTACAATCTACGCATGCTCGTTTGTCCTCTCTTCTAGTAAGAACAAAATCAATCTGGCTCGAGTGTTGACCACTGCTGAAGGTAACTAAATGGAATTATCTCTTTCTAAAGAAGGTGTAAAACCCACTAATTTTGACAAATTTTTTTATATATATAAATAATTGTCAAGTTAGTGACAAAATTAATGATTAAACAAGATCTTATCTCAAATTTTGCATATGAAAAATGAGTAAAATTTAAAACATTCTTATTTAACAACTTATAGAAATTACATACGAGTTAAAGCTTTTAAATAAAATATATCAAGCTTGAAATACTAACTGGGACCATAAAGAATATGATATGAGGTACAATAAAAAAACTTACAATTTATTTATCAGAGTATAAAAGTTAAGATGACATAACTAAATTTACCCAATGTGTTTTGAATTTAACACAACCATTCTAAAATAACGATAATTTTCAAATGAACTAATTCATTTGTTGGCAACAAAAAAAATGCACAATTATCCAATTAATAAATTAATTAACCAATAAAAAATATATATAATATATATATATATATATATATATATATACAAGGACAATAAGATAAAATCTTATACTTACTAGATGTAGATCTGATTCGTTCATATTAAATCAACGGTCCAGATTAAAAGATGAAAAATACAGCGGAAGTAAGAGAAGGATCTTGCTCTTTTCGATCTGGACCGTTCAATATAAAACGGTCAGTTCAGATTTCAAGGAACAGAGCAGGCCTGCTATGCTCTGATTAAATACAACGCTCGATGTTATTTATATGATTCAGAGAGATTTTTTGTATTATTAATTTGGACTGTTGATCTTTTAATCTGACGGTTCAGATCAAATTTCATATTATTAATTTGTTCCTCGAATACGGTTTAAGATTTTTGTGGAACCATATCCTCTGCGCGCAGTTTTTGTGTTTACTCTGTGTGCAGTTAATTTGAACCGTCAAACTAAAGATCAACACTCCACGACACTGATTTGATCATGAGGGTCGTTGATTTTTAATCTGACGATCCAGATTAACCTCGCAGAGTGAGCACAAAAAAATGTGCCCTGAAAATTTAGTTTCAAATTTTGGTGAAACAAAATTCTTTGCGCACATCTTTTTACGAGCTCTCTGTACAGTTTAATATGAGCTGTCAGGATAAAGATTAATGACCCTATCAATAACGATCGAACGTTGATCTTTAATCTACAATTCCAGATTAAGGTGCAGAGAGAGAGCACAACAAAAATGCACGCGAAAGATACGGTTCCAGATTTTGTGATTGGAATCTGCTGCTCGTATTTGACACGAGCAGGGTCGTGCTCGGCTCGATCCGACCGCCACGAATGACTGTAATTTGATTCAGAGACAAATACTTTGATCGTTAAATGCATTTTAAACGATCCAGATCGAAACAACGGACTATACGATTTGGATCCCAGATTTTGGTAGGGTTTTAGACTTTGATCAATGGAAATGGAATGGAGAGCGATTTAAAGAAAGAAATAAGGGATTTTGGTGGGAATCGCACCTGGATCTAACCCTTCTCCCTTCCCTCTTCCCCCTCTTCCCTTGTTATCGAAATTCAAAACGAAAACCGCGAGCGAGGAGCGGCGCATTTGAAAATACAGCGAGCAAGCGAGCCAGAATGGAATCTCCAGGCGCAGAGGCAGGGGCAGGGGCTTACGAGAAGTTGAGGGAGGCGACGATCAAGGCGAACATGGAGAGAATGAGGAGCCTCAACCTCCTCCCTCTCTCGCGCGATGTCAACGCTGCTTTCACCACAAAACCCAAACCCAAAAATCCCCATGGTTCCAAGAAGATAGTGCGTCATCTCAACCCTCCCTCGCCTCCTAGGCGCTCCTCCAGGTATTCATATTATATATCACCATCATATGCAAATACAAACATCTTTCATACCAGTCCAACAGAACTTAACTGAACTTCTCAAACTCCTCCTGTGGTCTAACAGAAGAAACATATTCTAGACCAGGAAAGATGATTTTTTACTGTAGCAGACAAAATCACTTCATATGTAACAACATTTTATTTGCCTGGTATGCAAAAAGGTTGCAAAATGTGGATCCAGTTAACTACACGGAACCCCGTACGAAGAAAACCCGTGAACTGGGCCAGTCCAATGCAATTCTGATCAGAGAAGGAGAGACAGAAGAGTTTTACACTCAAGAGCATGCGACATTGCTCGGTTCACACAAGGCGCCTTGGACTCTGTTTGAAAGTGGACGCGACAAGGACGACAAACGTATTTATGATCAAGTCAAGGGGAAATCTTGTCATCAATGCAGGTATGCCATTTTTCAACCGTGGTTCCTATTTTGGGGATGAAATCATGCATAAGTTGTAATATATATGTGTCTCATTTGCATGAATGCCGCTTAATTTGACTACATTGAGGCTAAGTAATTTCTTTTCTTTTCTTTTTTGTTTTCAGGCAGAAGACCATGGGTTATCGAACCAGCTGTTGCAAATGTCGCCTCATGCGGGGTCAATTCTGTGGAGACTGTCTTTATATGAGGTGTGCTGTGAGTTGAATTATTTACAGCCTAGTGAAGCAACTTAGTTTACCAGCCTACAGATACATACTGATTTGATGTTGGCCCTATTCAATTGTTTTAGCTGCCCACTTTTAATTAGCTTATTTTGGAAGCTTCTACAATATATTTCAAACATACTATATTGATACTGTAATATTGCAATATATACAGATATGGTGAAAATGTTCTAGAAGCCATTAAGAACCCTGACTGGATTTGTCCACCATGCCGTGACATATGCAATTGCAGCAACTGTAGAATAAAGAAAGGATGGACCCCGACGGGTAATCTCTACAGGAAGGTAATTGTTTTCTTATTCTTAGTTTTCCATGGTCACTTGCTGAATTAGTAGTATATGTACCACATAAACTTCGGAGATGTCATAAATAACATAAATGCCCCTGGAGAGCTTCAGATGTCTTCTCAAGTCCCAAGGAATCGCAGGTTGTATCAGAAATGCCGCCATCTTCTTTTAAGATAAAAAAAACTACCTCATTTCATGTATCGTTGTTTTGAAAATGCGGGACAGTGAGTGGCTTGGCTTGGGTATTCTAAAATTGCATCATCTTTGTGTATCACGGCATATATCCTTGCAAAACACATGTATTGTATATATGGTATACCCTACATGATCATAAACGTTTGACAAATGCCTCTGTAAATAATAATGAAATGTGGTCAATTTGTCTTACTTTATCTTGTATTTACAGTAATCTGTTTTTTGGAATGCATGTTAAAAAAATAATTGTGTACTCTTGAAGATAATTAGCATAATAGTTAGAATTATTATAATATTTTAGAGACATTTTCTGGGGCACTCATGACTTTTTGGAGTTTTTGCAGGGGTACAAATGAATCACTTTAAAGAATTTGAGAAGGATGTGACATTTACATATTACAAATTTCTTATAATATTTCTTCTTCTATAGTAGTAGCCTGATAGGTTTCATCTTTCAAATATTTCCATAGTTGTTAATTTATCTCGATTACAAATGCAGGTTGTGAGTCTTGGATACACATCAGTGGCACATTATCTTATTCAAACTCGCCAGAAGCTACCAAGTTCAGAGCAGGCATCTTCTTTTGAAATTGAAGCTGCCATGTCAGAAGGCACAGAAGCTGCAAAAGAAAACAAGCAAAAACGTGGAATTATAGCAGAGAAAAGTGACGAGGGTAGTGCTACGAATGATGGAGGAACTAGGGGTAAGCGTCGTCTGGTTAAAAGCGCGAGAAAAGGAGAGGGACATTCTGGTAATACCTACTCTGGTGCCATTGCTGCTACCAATGATGGAGAAAACAAGGGGAAGAGTCGTCGGGTTAAAAGAGGGGGGAAAGGAGAGGAGCATTCTGGTAATACCTCTCCTGGCCCCATTGCTGCTAGGCTGAGGAGACGTCATTATGGTATTTAAGGTAGGTGAGGAGTTGGTGACATGAGGGTGTAGTGTTGTGTTCACCCTTCTATTCTGCAATTTAGTTAAATACTACACTAGGTTGTTTTGTTTTGTGGGAATATAGATAAATATGGGGTTGGTGTTTTGACTAACAAAGAAAACAATGTTGGGGGCGAAATTGACAAGAACAGATAGACGGGTAAGCACTAAGCAGCTTTTTGGGATTTGTAGAAAGGGGGTTGGTCTCTTACTCTCTTTCCTTCTGAAATGAAGTGGAAGAGCAATGTTGATGAATTTCTTTTGCTGTGTTGGACTTGGATCTGCAATCTTTGTTTGTTGCTAAGTGAAGTGCTAATATTAATTATTATTATTATATGGGCCGTGTAAATTGGGCTGAACAATGGTGCCGGTGTTGCTCCTTCATTCATTCATTCATCTCGTGTTTAATTCCTTCATTCATTCTACAAAGACAAAAGTGCATGTCATGTCACTGATGTCAGCATGAGCTGATGTGCATGACAGCATGAGCGGTTTCTTCGGTGGTATGGAGAAGCTCAGCACCACACAAAAACATGACTTATTTGGATTTGCAAAAGGCCGAGGAATTAAAGCTGCTTTTAATTCTGATATCGACACCCAATTTCCTATGATTTCAACTTCTTACCAACCCCACCAATTTATTTATTTCTCCTTTTCCTCTATTTTCCAAATTTCCAAATTTGTTGTATATATGTACAGATATACTCATAACAAGCAACAAACAAACGTTCGTATCTACTGCGATGAGATTTCTTTTTCCCGTGTAAGAGCGAAAGGGGGAACCATAGATTTTATGTTGGAATCATATACGAAGCACCTAGCTGTTTCCATATAACCACTATTCCACTCCTTAATAGTTAATACCATGACAATTCTTTCTATACATATATTTAGCACCACAAAATCAATTACCTTAAAGAAAACAAGGACAGAAAAGTAAAAAAAAAAAAGAGCAAAAGCAATCTAGTCTATCCATAAAAAAGTAGCAATATTAATTATACAAAATTAAAAAACCTAATAATACAAACATGATCAAAGTACCGAAAGTAATGCCGGCAAGTCCGGTGCAACGAGCTGATGACGTGGGAGGTGGCGGAGGGTTCTTGTAGTAAAAAGGGAACCATGGTAGTATAGGGTTAGGTGGAGGCGGTGCCAAGTACGTGTAAGAAGGCGGAGAGAAATAATAGTTGGGCATGGAACCTGGAGGCGGAGGGGCATAATAGTTATTCACGTCCCCGGGGTTCATTCCGAGCGGGGGTGGAGGCGGATACGGGTTCAACGAATCTGGCAATTGGGGATACGGTGGTGGGTAGCTGTTAACGGCACCTGTAGGCGGCGGTAAGCATGGGTAGGGACACACTAGAGGTGAATTTTGGGTGATGCAACGAGGAAAAAACGTGCATATGAGGAGGAGAAGAAGAAGAAGAGCGGCTTTGAAGATTGGCATTTGATTGTAGAAGAGGCCACAGAGGGAGAGAGACAAAGGCAGTGTTGGTGTGATTATTATTGTAATGCTGTTTGGTGGAGGTGAGTGTTATGGTATTAATTAATGAATGAATGAATTAATAACTTAATTAGAAGATACGGACGGATCATCTCATATTCTCATTGATTGATTGGTGGGGAGACAAATTCATGTCATGAGCAAAAGAGCGAACACACTTACACACACATATCTCCTTATAGAATTTTCATGCATAGCTATTATGTCGCAATTGTTATAGGAATGGTTATAGGAATGGCCACATCTGATCTCACCGCTACTCTGATGCTCATATCTCTCTTCCCCCTAACCCTCTTCTTCGAAAGCTAATTGTTGAGATACTTGTCAAATTGCAAATTAAACTTGGGAAAAAATCGATTGATTTTTTAGAGAACGGTTCACAACTAGCTTGTAGTTCAATTGATTTTGAAAGTTAGAAATTCTTATATCAACTAGCCTTTTCTGTAATATATATATATATATATATATTATGTAGTGCCTTGTTTAGTAATTTCTAAGTATTACTTGATGCAATATTTTGACTAAAAATATGTGAATGCAACTGTATACAAATAGCAAAGGCATTTGAGGCCGTAGAAGTGATAGTTGTTGATGTATTAGACGAGAAACTAACCAATGCTAATTACTTGGTGCAACACACACTGTTAATGCTAAAAACGATGATGCTGTAGAGAGGATTGTCGACGCCCTTTTCCGCACTCTGCTTTCTCTTCCCGGAGGCATTTTTTTGGAAAAAAAGGACATGTCATCTCAAACGAGCGTGATTTTTTTTTGCATGACTTGAGTGCACACAATTTTTTTGGAAAAAAGAAGGACATGTCATCTCAAAAGATCAATGATGTCTTGGGTTTCTAAATTCTAGTCAGACGCAAGTTTCAGTAATTATTTACATGATGCATTATTTCAGTCCTCAATATTCATGATTCTCAAGTGATTAGAGATATACTTAATGGCACAAGGTGATTCTTTTAAAACGATTGTATACTTTATTTGAAAGCGTCAATATTCAATCCTTTTATAATAGTCCTTTTGAAAATACTACTAACTAGAGTTTTATACTATTTTTCTCCAATTAATGTCTCTTTTGGTTGTTCATTTATTTGTGCTTTTTTTTATTCATTGCGCGTAGGCTTACAACACACACATCCACAAAGAAATTAGAAAACAAACTTGAAAAATCTCCCTAAAATAGCCTTTGTCGAGGCTTAAACTCCAGACTCTTCCCGGTGGAGGTTTTGTTCTAATTTGGACATGTATTTAATTTCACAAGGATGTGTTTTCCCTCATGATGTGGATTTTATTTCATATCTATCTTTTTACTTTCTTGAAAAATATATTTTGTTTCATGAAAAAAGGGGGGAGAGTTTAGATATCATATTTTTATGGTTATGATTTATGATCAATGTTTGTGTTTGAAGTATTTGAACATTATATAATTTCACATTTTTATGCACAATGAGATATATGCAAGATTTTGTTTTATTTTCTTCTTGCACAAGAAAACAAAGTTTTTTTATTTGTAAAATGTCCGTCAATTCGCGCATTGATCCCATCAGCGACACATACTGGACGCGTTCAGTCGAGTTTCGACGAAAAATTATTCTACTTATTGTGCATGTTATTTTGCTTATTATGCGTGTTATTTTTGTTAATGTGCATCTAATAACATGTATAATAGTACAAATAATGTACATAAGAACTTAATTAATTTGAATTGTGCATGTGAATCGTATTATTATGTATGTTAATTATTTATTGCATGTTATTTGTATTATTATGCATTTGACAATATCTATATTCAGAATTTTATTATAAATGTTAATTATATTAGATGAATGTGTTATTACGTAAGTTATTCATATTATTTTGCATGTTAATTACATGCAAAATAATAAAAAGAATATGCATAATAACTAGAACAATTTTCAAAATGAATGCAGCTAGATTCGTCCAATCAGCATCGATGAACGTATCAAACTCCGTTTTCAGTTGAGCGTCCAATCTTTTATTATACTTGTAATTGTGAAATTGTTATCAACCAAAATGTTGTTCTCGGGGAAATGTGAAGTAGGTTTCTATGACAACTGATTGTCATTGTCGAGTGATCTTTCTTATTAAACTATTTATTATTGCGAGCTTTCTAACTATAGTCTTTTTTTTAACAAAGACTCATAACTATTGATCTACATTTTTAGATGCCTCTAGCCAAAAATAAATCTACATATATTGATAAAATGATGAAATTCACAATCAAATGTGCTAAATGTGCAGTCTTTTTGTAGTTATAACTTTGTAATATACTAAAGACTATATGTTCTCATTTTTTTTCTCAAGTGCCCAATTTTCAACAACACTTGTATCCTGCTCAACAAAACAAAATATCCATCAAAGGAGTAATTGACTAATATTTTGATATTATTTCATAGTAAAAAAAATCCTGCTCATCAGAAACAAGATGTCAATCAAAAGGGAGAAGGTGAAAGAATAAAGCTCAGCAGAAACAAATTCAAAATGTCATAATTTCCCCACATCACAAGGCAGATTATTTGGTACTGATAAATATTACAATTGCAATGGATATGAAATCAAAATGAAGATGAATGATACAAATAAAGAACAAAATGTGTCTCCTGTGTTTCAAGTATAATATCAACAAGCTCAAGTCATTTCCAACAAATTTTCTCCTTCACATGTTACCGTCTGGTCCACTACTAAGTTTTCTCCTGCACATGTTTCAGTCCCTAGCTTTTGAGAGAAAGAAAAGAAAGCCAATAAAAGAAGGAAAGACAAAAAACAAAGAAAAAAGAACAAAAAAAATTAGGAGCTAATATAACTACATGCCTAACACAAAAACCAACAATTAGGAGTCTACTACCTCATCAAACCAAAATTCCAATGTTCACATATAATTGGGCTTATATCCTCACAATCTCTTGTTCTAGTACCAAAATGCAAAATCTTTTCACATATAAAAAAAAACTTAAACAAGGATCACATAGCTTGAAATACTTGATCAAAAGGACAAAAACATGCCTACTCTGAAATACCTCTATAGGCATCATTCTTAGCAGTCCTGGGACTAATAAATGCAAGAACAACAACTCCACCAAGAGCAGCAAGAAGAATTCCAAGTGAATTAATTAAATATGCCTCAGTACAGAAGTGGGATATCATCTTTGCACCCTGCATAAAAGTTGCCTTTTCTAAAAGACCAGTGATTGAGGTTGCAACTGCCAGCACATAGATATATCCACCAACAAAAACATGCCATGTTAGCACAAAGGCCCGACTGTTTCTGGATCCACCAGGGTACCAGAAGGTTATGAACCCAACACCCCACTGTAGGAAGAGAAAGTGGGAAAACAAATGTATAATTAGTTTCAGAAGGATATCTTTGACTATAGTTAGACTATGGTTGTTTACTTTTAATCCCCAGGAACCTATTTGGTAACAATTATTCATTTCAAATAACACCAGCTAGTCTGTGGTTATGCTCTTAATACCGCAAGGGAACATGCCATTTCCGTAGATTAGCAAAAATGCTGCAGCAAAGAAATAAAATATGGAAATAAAAAAGAATAGTACTGCCAAACAGGGGCGGATGTAGGATTTTTGGTTAGCAGGATGCAGTTATCGGATTGCAATTATTTATTGGGTTCAAATTCAATAACTAATCGGATTTTTCTTTTTTGTTCTGTTAATTACGGATTTGCAGAGCCAGTCCACAGAGGGGGTCAAATTGCATTTGAACCCAATAATTACTACTGTTTTTCAAAATCAAGAGAGGGTCAGCTGACACCCTCCCCCCTCCCCGGCTATACATGCATCTGCTACTGGTGCCAAAAACAAAAAGCTAATATCATTCGGTGCAGACGTGCAGTATTGGTACAAAACTTGAAACTAATTTAGTAAAATTATAGCAACTTAAAATTAGCACACACACAGATGCATACACACAGACCTGAATGGCAAATAGGAAGAGGCAAAGCAGGCCAAGCCAAGAATGAAGGCTATAAAAGTTGTCGATTCCTCTTTCATTGTGAAATTTCAAGGCAGCCCAAGTTCCAATTAGTCCCATAATCAAGGCCACCAATTGCAAAGTTAAGTGCACAAATTTCTTGAAATTTTTGGTTCCTGACAAAGTCTTGTATGCTAATATAGCTGTATAAAATCAATTACAATTTTGTAAGCTTCCATGAAGAAATCACATAAATGCAATATTACTATTTGAATAGAATCAACATATGCACACTGGGAATACATTGGTAATTCATAAGACAAGAAAGTAATTATTTATCTCAACTCCTAACATAAATATCTAAATGGAAATATATGCCAGGAAAAGATAGACAGTTAATGTAAATGGTAAAACTAATCTTAATTTAATTTAGCAACAACAGGGAGTAACATTAATCAAAATTGATGTATAATTAAAATGGCATAGTATAAATTTAGATTTAGCCGAATTCTTAAATATCTGTTCACTTTGGAAACAATTGGGATTTAGACTTAAAATGCCTTATTTATTAACAAAAAAGTAGCTTGACCACATCAGCATTTATGGTGGGTGGAGGGTAAAAAAAAAGAATTAACGAAAGATTTCCTTAGTGACTTGTCTTGATTCTAGGTTGTTTCACTCAAAATTTTAATTTTAGGTAGTTTTCTGATTGGCAACTACTATAAATTCTAGAAACTAACCCAAAATTATTTGCAATTCAAGAAGTTATGAAAAAAATAATAATAATAAAGACACGTGCTCTCATTTGAGGAAATGCCCTGTGCCTTTAATTATCTTTCTTCAACATTCTAGAAACCAATTTGCATAAATCCCACCAAGTCTCAATGACTACTACACTTTAGAACTACAATTGTCACTATAAAGTATAAACCCTAGAATTGCCTTGCGTTAGAGGTTTCAAAAGTTGTGTATCATGCAAGTGATGGTATGGAAAGGAAATTCAATCTCAAAGGCCTTAGTTTTAATTAAATTTTGATTAGGATATAATCTTTTCGGTCGATGATTTTACTGAAAGTTCCCGAGAAGGTAGCAAGAATCGTTCAAATTAAAAGCGTAGGGAGCTATTGACTCGAATGAAATGTTTTACGGCTATTTAGACCAACCAAAACAAACTTAAGTTGTCATTGGAAATCTTTTCAATAAGAGTAACAAAATTTCTGAGATATAAACAGACCTGTACCACTCTGTAACAAAATCTGATGTCATAATAGTTTTGTGGAAATCATTCTCATGAGCCATGTGTAAAGATCTTTTCAGCAATTTACATAACTTGTACGTAACAGTTAAAACAGATGGGAAAAGTGCTTTTCAAGAAGCACCTAAGACAAGCTTTATCTACTCTCTTTAAAATTGTAATCTTTCCAAGTGTTTTAATTTAAAAGGTTTGTGAGGATTAACAGGAAAAGGACACAAACCTTCGCCCTGGATTAGTAGAAATCCAATCACCATTAGCACAGGATGGACCTAAAAATATAAGAAATGTATATGAAAAAAAATCAGATGTGCCACATATTTCATACCATCCCACCATGTTATGATTAATCTAGCAGAAAAATATGAGATAATTGAGACTTTGAGAGAGATATAGATAAAGCCCAATCTGAATAGCCACATTTTACCCTGTTTGTTGAGATAAAATCATTTGTTCACGTAAAGTGCAAAGGACCAATTATAATTTTGTCCCTTCCTTAGAGATAATCTTAAGAGATTTTAACAGAAAAACAAGCAATCTCACTTTGTCACCTATTTAATGCCTTGGCATCAGTCCATCTGAGAGAGAGGGGGAAGAGAGGGAGAAAATTAGAGGAAAAAAAAAGAGGGAGGAGGTGTTCAAGGGATCAAACAAGGTATGTTTAAGATTTCTAGCTTCACATCGATAGTCATGATTTCAAACTAAAATTCATCTTAACAGCCAACTGAGTTAAATCAAAGAGGAGTACACTGGGAATTACATCATCATACAAATATGGTATGGCGTGATCTCAAATTATGAATATTAATAGATTTGAGAAATCCCGCAAATAATACTTGCGGACAAGTGAAAGCGAAAGGAACATAATTTTCAGCAATTGTAGCCATCAAGGAAGTGTATATTCTTTATGCCATTTAGAAATATACTTTTTAATATTGCCGCACTAACAAAATCAAACAGGAATTTGTTGAGCTTTTCTCAAGAACAGTGTTAAACTGGAACTTTACTCCTAAAGATGAACAAAAGGAGAACTGTACTGGTCGAAAAATGTCAAAAATCTATGCTAATGTTTGCATTGATTTGTTACAGTTATAAAGAACTTGATATTTCAATTAAAAAATGGCACATTGCACAGAAGTGGCACCAGCAGAGAAAACACCCGATGGTCAACATCCGCCAATTTACTGCCCAATACCGATAAAAAAGAATGCAATCGAGGAGAATACCTTTCAGGTACTTACACCTATACATGTTTCAGATTAATACTTTTCTTATGAACCGTTCCAAATATTTTCTTGAAGACCTATGATAAAAAAACAGCATAGCATCATAATTCCTATTACATTGGCAGGATACTGAAGAAATGGGCCCAGGTTTCTTTTGTGGATCACCCCCAGATAGACCCTACAACCCGCACATCCCAGTAATTCTGCCCCCTTCATTTTTTATAAATTTACTGCCTCGTGAATTTTTACTTGAAGTTGGGGCGGCCTCTTCTGCTACAGAAACCTCCAACCTGAAGGTGGATAGTGTTACAGTGAGAGGGAAAGAGGTTAATTGAGGCCAGGCGCTTTTGTGGAAGTGTTGGTTGGTTTATGGTGTGGCAAACTCTTCTGGTTTCTATGGTGTGCAAACAGTTGTGTTATAATTGCTGGTAGAATAATGAAAATTTGAACTAGTACCTGTAATGAAAACTTATGCGCGGAAGTTGATGGTTGGTAAATGCTCGTGTACTTAACAAATTGGATTTGTGAAATTTGGTTGTTAATATTTTGCAATTGCAATGATGTTCTTTTGAGTGAAGAAGTGCAGTTTACAGGAACAAAAGTGGAGAGATGCCCTTAGTTCTTAGCAGCAGGATTACTTAATAAGGAGAAGGAAGTAGAAGTAGAATTAGAAATAGATTATAGGTATTACATTGAAAATGAGAAGCTTGTTGTCGTCGGAGGAGAGAGCGAGGCCGCCGCGGAAATGGATGCACCAGATCAAGACCTCCGCCGCGACGAGGGCTCCGATCGTCCGGATCAGCCCCACGATCGGGAATCTAACGGCGGGCAGCATCGTCATCTCTCTCTCTCTGTGCTTCACAGTTTCGTCCTTTTTTTATTCAAAAAGAAAAGAGAGAAAAGAGAAACTATGCTACTGGCAGCTTGCGTCGTCCTCGTTTAATCGCGTTGCAGTTGACAACTTGACACTGTGCCAGCCTGTGGTCAGATCATTGATCAGTGGCCAGTGGGCGGAAAGATGAGATTTTAAGGTATTAAAAGTATTTTTTTATAATAGGACTTGGGCTTACACAACCGTGTATGGGCCAGTTGGCCCTACACTCTGAGAAAATTTTGTTCTGCAATGAATTACAAAAAAAAGCTTAGTCAACTATGGTCAGAACCTTGAATCATAGGATGATAGGAGGTGATTTCAACTGTATAAGAAATGTGAGTGAAAAAAGCAGTCTATTTTGCCTACACTAACATGAAAGCATTTAATAAATGAATAAAGGATAATGATTTGCTTGACTTTAGAGCACCAAACAGAAAATTCACATGATCAAGCAGTAAAAGAAGCAAACAATTAGCATGTTTGTTAATTTAGAGTGGAGACAATGTTATATTATAATGTTGTCTCTATAGGATTGGTTAGACAAACTTATATACTGAATGTAAGTCTTTATACTCAAATTTCATAGTTTTTATACTATTGGACTGGATTAATTATAATAAATATTGAGTGTCAAGTTTTCATTTCTCAAGACATGTAGTATTTATTTGTAATTTCTTTGTTAATTATATACTGCAATGAATACTGTATCATGAAAGTCTTTATAATTAACATTCGAAGTCTTTATACTTTTGACAGTCTTCATTTCTTAGAGAATGTACACATAAAACTTTATTTGGCAGTCTATATTTTAACATGGAAGTCTTTAATTAAATGTTACAAGTCTTTATACTGTATCACTAACTGTTTTGTCGCGTAGCGGAAGACGCGAGAGAGGGACAGGAAGTAGGAGATGATATATTAACTCTAATAGTTAATCTCATCTCTATCTTTTTCTGTTCCATCAGTTTTCCATCAAAAACTCAGTGTATAAGAAAGAAAGGGCCGAAAATGGTTTGGTTTTGTGTTTTGTGTTTTGTGTTTCCAGAAACTTCAGAATCAGCCCACAGGCGACAGCCGACAGCCGACAGAGCAACTGTGTAGATTAGCACCCTCACCCCTGCTCGTGCAACGAATTTCATATGCCTATTGAAAATATTTATACAACGAATTTCATATTGATATGGTCTATTCACCTAAACTTTTAGATAATTCTGCTTGATTAAACAAACAAAAAACAAACCCTTTGTCCATTAAGGTAGGACATTGGATTTCATTTCTATATAATTCAAGAGAATTTTTATATTATTAATTTGAATCGTCGATCTTCAATCTAACAATTCAGAACAAAAATTCTCTCATCTATGAAACAAAAAATTCCGCAGAGGATTTCGTTTAGCCTTGCTCATTGCATGTTTCAACAGTCGATGCAGTATATAAACAAAATGTGGATACAATAATAGCAACAATTCAATTTCGGCAATAGACAAATTGAAATGTGTAAACATCAACACCATACAATGCAGTTTATAAAAGGTATGATGGCAATTGAATTTTGCAACTGAAATTAATTCTAGACTAAAAAAGAAATAGGACCATAATTTACACATGTAACAGAGCCACAGAGCCTCTTTAACTTCAATATCTAATAGAGAAGCAAACCCCTTTTTATCTAGCAATCGTTCGAATAACTAAACAGCTTTACTAAGTTACAAGACACCTGAGGGTTTGTACATCAGAAAGACGGGAATATATAATACACCATTATCAACTAAACCCCTCAATAAGGAGTTGCAAATGAAAATTTTGAACAGTGGGTTCGCAAGGGGTATATGAGAAGCAGCAGCTTTCAGCTGTCAACAGCATGGTCCGGGCCCACTTCAGCAGGCTTGGCCAAACCATTATTCATTCTGGCACGTGCCTCTGCAAACATTCTCTGTTGCGCTGCCACGGCCTCCTCTTCAGACATTTCAACGCCACTAAATTTACTTCCCTTGGGCGAATCCTATATTTACGAAAACAACAGATAACAAATAGAGTATTGAGGGGGTTACAATGTCTATTTCATAACATTGTACAACATGAACAATTTAATTGCTTTATCTATTAAAAGAATACATCTCATTCTTTTTTTTCAAATGAATTCTAGCATCAGGTGAAGTCATTTCACCAAACAGTGTGGCCATGGTATTTTAACTATTGCTAGTGCCATCAGGAACAAGTTGCTAATAATGCTATTTTCCAAAGAACTAATCATTGTAAACTGTTCAGTTAGAAGAAGAAAAAAACAGTTCATGTAAGGAGAAAAAAGGACAAAAATAGGTCCATTGGGATGCATACCAAGGTGTCCAACTTATGCTGCTCATATGCAGCATAAACCTCCTCTATATACTCACCAAAACCAAGCACCTGAAACGATTAAAAAAATATATATGTATATCAAGAAGCTCAAAAATAAACTTTTCTACTTGAAAATTAAACTTTAAACAGATGCAGAAGAGATTGAAAATAGGTACCTCAAGAGCTTTAAGAACGTGTTCTGGTGCAATAGTTTTCTTGTCCTCTTTGTTGCACACATCATTCGACTCAGATGACAACAGGTTAATGAACTCTGCACAGAAAGAGTTGGTGGAAATGTCAGAGCCAAGAACTTCATCTTAAACTAAACAAACCTATTTAACGGGTTTTCTTGAGCTAAATCCTGACATAAGAACGCGTGCAGTTAGCTGCTTTAATAGAACTACATTGACAATTAATTGATATTAAAAATATAACAACACACCTACACAGCATTCAACGAGAAGATCCTGTGTATCTCTTGCCACACGAACATCTGGAGGCAACATCTCCTTTATTATCTTACACATTGTTGCTGCAGAGAGAGAGATATAGAGAATTTTAGAAGTTTTAATGGAGACTTGTTCAAGGGCATCAATAGAGTATGTTAAATTGACTTTCACAAACTTATTTTACGCTAAGGACTTTGCTCCAGGGTACCTTTCTGTTCTTCTCAGAGAACGGATATTGACAACTAAACAAGTATTGAGGTCATATTTCGACTGATTTTGAGGGGGCTTTATGCAATCAAACAAGTATTTTGTTAAAAAAAAACCTACATTAAAAAATAAAAAGAAAAAATGGCCACATTTTTAGTAAAGTTTTTGCTTAGAAAATGCCCGGAATTGTGTCTTGCTCAAAATAGTCAAGTTTAAATTAAAAACAAAGGACAAATACGCTTAATATAATAACCAAACTAAAAATCACAGCCTTATTAAGGATTTCATTTCAAACGAAAAAAAAATAGAAGAGAAGAAAGAACAATTATCTTGGGGCATTTATGCAAATTATTGGTTTTGAGGATATGAAGTTGTAGTTGCATTGAAAGCTAAAAGTTGGAACAAGGTGATAAGTGTTTACAATCGAGCGATTGATAAGTGTTACAATAAAAAAAAAAGGAGATGAAATCCAGAATAACAAGCAAGGAAATCACGCATACAGTAAATTAAAATAAAATAAAATAAAAGGGTGAAGCTTGTTCTTACATTTAGGAAGGGAGACGTCCTCCTTGGATTTCCCCACGATATCCATCGGATCCATTTCACGCAGCCACCAAAACAGAACTCCAGATCTCAATCTGTTAAAACTAAAGCGAGACTTGAATCGCCAAGAGCAAAATTAGGTGAGGATCTGGGGCGAGCTGAGGGGGTTCGAATTCGATTAACCAGCAATCGAATCGAGGAGCAATCGTGCAAATCCGGAGAGCTAAAGAGAAAAGCTAATAAAAGGGCGATTCCACAAAATTAGGGCAAGATTAGGAGAGAGAAACGAAGGGTCAAGCGTAAGTCTTGCTGAAAAATCGGGTGTCGGGTAGCGCCGTAGCGGTTACCTCTGCTGAAAAATTCGTGTTAAACTCGATCCGATCAGACCGACACCTTGATCCACATTAATCCGCAGTAAATTTGTCTTTAATCCGTCATTAATCTCGTCATTGATCCATGAAGCCCTCTAACCCATGGGCCCAAAGTTAATTAAACTCGGTGAGAGGAAATGAGTAACAACTATCAACACAACCACACCCTACTGAGAAATATGTACTTGCTGTTTTTTTAGTAAGTACCAACACAACCTCACCCTCCTGAGAAATATATACTTCTTTTGTTTTCTAGCTAGAAACCAGAGGTGCAGAAAATCAAAAGTAATTTGTTTAGAAAGTAAAAAATAATCTCACAGAAATTAAAAGAATTAAAATACCATAGCTTCAGGAACTAGAAGACTACTCCCAAGTTGGATTAGAATTATTATAAATCATAATCCCGCTGTCATGTTTGATTACCCATCTCGTTTCCACAATCTCTCCAGTCATCTCCCCAATTGATCTAACCTAACGACAGTAAAGCATATCAGTATAAATAGTGATTTCCTCAATATTCCAAAATTACCAATCAAACACACATACTGATAATCAAGCAAAAGAATTTAGCAGGAAAATCATAAATCAACCAATGCTAGAGTCGTTCTTATTCCATTTACTGTCTATTTGATCTAATTCATTTAAGTTAACAGTTCTAGGGTTTTGCTTTACCAATGCGTTCAAGAAGTGTTGTTTATGTAGTGGAGCAAAACAATGTGTATCACCTGCTCCTACTTCGCAACCGTTGTCTTCCACCATGATTAAAGAGACGATTTGTCACAGAGACAATATGCCGAAGAGAAGCCACCAGGTTGTTGTTGCTCTCCAAAGATTTTGGCGCGAGTGAGGAGGATCTTGTGGGAAGAGAATTTTCGAAAGCTTTCTCGCTGCCAATTTTCGTTTTCTGCCGAAAAAAACCAGAAAACGAAACTATCCTTCTTCAGCGGAATATAGAAAAGAGGTTTCCGGGGAGTTTTACTTTCGTTCCAAACGAATGCGGTGAAAGTGTTTTTCCGCCGAAAGTTTCTTTCCGAAGTTGTTTTCACCCAAGATGAACACACAAATTAGAAATCCATCGTCATTCCAATTTGCATCCATGGAGACTCGAGATCGAATACGAATTGCATCGGGTTGGGCTCTATTCTAAATGCAGAATAACTGCGAATCCGGCCCAATAGGTACATAAAGCTCAGTAAAGAGCCCAATTCAACTTTGCAACTGCAGCTAAGAAAGAAAGATCATGCATTCATGCTAAACTAGAAGGATGTATCCCAAACCAAAAGAGTTTCATTAATTAATCAACTCGTGAACACGTTAAAAAGAGAGAAAAAAGTACTACTGCTGTCCACCTTGTTCTTCCATTTAGCACAAACAAAATTATAATGACAGAACATAGAAGCACCCGTCGGATTGAAATACATAAGAATGATGGTTACAAACAAATGAAATCACATGTAAAACAAATTACAAGAAATACATTACAAAAAAATAAGTGAAAAGGGGCAAAAATACCATCCATGGTTGTACGGGCGAATGCACAGAACTCTTTATTTTTTTGTAAGTTACCAGTCTCTCTCTCTCTCTCTATCCTACGATCTTGTAACTAGGGTTTGCGAGATTTTCAATCCCATTAACAACTTGGACTGATTCAATGACATCACCAACCTTCAAATCAGCAAAAAAATCTTCATTTTGCACAACATAGCCAAATACTGCATACCGACCATCGAGTATATTGGCATTGCTTGGAGTGAGCTCACTCTCCTTTAAAAGCCAAAATACTTGGCTCGATGCAGAGTTGTTATCAAATTCCTGCTTATTTACAAAATTGGAGTTACCGAAGAACTTTAAAGCAAAAAAAGAGAATAATACTAACAATATTAAACCGTAAGCAATACTTACATCCCTGGCCATAGCCATTGTTCCAAATGCATTAAACGGAAGTTTTGTTTGAGCCTTGTAACGACCAAGTTCCTGAGAAACATACGGATGATGTTCACATTTAACTTCTTGGAAATTCATTTACACATGCAAATACAAAAGATTGAGCGAACATTTGCAAAAGATGCAAAATACCATACCTCAAGGGTCTCACCATAAACAGGTGTAGTATCACCAGCGACCATTAGTTCTAGAGGAATGGTACGTGTTTTTCCTGTGCTGGGATCTACAAACCCCTCTGCAGGCCCCTCAGGATCTCCAGTTTGTACCACGAAACCATCAGCTACATCATAAACCAAGAATATGTTAGTCTTACTTAATATAATATTTGGAAATTTTTACAAAAAGCAATGCTTCCTTTAACAACTACATGCCCTTCCCACTACTCTATTAAGATTTATTCAGATCAAAAGAAGAGATTCAGTGTTGATTTAAAAAATTTAGGGAAGTTTGGGGCACGTGAATTTTTCATTGTTCTTGGCTTATTCGGAAGCTACATCTAAACCAAGACTATTTTAGTTTTACACTTAATATAATATTTGGGAATTTTTACAAAAAGCAATGCTTCCTTTAACAACTACGTGCCCGTACCACTACTTCTCTATTAAAATTTATTCAGATCAAAACGAGGGATTCAGTGTTGGTTTAAAAAAAAATAGGAAGTTTGGGGACATGAATTTTTCATTGTTCTTGGCTTATATGGAATGTACTAGTTTTGTTCAGGTGCACCATACACCACATTTTCTTTCTTCCGAACAGGCACGCAGGAGGGAGGAAGCAAGGGAGAGAGTAAGACACCTCTTTGAATCTCCATGCCATCATAAAAGTGGCGCTCAACCAGATCCAAGAAATTACCAGCAGTAACTGGTGCATTGTACCCATCAAGAACTATGCGAAAAACACAGTCTTGTAAATTGGGGTTATCCTTAATTTTAACCTTCATGTCAACTGTTGCTCTCCCTTTTAAAAGAGGCATGGTACTGTACTCCTCAGGAACTTCATAAGGAAAGCCATCTACCATATCTTCTTCTACACTGCACTGCATGGTCAATTTCAGAGGCATAAATGAGATTTACAATTTCCACGAGTTTTTGTCCTCCGCAGAAAAAAAAAATGGTATCCTAGCCTTTATTTTCATTGGGATAATAAACAGGATAAACAATCCACTTGGGAAGCAACTAAGAAATCTGTTTTTCCATCAAGAATTCTTAAGATCAGGTTATCTGCAAACAAATGAAGAGATGTGGTAAATTCACTATTCGGCATTTTTATATACAACATACAATCTACAAGAGGAAATCATTGAACTAACAGTGGGATTAAATAGAAAGAAAGAATGAAAAGACGTGTAACCTTCCGACATATTGTAGAAGTTCCTTTTGTTTAGGTGCAACAGCATCTCTGTTTCTATCCTCGACAATCTTTTGAAGGTCGTCTAAGCCGGAACTGATTTTTTCTAGAAGGTCCTTTCCTTCTTCTTTTTTCGACTCTGCTACCCCGGCCAAGATTAAGTCCTTCCCTTGGTTTAGGGCTCTTGAAGCTTGCCTCACATTCTACCAAATTTAAAAAGATAAAAAATGAGTACAAGTGAGCAGAACAAAAGCAAAGATTAGAAACAAATAGCTCCACTGCTGCATGTAAATATATAGTATTAATGTCCTGATTTCAGACTAGTAGGCAATATGGTGCTGGTGCTACTAATTTCAACAAAGTTTCTGAACCCTTTACTTGCGCTTTTGTTATTCAATTAAGCACAAACTTGAATGGGAATTAAATTGAGAAACTGTGAGCTAAACTGAAATGAATTTAGCAAATTTAATTATTATTTAGAATAGTTAACACTAAGAACTGTGGATTTCATTGCATAGTTCAAGTTCAGAGATGCTTACCAAAAAAATAATAGGTCAACTGAAATTACGAAAAGGAAGCTCAAAGTGCAAAAGTTTCTTTTCAGAAGAATTACAAAAACTTACTCTCTCGACGGAGTCCAGAGCTCTGACACCGGCCACTTTAAGCGAATCTGTTATATCCTCTAAGGGCTTTTGCACCTCTCGAATGGCTTTGTTATTTATGGGTAGTGCATATCTGAGCAATGCACCTGGGTCCTTTATCGGGGGCCCAGAGATCAGAACTGAAATGTCTGGCAAAGCAGGCCAGCCCATGGAGGCGTGAGCTGGTGAATCGATTGATGGTGCCGTTGTCACCAACCCGACTGCTAGCGCAAGAGATACAGCGCATTTTTTCAGGCTAAATGATTTCTTCTGCTGCAGAAAATGAGTGATGAAATGATATATCTTAGTATTTGAGAATAGAAAAAGTTTCATGTAAATTTTCTAAAAGTGGAACTAGACAGTGAGAGGTGCGAATAGAGGTAAATGTGATTAATTGCAATCAGACAAAACAGGAAATTGTAGAATGCAGTATAGTGTACAGTTGTTGTTGTTGTTATTGTTTTTTTTTGGCTAAATCAACAGCTAGCGCGTACAAATAAAGGAAGGGAGAAAGGGATGATATTTATATCAGGTAAAAAGTACCTGATTTGCCGTAAGAGTGGAATGTGGAGCTCTAGAAGATGCTGAGCACAGCACCGCCACGTGGCGGTTTGCGGGACGGAGGAGCGGAAGCGACACCGAGGGCAGCAAGCAATGGGAAGACAGTGATGTGGGCGTGGTCGCCATTAGAGAGTCAGAGCAAGATAAGGTAGGGTTTTGGCGCGAGAAATCTGAGAGAGAGAGAGAGAGAGAGAGAGAGAGAGATGAGGAGGAGATCAGGAGAAGCAAAGATAAGGTTAAGGTAGGGTTTTCGCTGTTCCTGTTCAGATAGGAATAGGATAAGAGATATTTGATTTCGATTTTCTATTTCTATCTCTATTTCTATTTCTATTTCTATTTAAGATCATTGAATATATAGGATAGGTACAGCGTACGGTACAGGTACTATGCAATAAGGCCCGGAAGGCCCATAAGTTGGTCACACAATTTAATTTAGCATAGAGAAAATTGAATAAGGAGGCCAGGCCCAGGCCCAATCCAATCAACAAAACTAATACATGTTCAGTCTGTTATTGGATTTACTAGCTAACATCGTTACTTTTCTCCTTTTGTTTCCTAACAAGTAGCGTTGTCAAATGCACAAAACGATCACGTAAATGTTTTCTTGCATCTTACATTGTATTTTACGAACGTAAGAAATTTCTCTTGCATTTTACGTTACGTTTAACAATTTTTTGTGTGTTTACGTTTGTGTTTAGTAAATGTAAGAAATGTTAAAAACATTTAATTTTTTTAAGTCTATCAAGTGCACAGCATAACAAAAAGATAAGGTTTGTGTCCTATAAGACTTATGAATTTCTAAAAATAAGGACTTATGAAAAAAATTACATGCATCATTAAAATAGACTAAGATGAATTTGTTATATGATGAGATTCGATACAAACTTCATTATAAAATTGACAACCTACTCGCTTATATCCCACATATTCTTAAACTAGAAAAGTTTGTCAAGTTGGGCCGTTTTGTAAGAACAAATGGTTGTGATTGGATTTGGATCATAAAATAATACTTTTATGTTGGATTCAATCAAGGAGAGTGAATAGATTCTCGCATGTGCATGTGAATGCAAAAATCATTCGTAGTCATCTTTATCTGTAAAATAATATAAGTCTCTATAGAATATCCTTATTTCTACTCTGCACTCAAATTATTTCTGACTCGTAGAGTTTTAAAAGTAAGACGAAATAAACGTAACGAAAGTGACAATTGTATTTACATTGTGTTTAACTAAAATCAACAAAAATCATTTGTATCTTACGTTGTGTTTAACAAAAGCAACAAAAATCTCTTGCGTTTAACGTTGCGTCACGACGAAACGAAACAGAAAAAACGTTCAAAACACAATTCATTGGCAGCCCTACTCACAAGTCACAACCCCATCTCACCACCCTATCTATACTAAGTATTAACATTAAATCATATAAATGAATTGACATTAATTCATTGCATCCATCACAAAATTAAATGCATGTTTTTTATTGATTGTATATGGTTTAAGGCTTCAAGCAGTCAGGGGCGATCATATATTAATTTATTTCATCTTTAGCACAAAAAGAATCCTAATAGTAGTGGAGGAAATAAATTAAGAAACTAGTTATATAGCTCTTACCAAGCTTTACTACATCAATTCAAATGGCAAATGTGTTTGCTTTTTAGCAAGACAGCTAGCAAGGAAATAAAAGAAAAGAACAACACATGACTTCAAACTTCAAGGAATTAAAAAATAAATTATAATAAAATCTGGCTATGGATGTGTGACATGAAATCAGAGGACGTCAAACAAAAACAAAAATATAAATACTACAATTATTTTTTGTTTCATGAGCAAAGAAGTATCAAACTTGAGCACTTATAATAATAATGTTATAATGTTAGGAAATGATGGTAACAAACAGTAACTGTTTGTACCGTGGCAAGCAGACTGCAGATAGAGCAGAATTGTTGGGAACACAGATTCAGTGGCGAAAACAATAAGCAAGTATACGTAGTATATGACGCAGTTGGTTAGAATTTTTGCATCTCTGATAATAAGATTTTCTTTCAGAGACGGAGACTGATGTTTGGCAAGTGCTTTGTACTTGTCTGACAATGCATAGCTATAATTGTTGATGTGATCATAAAATTTTCAAAGAAACAGAATTGAGTTCACACAAAAGCCACCAAGAAAACACGACTGAAATTGGACTACTCATCAGTCTCGATTTTCAGTAATACTGATCTATTTTCAATTTTTCCCTGTGAATCTAGGACAATGTGAAAAAGCTGCGGTCGGGGCTGCATTGACAAAACTGAACCCGTTTTTAGAAAGTGGCAAGGTTAAACCCCTTATTGACCCAAAAGGACCCTTTCCTTTCTCTCAAGTGGTTGAGAGAAAGAGGCACATCTCCTATTCCTTGACATGACTTTGTAAACATCAAAAGTTGCCAAAGTAAAGATGCACATCTTCTATGTTGTACATTCTAGAGTATACTCATGTTTCTTCTAACAATTGAATTACAGTATTAGTTTCTATTTCTCATGAAAAAATATGTCAAACATTATTATTTAAATAATAACAGAACTCTACGTCTACAAAGATGCTATTAACATATAATAATAAAAAAGAAAAAAAAGAAAAATATTGCTGAACTCTTTTGCTCACTTGCCGCAAAGCCAGGACGAACCTCACATATTCTATTTAGGGCACAATCTGAGGGGACAGATAGAAAAGGCCATGCGCCGTGCTGCAAAAGCCAGGAGGAACCTCTCGTCCTCCGTCAGCGGTCTCTCTATTACCTTAACTGCTGTCGGATCCTACAACATGTCAAATATAAATATTTATCAGTTAAGAGGTGTTGTAAGAAAAAAGAAAGGTTAAAAAAACACATCTCTATGTTAAATTGAGATTGGAAGTTTCTAAAACTGTAAGGTGGAGTTCTTTGTTTCTTGTTCTAGTAAAAAAAAGAAGCCCATATCGATCAAGCTACGGCATTACTGGAGGAGAAAATAAAACTTTTCCTAGTCAATAGAAAATCACTAAATCAAAATTTCAGACAGATATTCTTTGAAAATAGTGTACTATAATTGCAAGCAGATATTAACACCTGACAGGGCACCTAAATGGTCATGACAGATAAACGAAAATAAGAAAACAATGCAAGCTTATCAAAATTAAGGCAAAGTTGCCAGACAAAGGTTAGTCTATTAAGACCAGATTTTGGGAGGGATTGTACGAAGAGTATGAATACATACAGTTATATGAAGGTGGGCAGGAGAGGGACGTATTTGTGCAATATCACCAACCCTAATAACATTATTTATGTTGCCACTCTCGTCATGCTCTGTTGGCAATGAGGTTGAGTGTCTCCATTGGCCACCTACTATAAACTTGTAGTAGAACCTGAACAAAATATAATAACGGAAGGAAGGTTAGATTAGCATGGTTAATTGTACACAACTATGCATACCAACTTCACAAAAAGAAGCATGGCAATTGAGTCATACTTTCCATGTCGTAGTCTCACTTCAGCCTCATAACGGGTCCCGCCTTTATGCGTGAGTGGTATTTTATCCTTCCAGTTATTTGTGAAGTCTCCTATCAAAAGCACCTCCTCACCCTGTAGATGTTTGAAATTAGCACACAAAGTTCTTGAATTGGCTTGTATTGATCAATGATTTTGTACCACTGGTACAAAACTAATCCCTCCCTATTTCAAAAATGCAACAGGTTGATACAACAATACACACAAGTTTGCTAAGTGTTTCCATTGAATTGTAATTTGTAAACAATAAAGTTCAACGCCTGATGAGTAAATTTTGTACCATTTGTCTTGGATAAGGATCTTTTTAAAAGATACTTGTAAAATACTAAAAAAGCCTTCGTTTGATGAAGATGAAGTTTTGTACAACTTCTTCAGTACCAAACAACCTTAAGATTTGAAGTTGTAGATTAAACATCCCCTTCTATTGTTAGCAGGTAAGCACATCTTGGTAAAATTCTGTATGAAATTCCCAGTGGAACTTCACAAGGTAAACACAGTAAAATCATATAATTACCTCGCGACTGTTGTTCCAGACAAAAGTAACAGAATGTGTAGGGGGTCCCTCACGGTTCTTCATTTCGGCCATGGCTATCAGGTCCCATGTGGCTGACACAATTGCGACTCTGCATTCAGAAAAATGTTCGATCATCAACACAGACACCTAATTATAACTTACAGACGACTTACCAGATTTTAGGAGTTAGGACCTAATTATAAACTTTGTACAAACTAATAACACAGTATTAATACACACTACCATTCCAAATCTGAATTTGGTAAAAGTCAAAAACTGCAATTGCAGGAGAGGGGACAGTTAAATTTGAATACAAGGACAAGTGTGCTATTTTAATGCTTTGCATGAGCCAGTACAATTCCAAAAAACACATATAAACAAAAGCACACACAAAGCTGAGATTTTGAAAATCACCTGTTGGGTCGAGACACATGGGGTCCAGTAACAAAATTGAAAGCTGCATGAAGAGCTGTATCTTGAATCCAGTGTAAGTATGCAATTATACATGTAGGAGATCGGTCAAAACCAGAGGTGCAAGTTACATAGATTTTGTAATTTTTCCTCAGGAGTCTCAGTAAAAGCCCCACGCAGAAGGGTAATTTCTTTCTCAGATCTGCCGAGTCCATCTCCCTGAAAAATGAGAATTTATAGTTTTGCAATAGTATGATAATCATTTTGCAATAAGAGAGGCAATATGATGTCATTTAAATGAGGGAAGGTCCATTCATGTCCAAGAAACTTTTGCAATTTTCTTTGGTATTGGAAAATGGAAATTGCAATGACATAGTTATCATTATGTTGCATATACTTTTTTACGGGAAAATACAGGTTTTATTTATCTTCATAATTTAAACAGCCGATAATTAAACCAACATTTTCAAACTTGTAGAGAGAGAGACAGAGATAACCTAATAGGATAATTAATCATCAGGACATTGTAATCTTTACAAGATTGATTAATCAACCCTGAATCTATCCCCCAATTGACACGCTCTCTATCACTCTGGAAATTAAGTACAGCTGTAATTCCCTACAAATCAACAATATCTATCAAAACAACATTTACATACAATAATAAGCAATAGAGTTCACCATTTGAACAAAACGAATACCAGATCATTAGCCAAGGTCTCCACATCTTTCTCTGTCTGTATGCATGACCCAACATATATTTGTTCGGTAATCTACAATAACAACAGCATATTTACTTAAAAGGAGTCACGTTAATTGGTACAAATTATAAAAAAAATAAACAAAAAGGATAAATGGGGTAAAAAAATGTATATTATACAAGAACATTAGTAAAAAGGAAAGGCACATAAGATCAGAAGTAGTCTGGTGTTTAGGTGCAATCAAGGTCTTCCAAAACAAAATAATCTTTCTGCAGGATAATTAGCAAATAGAAATGATTTGTTAGGGAAGGATATGCATTTTACACACCACCAAAACAGATAGTTGATAGATACAACTAAGAATCAGTAAGTGCACATCTTAGTTCAACATGTACTGCTAGCATAGATGCCCCAATTAAAAGAAAATATAAGAAAAAACCATGAAATGTCTTCATACCTTGCTATACTGCATACCATGTGAATGGTTATAGCACAGCTCATCTTTTGCTCGTTCGAGAGCTTTAACATACTCCTCCAAAGGGAAACCCCCGTAAGACCAATCAGTTTCCACTACCTCGTCTGCTGTCCACTTAGCAATGATCTCTGTTTTTAGTTTAGAACTTTTCATTGTCCCATCTCTATCTCTTGATAGTTGGGCCCACCCGTGAGGTGAAAGTAGCTGAGGTGAAAAGATAGCAAAACCCATGCATCCATTTCCTTTACATTTTCCGTTTCCACTTCCGTTTGGATTTGGGTTTTCATTATTTTTTTTATCATCAGGTGGTGTCTGATAGGAGGCTTGTACAAATTTACTGTTCCATGTCGTAAGAGGTACACGGCCTTTGTTGAATAGCATATTATAATCTGCATTCAGAGGCAACTCGTGGAGTGGGAAAGGAGTAAAAGGTCTTTCTAGCACAAGGCTACATGGGCCCGAGGCTTCATTAATCATTTTTCTGTAACAAAAAGTAAGAGAATCCGAAACCTAATTAAATATGTAATGTCACAATTCCATTTTATTTATAAGGATCCATATGCACTTCAGGTAATTAATTAGATAGGATCACCTCAATCTATTGATCTGGGTGCCATACAACCTATGTAGATAGTAGGCAACTCCAGCTTAACACATTGATCATACAACTCAGTAGTAAATCTGGGAGAAAACTTGAAAACATAGAATTTAAAGATAACAAATAAAGAAAAATAAGAAGTGGAGAAGAGTAACTGTGTATCTTCCAAGTCTTTTATTGCAACAAAAGTACCATTTGCGAAGGCACTGGCTAGTTTAATTGTATCTCCAACCATAATGATTCTGGACTTCTCTGCATTTCCCTTCAATAGAAAAAAATTTGGCACGCACATTTGTAACATATTTGTTGTATTTTAATTTTATAATGAACAACAAGCAAAGCAAAAATAAATAGCACCATCTCTCTTTTCTTTCTCTGGAAGGATGATAGGTTTGTCCAGAACACAGTATCCATATGTTTTTACCAACCGGTAACATTTTAAGAGAGAAAATTGAGAGGTGGATTGGAAAGAGGACATCGTAGATTTGGAGGGCATTTGAGTATCAGAATCAGAAAATAGAAAATGAGAAGCATTCAAGCATACCCACCCCTCTTTGCATGGAGTGGACAAAGACTCTGGCATCGGCGGAAAGAGCAAAGCGAATCCCGAGAGGTCTCTCCAAAGTAACCATGTACTCGTTGGGGCTCATCCTTTGCATAGCACGATCCGCCATTGCCACAATCCGCATGGATCGGGATCGGAGCGAGGATCCCCTGTTCTCAGAAGGCCTTGAATCGCCATGGGCTGAGGAGAGGGAGAGGGAGTGCTGAGACAGGAGAACGGTCCGGTGGCGGTGAGAGGTGGAGGAGGGTGAGAGCAAGGCTAAGGCTGAGGCTCGGTGCGGCAGCTGGAGCAGCGACATGGCGTGTGCTTAATAGGGTTTTGGGTTTTGTGGATCAGAGATTGAGAGAAGAGAGGGATGGAGGAGGAAGAGATGGATAAATATAGAAAGAGGCGCAACAGGAGGGAGGAGAAATCGATAAAAAAGAAAAGTGTCAATTGAGTTGAGTACTTGAGTGTGATCGAGAAGCGAAGGTGTCAAGGTCAAGGTGATGTATGATATCTATCGGTTTTCCGGCGCCAGATGAGAATTGATAATGATCCTATGTATCCAGTGCCAGAGAAAGAAAACACGCGGAACAAACGATTGGATATTTACTTATAGTTGCATCAAAATGACATCGAAACAAAAATTATCTCATACTGTATTCGAAAATCATTTTGTTTACAATCCCTTCAACTTGCAAAATGTGTGACACACTCATGTTATTGTTACAATTTTGAAACGTTATTTTGTTATGTTTGAATATCAACATTTTATGTTATTTTTATCATAAATTAATAATTGATTTTAAGTTATTGTTGTATCATAGTGGAATAGGTCATGGAAAAAGCACGCTATGCGCATAGAAGATCCGGCGTAAAATGCCAAGTCACATGGGCCCTACTCCTAGTCCTCCCGTACGGAAAACTGCACAATAATTTACCAGATCTTCTACGGACGGGAAGATGCAAACCAGCATTCCAATCCATGACAGAGATCTACAAATTATGCTTGCACGATGTACTATAATTTTCATCGCCACAGGGATTCTGAACTACTAATAATCATACTCTCACAATTACGAGAGAAAATAATATAGCGAAAACAAATATTATCAAAGTATTTTTTTTTAAAAATATATAAAATAAACATTGGTAAATATCATTTTATTTAGTTTGTTTTATTTAGCAAATCAAATTTAGTAATTTTTTAATATTTTGAAAGCATCAAGTGTTGTGCGGGGTGCATGGTGCGGAAAGCGAGGAGCGGAGTGGATGACGCAAGACGCACGAAGCCGCATGACACAAGACGCATGACGCATGACTCTTGATGCATTATGCAAGAGCAAGACGCATGATGCATGACGCGTGACCCATTATCCATGACGCGTGGCCCATGACCCGTAATGCAAGACGCTGCAAGTCGCATGACACAAGACGCTTGACGCAAGACAGTGCAACACACATGACCTATGTCGCATGACGCAAACCGCATGCAGCATGACGCATGACGCAAGTTGGTATAAATGTGAAGACAAAAGAGAGAAAAATGGAGACGGTGGTGCTGGTACAAGTGGTAAAATGCAACGTGTCGTAGCGACATGGGATGGGAAGTGACTGAGATTTGACCACCAGCGGTACGGTACCTGCCCCAACTAACCCGAAGTCCGAACCAAAGCAAATCATGATCGATCATAGTTTCATTTTTGGAACCATACCCAACCTATGAGCCTATCAGCCTACTTCAAAATTCGTGGAACGATACCAAACCCAAACATAACCTGCTCAAATCAGATCGACCCGCCCTATTTCCAACATTTGAAGGCTACATTTTGTTTATTTTGAATTATTCTTGTTAAAATTCGCAGAGTAATTTAAAGTTTCAATTGAATTTTAATTTTATTTTATGACGAATTTTCTTCGTGTTAGATTTACTTTTTTTTAGATTTTGTACAGTAATGTAAAATTAAAATTATTATTAGATTTATTTATATTACAAGAGGTATTCAGCAATAGATGCAATGAGCTCGAATGAGTTCGAGTATCCCTTATATTAAAAAAAAAGTATCTAACACAAACCAATGTATCCAAATCTCTCCAATCAAATTATGAAAGGAACTTCAGGTACATGATTACTGATTTTTTTTTTTTTTTGAAAAAAATGATTGTACCACCAGTTTCATTAAAACTATAAAGTCTCTAATTAAATCCAAATGTCTGAATTTAACTAGTTAGAACACAGCTACATCGAATCATTGTTCCTACAAAATCAAACTTGTTGAATCTAAACATCTACTTGGCAGTTAGCACCTATATTTCCAAACTAGTGTACCTGCAAAAACCAGAATACTGAACTTAACCAAAATAGACATAACCACAAACAGTTTTTTTCACCATCACACAAAATCACCAAAGTTCCAATAACTAATCTAATAAGTCTTCATCCCCCTCACTCTTACATGATTACTGATTATAACAAAAGTTCCCATTGGATAGTTCCAATACATAATTTCAAATTGATTTTGTAATTGACATAGTAGACGTCTGTGAAAATGATATCAACTCTTCATTTGTTTTTGCACTTCGGTGGAAAATTAAATCACATTCGGAAAACAATTCAGACAAGCACCAAATCAAGGTGGCCAACAAGGGATAATTTAAGATCGATACACAGTCAAAATTTACTAAGGATAATAATTTATACTTGGCTTTTATTAATGCCAACAAAATATTTGCCGTAGCATAGCAAGTCAATAGAAAAAAAGAGAAAATAGCAAAACAAACGCTCCTTGTGAATTTTCAGGAGCAAAATCTAAAAAATGGCTCTTTATTCCGTCGCCAAAAAAGCTCTTATACCAAGAAAGATTTTTTAATTAGTCGGAGGGGCCAATCATTTTCTCTGGTACAACATGTTGGTGGAATTCTTCTTCTGTCAATACTCCCAAATTTAATGCAGCTTCCTGGAAATTATTTAAATCAAAAGCCGACATAGCGCCTGATCAGTCAAGTTGAAGTCGATGGCCGAAAGAGGTAAATATTAGCTTCGATTGGAAAAAGCCTTTTTTCTAATCTAGGCAAAAGACATTTTTGCTCAATGACAAAATACATGTAATTTGGTAGCAGTAGATACTACAGATATAGCTAGCCTTATCGCTATATCACACACTAGGGTGGAACCATAAAATAAAATTACTGGAAAGAAGGTTGGGAAATAACTCTTCACTTTTGCTATTCTGCAACGAAAACATACCTTAAGAGTGGTTCCTTCTTTATGAGCCTTCTTAGCACAAGCTGCAGCATTATCGTATCCAATTTTCTAAAATAATATAGATTATGACTAGTTAAAAATGCAATAACAAAGATTTTGAGTAAAACAATAAAGGAAAAAAATATACAAAAAGTGTATATAAAGTACTTACAGGGTTCAAAGCTGTCACAAGCATCAACGACTACACAAATAATAAAACAACAATGGAACCCGTGAATTGTTATTCAACACTCATAAATAAGTGATTGCGTAGATATGTGAGATGGCAAAACTCACCTCATGTAACAGTTTGGAAATTCTGGCATGGTTAGCTCGGATACCCCTCACACAGTTCTTCTCAAAAGAGATAGAAGCATCAGCCAGTAAACGCACAGACTGTCCAGAGAATAGTAGTTGAATCGTAAAATGTATCGTGTATCGGTGAATTTTGTATTGTATCGTGTATCATGCATAGTATCGTGTCGTTAAGATACAGTAAGCTATTTTTTAAATAACAAAAGTAGTTATAGTAATTAGTATCTAACAATAAAATCTAAATAACTAAAGAAACCATCGTAATTTTAAATATATTGATAAATGTCAATTGATATCGATGTAAATTCCTTGCATATTAAAGTATTTATATGGATATCAATCCTTGCTTCTATTAACCTAGCATCATGTATCGAACCGTAAGATATGTATTTCTCGCCCTTTGACTCGTATCGAATCATAAGATACGCATCACGTATCGTAAGATACTAACTTCTACGATCTAGAGAATAATGAAACTCTATAAGAGATAAGACAGCTGACAGAGGAGGTTTCAATTATTAATACAACAACAAAAAAACAATTCAACATATGTTTTAAAGATGAGAGAAAATTTTACTCGAAGAAGTGCACTTGCTATCACAGGCTTGAACACATTCAATTCAAAATGGCCATTTGAGCCACTTATTGTGATGGTTACATCATTACCCATCACCTGAAAAATTCAAGTCAAGATGGTAATTGACAGCAGAGGTAACATTCTAATAAAGCAGGTAGTATAAGAAGAACAAAGGACAAATATAATATTTAGATTGTTTCAGTGGTACTGGTAACTGAAGCATCAAAGTATCCATATGCATTTAATTATCTATTTTCTATAAAAAAATTTATTTTCTTTTGTCATGCACTGAAGTACAAACTTGAAAAGGATTGCAGACCTGAGCGCAAACCATGGTGAGAGCCTCACATTGAGTGGGATTGACTTTTCCCTGTAAAACAAGAGAAAGAAAATGATACCCACAGGCCACAGGTGAGAGGTAATGTACCTAATTAAAGGACAGAAAAATTGAGGGGGTCAAGGATGAGGATAATTACAGGCATGATGCTGCTCCCTGGTTCATTTTCTGGCAGGATAAGCTCTCCAAGTCCACAACGGGGTCCACTGTGTCAGTAAGGTCAACAAGTTCAGCGACAAAAAAGTTAAATAAACCAAACAGGTCATTACTGGACTTCTGGGCAAAAGCATTTTACAAGTAATTTGACGCAATCTTCAATGTGGATAGTTTAGCAAACAGATTAACAAACTTCTTGCAAGTTGCAATTTAATCAACTTCTCTAATGAAATTTTTTGAAGACTGATCAATCTCAGTCCTATACGGCCTAATGATTTTCATAAATAGAATCATTTCTTCAGCCATTTATTTAAGATGCTTTTAAGTAAAAATGCAGTACCTTCCCAGAAAGCGTATATCATTAGCAATCTTCATAAGAGAAGCTGAAACTGTCTTGAGCGCACCGCTCGTCTCAACAAAAGCATCATGTGCTGCCTATTGGACATGAAGGAGGCGATGGGGGGTTAATCTAATACATACTAGCATATATAACCAGTATAACTTACTCTACCAGTACAAAGAAATAGTGAACGAGAAGTCATTTTGCTTCTGCATTTGTCTAATTCAGATTGGCACATACTGGTACTGGACTCGTTATACCAAAAAAATGCAAATACTAACCAGCGCTTCAAACTTGTTCTCAGCTGTCATAAAAGGTAGGTATGTTTCTTCAGCAACAGCATTAGCAATTTTCACATCAAACCTGAATTTCAACAAAAAAGAAGGTTAAAGCTGATTTTATAAGTTCACAAAATAAAAAAGGGACTAAGATATTAAACGAGATAGCAAACTAATGTTTAGAGATTATATAAAGATGTTTTGCATGAGTACCCCTTTTTCGTGTTCAAACCGGTACCAACAGCAGTGCCACCTTGCGCAAGCTGTTCAACATGACAGTTTGAATTAATTACAACTTAAAAACATCATAATTTCATTTATACATGTTTTTCATGAATATATAAAAATAGACAACAAAAATTGTACCTGATACAAGTGAGGTAAGGTACCCACAACCCGCTCAATGCCATATTTCACCTAAACATTCAGTAAAGCATGTTAGTGAATCATACAAGTAATGTCAACTAAAGAGGAAAAGATATTGCTGATAAGAAAAAAAAAAATCAAAATTCAGCCAACAGTTTGAAAAAAGAAGAAGGAAATAACCTGAGTGGTGTAACCACTGAATTCCTGGCCAAGAGTGAGAGGAGTTGCATCTTGAGTATGTGTACGCCCGATCTTTATTATATCTTTGAACTCGACAGACTACAAAGTGAGACAATAAAAGAAGTTAGTTTATTCCTCCAAAAATATATTCTGTAATAGTAGAGATGAAAGTTTTACAGACAAGGATCGTTCCCCCAATCTCAATCAATATAGTGGTAACTAGAAATTACTGGGAATAGTGAGCTCATTAAGTCGAAAGAAAGTTTGCCTTTGAATGCAGCGACTCATGCAACGTCTTCAAACTTGGAATTAACCGGGAGTTGATCTCTGTGGCGGCAGCTATGTGCATTACCTGATAATATACAGAACCAAATAACTCGTCAGAAGATAAATAACCAGATTTTGAAGGCATTTGTTAAACAATGCAGAAAGGTGAATGAAATTGAAAGCTCACAGTTGGGAATGTATCATTGGAAGACTGTGATCTGTTGACATGGTCATTCGGGTGTACAAACTTCTCGCCACGCTTATGTCCTAGAATTTCAGCTGCGCGATTGGCTATCACCTATCGCAAAAAGAAGGATTGAAAAAATGCACAGAAGTAATAATGAAAGAATAGTGTGTTTAAAAAAAGAAGAAGAAAGAAAGAAAGAAAGCTGAAACCTCATTAGCATTCATGTTGCTCTGGGTGCCGCTGCCAGTTTGCCAGATGACAAGTGGGAAATGGTCGTTGAGTTTGCCATCGGCCACCTCCTGAGCAGCTTGCATGATGGCCTTGGCTATTGTTGGGTCCAGCCCATACTCCATGTTTACCTGCACTTAACTTATGGCATTTGCAATTATAGTTATGATTTATGAGGATCGAGGAGGAAGAAGAAAGTGATTTACCTTAGCAGCGCATTTCTTGATGACACCAAATGCACGAACGATGGGCTCGGGCATGCGCTCGCTCTCCCCGCCAATCTCGAAATTCTGCAACGATCTCTGCGTCTGAGCTCCCCACAACCTATTTATATATTTCTTATTACTTCAATTAATTTCACACATTCAATTGAATCAACTATTTGAGTCTATCTATCTATCTAGAAAGAAAGAAAGAAAGAGAGGAACGTGGAAGCTCACTTATCGGAGGGAACGAGGATGGGACCGAAGGTGTCGCGCTCCTCTCTGAACCCGCTCGAGATGCACCGGATCAATGCTGATCGGATGAGAGCGGCGGTCGAGGGATCAGATCGGCTTGCGAGCCGCCTTGACGCGCCGAGTAGCATCGCCATTACTATTTAGTATTTACTAGGACTAAGAGGCTGGAGGCCTGGTTTCAAAGAGGAAGAATGAATGAATGATCCGCGTTTCGTCGTTTTATACTCTTTTTTCTTTCTTTGAAGGCAAAAAAGAAAAAGAAAGAAATATACGGAAAGGAAAAGTCTGGCACACTTGTTATCTGTCGTCACCCAAGTTTGTATGATGATATAATCTCATCTAGTCATCTTTGTGGTAGACTGGTAGTTGCTAGTTAAATTAGTCATAACCAATTTGATATTCATGAGAAACAAACTCTTCTTTGCATCAATTTGGAAGAACTTTGTTATCGCTCGGCGTTCGCTCGCGCCTCGCAGTCACAGTCTCACAGATGATGAGATGAGATGAAGGCACAAAGTCAGGCTTGTCCAAAAAATATGCAATCTTACGGCCGTCAGTCAACATACGCAGCACCCTGGTCCCTGGGCTGCCAACTGTGCATTTTCCCATGCTGCCTTGCTGTTCCCAGCAACTAGAAAAGAAAAATGATAGTAATTTAAGATGTTATTCAGGTTTCCGGTTTATGACGTAAACAAATAAGAGAGAACCTTCTCTTCTTCTTCTTCTTCTATATATGTGCCTTTTTCTACTAAGCCTGTATGGCTTCATGCTGACAAAACCCCAACCTGGAGGTGGATGACTTTGATACAAAACCCCAACCTTTTTCTACTAAGCCTGTGTGGCTACATGCTGACAAAACCCCAACCTGTATATATTTATAAGAAAAGAAAAGAAAATGGTGCTTTATATATTATCTTTACAATGGATGGATTGATGGATGGATCCAAGTCGTAGATTAACTTCTTGGTGAATTTGCTGCCTTATGCCTCAGTACACACTTCACAGTTGACATTGGGCAAATGGAATTGAATTAACGAGGCCACAAACACAAGACCAAAAAATTAAGACCTGAACTTCCTCGTCAACTCTTCATCCAAAAAAACATTATTGCAGAATCATCTCAAGGTTTCAGTTGATACTTACATACCAACTTGTACCCAAAAGAACAAGAAGGCAACATATAGAAAATCACATGCAGAGTGCTAACTCCGCATAACACCGGTGTCTATTCCTTTCCTTTCTAGTACACATTGTAACAGCGATCATTACTGGTGACTTTTCTTCAAAAAAAGAAAACACCAGTGTCTAATTCAGAATCTTTTTTTTTCTAAATAATAACACACACACACACACACACACACACACACACACACACACACAGGAGCCCAGTCCCTATTTGTTTTTTTTCTTGAGATAAAATAAATAAACACGCTCATGTACATCCACAAGTCCTATTAGTACAAGCTCCAACCTCATGATTCTAAAATCTAAATATCTAATCAAATTTTGAATCTACAAAATACGAACTAGCATTTCCTACAGCAAAGACATAAAATAAGTTGAGGAATACACAAAATGCAGAATTCTCTTCTTTCTTACATCTCATTGTCAATGATATCTTTGATCATGCATGATGGAACAAGCCCTTCTGTTCTAATTGCATTTTTCTTGGGGTCTGGGCTAATAAAATACAATGTTGGTAGGCCACGCACCTGGAATTTCAAGCATTACCTTCCATTTAAACAAAACTTTCCAATTTAATTGTTCTAACGAGTAAACATTCCGCTATTCTTTTTCAACTATTATGATAGCACCTGACAATACTAATATTTCACATATCATATTTTGGTACCTGACGCAATCTCTTCCGTTAAATTATTTCTCATAATTTTCAAAAATATATGCCATGTACTAGATTGGTCAGTAATATAAAACTAATATTAATATAAGTTTGGTTTCAACTGCCTAACTTAATATAAAATGTAACCAAGTGTATAAAGGAAAAACTTAAATAAGGCATGCCTGCATGTCTCTTGCAAATTCATACTCCTCATCAGTATTGACCTTCACAAATATAGCACTATCCTCGTACTCCACAGCAAGCTGAAAATACAAATACGCAAAAATATATCAGTAATGTACCCGCAATTTGGGTTTATTTACGTCATGTTCTCACAGTTTTACTACAAAGAAAATTAACACCAAACCTGAAGTCTAGCCGTAAGTCATGAATGTACCAGTATATAACTAAAGGCACCAATAATTGTGAATTCTACAGGTACGTAGAAATTACCAAATTCTCTGTCCCTTCCCCTTTTTCATCACACCTAAAAACTATATTATGGGATCTAATAGTACCATAGTATGGGATCTTGTTACATGACCGGTGAAATAGACACTTACATTTACCTTCTTTGCTTAATTTGTAGTACTGGTTGCAAAAGTGCGCATTAAGGTATGCCAAGCGAATCTTTTCATAACAAAGTCAAAATCAAAACAATCTTTCTTCTTGAACCTGGCATTCTCTGGTAGTTTCTAACCACCAGGCACCAGATTCTTTAAAATAGTATGTCAAGGAAAAAGCACATACAGTTTCTTAAATGACCCTAATGATGGTCATAATATAAACAAGAAATACCTCACATGACCTCCAAAAACGGCAAATAACAAAATTAGACCAACTCTGCTACATTCTGTCATTCCTTTCTTCTTCTGCCCTTTGGTAAAAACAGCCATTGTGGAAGAAGGGTAATTTTGGCATATTTGTGAGCAAATGCAGAAGACAATGGGCAAGAAGGAAAATAGACAGTATTGCTCGTACTTCTGAGCTCTGAGCATACATCATATCAACTGCGGTTTGAAGGCTTATGCATCATTGAATCGTATACTTAGCAAGTAACTTGTGAGGAGAGACATACCATTTCAAGCTCTTGCGCCATGTGCACGCAGGGACCGCACCACGTGGCATAGAAACCAACAATCAAAGGATGCTCTCTCTTCCCTTTTACCATTTCCTCTACTTGTTTTGCGGTCACCTTTTTCTAAAAAAATTATGGAAAAAGCAGCTCTTAAGTTCATACTTTGGTGCACACATATTAACTAATTGCACATTGATTGGAAAAAAAAATATGTGTGTCGGTGCATATCACATTCTGAAATTTTAACATCTCTTTCCGTCTGCACTTAATACTCACCACGACGTAATCATCTCCCAAGAATCTCTTTGGACTGGGTCCTTCGATCAGACTGGATATGGCTCCGGCTCCGGCTCTCGCCTCGACAAGCCTTTCGGCGCCTTCATTGGAGATTGTAACGGAGAGGAAGGGGCTCTTCAGGCTGCCCAAGTTGCGAGCTTTCGAGGGAGGGAGAGAGAGGGAGGGAGGAGGAAACTTTGTGGGGTTTGAGAGAGCGAAAGAGATGGGTACAGAGGAGAGGAGAGAGGAGGCCATGGCGAGATTGGATTGGAGGGGTTTTTGGTTTGGAAAGAGGAAGGGAAAGCGTTAAGACTTCAGAGAGGTTTATCTAGTTGGATCTGGATTAGCTGTAGTGACTGCGGTGTTGTCATCCGTGTGTTCAATAATTTTGTTGAAAATTGAATGTGGCATACTTTCTGCTACAGAACAAATAAGCACGTGCTGTTATTATTTCTATGATGTTTTTGAAATTTACAGACCAAAATGAGAAATAAGAAACATTTTGTTGTATATTACATCAGAATATTTAAAAAACAGTGAACATGTGTAAAATTGTAGTTAAAGGATGACATATAATATATCACGTAGTCTAAATTTTATTTATTATAATTGACGTCTCAATTTCAACAAATGATCATTGCTGATTTCCTCTGTTTTGCTCCATCTATCTTGCTACTTGCATCCATGTGTTTGTTTTGACTGGTATAACATGTTTGTGATCTTACCATAGGTTAATTTGCACATGTATAACATGCACCGTTAAAACTAAAATTTGTGTAAAATTATTTCAATATTTGATTTTGCAAATTGTCAAACTAGTTGAGATAAACTCAACAAATTTGCAGGTGAAAAAGAAGGCAGTACCACAGACAAGCATAGATATACCGAGGAGAGATAAGGGGTGGTCCACGAAGCCTTTCGATCCTTTTTTTTTTATAAAAGCCTGTAGGCATGCCTTTCGATCCTAATCCAAGTCATTGGTTGGATTGTTTGAAGAATAAAGACAAATGATAGTTTTTAGAAATTTTAGTTTGTTAAAATTGTTGCTATTTTAGATGTATAGATGTGTTTGAGATTTGTTTTGTACTCGGCTATTTTTAAAGGAAAATGTTTTGGGATATCGAATTTGATACGCAATTGATATCGAATGGATGTTTTCATTCAATGGACAACTCCAGTAATTTTTTTCACCTTGACAACTGGACAGTTCCATTTTCTTTCCTATTTGAAACTGTTTCATCGCGTCATTGTTCCGATTGATTGCTGGTTTCGATCTCTTCTTCTTTGGAAAGCATGTTATATTTGTTATGCATGTTATTTATGCTGTTATGCATGTTATTTCTGTTGTTATGCATGTTAATTGAAAATGCCAGCATACAAAATATGGTTTTCAGGTATGTTATTCTAGTTGTCATGCATGTTAATTGATTTACTATGCATACTTATTTGGTTATGCATGTTAATGGAAAACGCCAGCATGCAAAATATGGTTGACAACCATGTTATTCTAGTTGTTATGCATGTTAAATGAAAACGTTAGCATATAAAATATGGTTGCCAGGCATGTTATTCTAGTTGTAATGCATGTTGATTGATTTTACTATGCATACTTAATTTGGTTATGCATGTTAATGAAAACGTCAGCATACAAAATATGATTGTCAGGCATATTATTCTAGTTGTCATGCATGTTGATTGATTTTACTATGCATACTTTTTTTTATAAGTTGTTATGCATGTTATTCTAGTTGTTATGCTTGTTATTTGATTTATTATGCATACTTACTTATTCTAGTTGTTATGCATGTTAAACTTCATTTTTCTGTTGTTATGCTTATTAGTTAATTTACTATGCATACTTATTTGGTTGTTATACATGTCATTATAGTTGTTATAGTAGTTTTTGTGATGTAATATATCTTAAATTTAATTTTCTGTTGTTATTCATGTTAATTGAAAAACACATGCATACTTATTTAGTTGTTGTTATGCATGTTATTTCTGTTGTTATGCATGTTATATTTTTTATTATGCAAGTTATTTCTGGTGTTATGGATGTTATTCTAGTTTTTGTGCATCTTAAATTTAATTTTGTTCTTTTATGCATGTTAGTCAATTTAATATGCATGCTTGCTGTAATAACATGCATAACAACTGGGAAAATATGAATATGCACCAAAAAATAATATGCATTATAAATAAATTAATATGCATTACAAATTCGCATATATACGAAATGAAAATTTATCATATATTAATATGCATTACAAATCATAACTCAAAACAATTAACATGCATTACAAATTATAAATAAATTAATATGCATTATAAATTCGCATATATACGAAATGAAAATCTATCATATATTAACATGCATTACAAATCGTAACTCAAAACAATTAATATGCATTACAAATTATAAATGAATTAATATACATTATAAATAAATTAATATGCATTATAAATTAACTGGAGAGAACAATTTGTAAAAAATGAAGAGAATTTTAGGACGAAATGGACGAGCGTATCAATTGCGTATTAAATTGTGTATCACTGTATCAGCTCCCATTTTTAAACGAGGCGTTATACTATGTAGTTTTATATCTATTCTTATGATAAGGATAGGTAATATATGTATTATGAATATTTTTGTTAGTTTGGAACTTTTTTGGTAATATCATTATTTCTAGATATTTCTAATTATAATTTTTTTCATTTTGAAAATTTTTTAGTTAATACTTTTTGTATGCTCTTATTTCAATGAAACATGTACTCATTTTTTAAGTAAAAAATGGTATAAAAAAGCGTTGCAGGTCCTGCAACGGCGCAGGCGCGCAGGCGCACAGGTCGCAGCTGATCCTGAGATGTACAGGAATCGTATTCTTTGCACATCTTTTTACGAATGTTCTCTACATCCGTTAATATGAACTGTTCGATTATATCTGAACGGCTGACCGTCGATTATATGATTCAGAAAGGCTTTTGTATTATAAAATCTGATCCGTTCAAATATAATCTAACGGTCCGCATTACATCATCTATAAATAATGGACGCAGAGAATATGATTTCGAGATCTGCATTGCATTCCATTCCAAGTTTCCAACAATGAAATGAAATGAAAGAAGAAGGGTAAGTGTAGGTGTAGGTGTAGCTGTAGTAGCTGTCGTCAACTCTCAAGTCTCAACAAACAAAGAAAGAGTGACGATGATGGGGAGGCAAGCACAACCCACACCCGTAGCCGCTCCGACGAGCTCCGACCCGGATGCAGATTCCATCCCGAATCCGAAGCGTAAATCCAGGAGCTCTCTCAATCCTAACCCTAATTGGGCGCAGCTTCAAGCCAAGCTCCGTTTGCACCGGCCCCAAAATCCCCGGTCTCGCTCTAATAGTACTGATACTGGCAAGTGCCTCTTGGGGAAGCGCAAGGAGAGGGAGAGGGAGAAGGAGAGCCCCTCATCCGATTCGGATCTCTCTTCCGGGCTCAGCCCCTTATCTGGCGACACCAGGCAAGTGCCTTCAACCCCAACCCGTCTGTCACTGAATCCTTCAACCCACCCTTTCAACTGCTTGTTCAATATTGCAGTTTGACCACGGTGTTCGCCATTGATTGCGAGATGGTTGGGATCGGATTTGAAGGCACCAAGAGCGCTCTTGCCAGGGTCACGCTGGTCTCTACCTTCTTCCATTCATAATTCATACTTACAACTTGAGTTACCACTTACCAGTCCTTACCAGAATATTATCATTTGCCATCATATTTCGATACTTGATAATTCAAGTTCTTTCATACATGCATGTAACTGATTAATATAATAATCAATACTAAACTCACTCTCCTTAGGTTAACTCGTGGGGAAATGTGGTATATGACGAGTATGTCCGCCCAGTGGAACACATAGTGGACTACCGTACCAGAATCAGTGGAATCCGTCCCAAGCACATGAAGAAAGGTTAACCTAATACCCCTTCCCCTACTTCTTTTTTGTCTCATTTTCCCCCTTCTTTTTCTGATGCATTTCATGCACTGATGCATCTTATTTATTTTCCAGCCAAGGACTTCTGGGCTGTACAGCAAAGAGTAGCTGAACTGATCAAAGGTCGGATCATTGTGGGCCATGCGTTGCATCATGACTTCAAGGTTGTTGTTTTTTCTTTTACTTCTATTGTACAAGTTTTTGGTACAGTCTGCCCTGTCAAAAACCTTAGATACTGTATTGGTACAGATGTTGATTTTAATAGATTTGGGATATATATATATATTTTCAGAGGCAAATGCATGGGAATTTTCCTCTTTATTAATATGGTTTTTACCTTTATATAATTATAAATCTTAATAAAGTTTAATGGATCAGAAACCCTTTGATAAACACAAATATAGTAGGACTAATACTTGTAAAGCTATCTAGGCATTGTTATTGAGTCATCCTAAGAAGGATACAAGGGATACCTCAGAGTATGAACCGTTACGAAGGTATCTATTTTATCTCCTATTTTATCTGTCATGTATCCATATATGATTCGTTTTTGTCTTTATTTATCCTCAAATAAATTGACGTGTTAATTGAAAATCAGGGGAGTAAAAAAGCGAGCTTTGAAGGATCTGGCAGCTGAGATACTAAGAGTTAAAATTCAACACAAGGAACACTGCCCTGTATGTTACATCCTTACCTTAATTGTTCGCTCTTTTGTATGTGTATGATTTGCAACGTCAACTTTTTTGAGTTACTCACATACTGGAAACATAACTGTATTAGAATTTTCAATAAATTGTACTGCTCATAATCCCTGTTTTCATTGCATCCAATATCTGCATAATGTTACTAAAATATCCTGGACCAACTTGCAATAAACATGTGACAGAATGTTCTTACTCTGGCTGTAGTTCCACAGTAATATTACTACATGTTTTATTTTGATGAGACCCAAACTCAAACCGATAAGAAGGATAACCATGATATAACCCTCCAACTTTTAGTGACACTTATTAGTGCTTTACTTTTCAGTTGTCTCATATTTATAGAAGTTTGTAGCCCTAATATCTTGTCAGAAGAGAGTTAAATGCTTTGTGCAAAGATATTTGCAGTGCAAATTTGTTAAAGACAAGATCACATTTGAGTTAAAAACTATTGAAAGTGGGACATAGTCCACCTGTTTCCTTGAATTCTTGAAACAAATAGTTCTTACATAATTAAATTATAAGTTGAGTTGTTGCTTCTTTTCCTCGGAAGTGTTTTCTTATTTGCAAATTCCAAAATGTTCTTTTGGAACTGGAGTAGTGAGTATCTTTTGCTAAAGATCCTAGTTACGGACGAAAGAAAATTTCAAGCAATTTTAACAAATTGGTTTTGTGATGCATAAGGTGGAGGATGCAAGAGCAGCTATGTACATTTATAACAAGCACAAAAAAGTATGGGAGAAGAGCTTGAAGGACCAACTTAGGCTGAAAAATAAGCTCAGCCACAAGAAAAAGAAAGAACATGGTGCGGATTCAAATTCTGCTGCTCTTGAACTTCAACATTGTTCGAGTTGAAAAGCATGCCAATATTCTACTTATCTTCCGTGTTCCCCTAATTTTATTATTATTTTTTAATTTGTTTAAGTCATTTTATTCAATAGATATTTCATTGTTCTGTGTATGTTTTATTTTAGGTGTTTAATGAATCTTGGGATATGTAGACGTTGGTTTTGTGGTTTCCAAATGGACTTGTTTGCTTTATTAAAAAACATGTATATCATGTAGAGCAGAGCAATGAAACTTGTGACAGCCCATGCCCATGCCCATGCTCCCTTTTGTATTAGTTAATTCTTAATTTAAATCTAGCCGTTTAATGCACTCATCTTTTTTTTTAATAGACCATCCAAAGCGCATGGCGTAATTAATAATATATTCAGTATTGCAAGTATTGGACTGACAATCTTATTCAGCAGTTGACAAGGAAAAATACAAACAAACGAAACCTCTGGGATATCTCATTCCGTAATAGTATAATAGTCGGCCATGAGACAATGAGAGCAGTTGCTCATCAAATCAAATCTGTAACCCAAGTCAGAGCGGCCCAAAAGGGAGGGCAAATCGTGTATTGTACATGTGTACCGTATCCACATCACATTGCGTCAATCTCGGGCATTATATTAATTTATTCATAAAATTTTGTTTTCTGTCTTCCTTAAAATACTGCATAGTGCCAGCTTTGAATAATTTGAATTATTCACAAGTTAAGTCTTATTATCAACTTCTAAGTTATGCAGAACTCAATTTTTTAAAAACTGATTTATCATTCTCTAGAAACCTAAAAAAATATTTTGATGTGAACTGTAAAAATTTCAAAAGCTAGTATTGGTTGATGAGTCAAAACTCTTGACAATTTAACGTGTCAGCTACATTATAATATACATGCACAAATAATGTGTTGTCATCGAGAGTTTACCTACCTCGGAACAAATATCAATGTATCAGGTAATTAGACATACAACAATCCTCCGAATACATTAACATATTTAAAAAAAAAAATCGGCTCATTTGCAAAATCATCTCCCAAAACATAACATGTAATGCAAATCACAGAGATGCAAGGACCCAGAACATAGAGACAGATGAGGTGGCAGTGAAAGTCCATGTCATGAAGGCCAACAATACTGATAAAGCATACCGTCCACAAGCCAGTTGTGGGAATGTTTTGCAAAAATGCACGTCTTTTTCAAATAATAGTGCCACCCCAGCAGAAGAGCACGCAGCCGCAAAGGATAAGATTGCCGTAACCTAAGCCACACCAGATAATCTTATGTTAGAAAATATTTTCTGTTCAGGGTGCATATAGGTAACATCACCAGTACTGGTTATTAACAGGAACTGAGAAATACCCAATCACCGACCACAAACAAGCTAACAAGCACAGGATTGCGAAGGTCCCTTTTTGTTTGAAGAGCATAAATGTCGAGGCATGCAAGACCCAAGCTCCATAGCAATTGTAGCCCCATCGATGCTATCAAGTAACTACATTTCTCAGAAATAAAACAAGAAGTCCAAAATTAGTTACAATTCAGAACAACCATGCTATCAAGTAACTACAATTTTTCAGAAATAAAACGAGAAGTCCAAAATTAGTTGCAATTCAGAACAACCATGCTATCAAGTAACTACAACCATGCTATCAAGTAAATGAACAATTTCCCAACTTAAAAACAAAACACAAAAATGAATCAAGTATGAGATGTCACTTTATAGCCAACATTATCCATTTAAAAAATTATTATTTTTAGTTAATATACTGCACTCATCATACATTACAAAATTAAAATAACATAGCATTATATATCCAGGAGCGGAGGGAGGGGGGTTTCGGTGATTAACTTTGGTTGGTTGATTAACTTTATCATATTATTTAATGCTTGGCACCCTTCAATATTTGAATCCAGCACTAAACAAAACAACCCATCAGCTACTGTATCAGTGGCAGGACTCAATATAGTAATAGATTTAATTTCTTTTTGGCTGGACTTTGGCGATGAATATATAAAAAACAATATATGATGGTTTTTACTGCTATTTGTCCTAAACATTTTAGCATGTTATGAATTAAATATGATGCTTAATTCTTTGGTTCACCAAAATTTTAAATTCTTGTGTTGCAGATATAAATGTGTTTCAGATGGGGACTTGCTTCATAAGAACAAATTGTTAGTACACCAGCCTTTCACAGCTATGGAATATCTTGTATTAATCTCAAGAGGATTCTTTCTTATTTCTTATGTCAATGCTACTTTTATTTTAGGTACAATGGCAAAAAAGAAACTAAACTCATGGTCATAATATAAATCAAATGTAATAGAAATTGACTAATCTTTTGTTGAACACTTGACTATGTTTATAAAACAAATGTTGTTTCTTATTGATTAGCATGTAGTAGTTTTATATTAACAAATTTGTATATAATTACATTATTATATTATTTGCTATTGTCAAACGTTCTTTTAGATTTTAGATTTTCGAATCTCGGCCCCCTCCAAGTCAAAATACTGACTCCGCCCCTGTATATATCCTTTGTGTTGTCTAATATAAGTATATAACTACTAATATATATACTGCAATATGATTACATGAAAGCACTTATCTATGCAAGCTTATGAAGGGGGAAATTGCAATAGCATCATTTAAGTTTCTCCTACATTAAGGACCACATGTAATCCCATTTAGCTAATTTATACTAGCATATATATTATTTTTTAATCCATCCAACACATATTGTGGCTTCAACTTATATCTCCCAAAATAAGGACCACATGTATTCCAGAGGCCAGTTCATACCTCAAACACTGTACTGGCTGGAACTACAACAATATAAAAGTCAATAAAGGGATAAATAAAGAAAGTACCAAAAGGCAGTGTAATTGGAAAAACTATTAGCAGATGCCATAACTGCAACAGAAGCAGCCGCAAAGCCGCACTGTGCAGTTCTCAAAGCAAATCCACTCCATGTACCAGGGCTCCCTAAGAAATCCTTCATTCTCTCTGTCATATCCTATAGAAGTACAGTAAATAGAAAAATAAGAACAACTACATCCCAATTTGTCACCAACAAATCCACAAGAAGAAAAATTTGCCCAAAGTCCATCACCAGCTCCTCAACTAATTCTTAGTTACTACTAAAATTTATCATACCTACCTCTTTCTAAGCAATAAGTAGGCCTGTTTATCAGATCCAATAAGTGCCTCAATCTGCCACATCAACAGCTAAAGTCAACTGCCACAACATCAGCCAGCAAGAGGCAGACAGGATCCCTTTTCGAGTCAGATCATTGTTGATCTTAAAGGACCAGATCTTCCCTCTTATGTACCTTATTACGATGAGAACTCATTAACAATAACAAGGACAGTGCCTCATAACAGTAACACTACTTAATTGCAATGGCAAATACCTAAAATACAATGCCTATTACAATAGCAACATATGCTTTATCTATTGAAATTATTTCAGAAGTGTATCCTATGTACACACAACAAAAGCAATAAAAGTGTTTCCTAGTTTTCTCACCCAAAAAAATTCCCAAGTATCCGATTTCAATCAATGCGATAAAGCAATATCTTACTTATAAATAATCTTATATTTTGCTTTTCCTTTTCCTTTCTTGAAAAGAAAATTCTATTTACATCCTGATTTCTTCAAAAAACTGAAAGAGACTGTTGTTTCCCAACTTAACTGAAATTTGGGGATCCCCACCAAATCACTAGCCCCTTGTCTCCCTTGTTTAAGCGATGAAATTACAAATGCAGGTTGTGCAAATGCAAGCCTTAACTTTAGTTGACCTTCTGCACTCCTATGATATAAAATCCTAACATTTCATGTCCCACACATGAACCTTTTTCTGGTACCAGCCATCCTTATTTAAGTTTTCCCCGTACCAACCATCCTTATTTAAGTCTTTCCCTAAATCACAAATGCAGTATGGGTAGAAGCATGCCCAGATAAACTTTGGTTGACCTTTTTCCCTTCTAAAATTTTAACTTAAGCAAAATGTCAACTGCAGAATACACAATCAATTACAGAATTGGAAGGGAGTTGTTGAAAATTGCAGAAATAATTGAATTGCTGAAGTTTAAATTTTCTGATAAGCGGGGCTCAAGAGAAGAGAAAAAACGAAGAAAGAGCAAGGCGATAGTTACCGTTGAAGGGGTCACCAAAGGAATTACACGGTTATATGAAGATGGGACCCACAGTACAGGGACTGAAATGGAGGAACAGTCCAACAAGGAATGGAGATGGAGAATGTAATGAATCAGAAACTGATCTGTAATTATGATACTCTCTGTTATGTTCTTTTGAGCAAATATTTCTCAATTACTACAAATATGTGTGAAATTGTAAGAAATTCATGTTTATAATGAAATTTAACTTGTTCTCTTTCAATTCTGCCTATGCACTTTTCACATTCCATCCTCTTATCTCACTAATTTCCCATTGTTTATTTCTGAATTTCTGACCAGATTCAGATTGAATTAAATTTCTCCACAATTACAGTAATATCCTGTACAATTCATGAGGATGTTAGACAAAATCTTATGTGCCGTAAGTAATTACTGAGTGTTTAGCAGTAAACAACAAGTTGCATAGAGACGAACATTATGTTTTCTTATCTAACAGTCTGCTAATAACAAGTTGCTTGCATATATATATATATATATATATATATATATATATATATATATATATATATATATATATATATATATTCCTACGATTTGCATATTACCTTAAAAAGAAATAGATGTGCTTGCAAAATGTCAGTGCCTGTACGGGACGGTGCAAAAATTGCCTACAATTAGGCTTAAAATCTTCCACATATTGGTAGACAATTAATTAAAGCTCACATGTTAACCCTCAATTAATAATTCACAACAATTACAAAACTAGATTTGAAGTGGCAATCGACAATAGTAAAAATCTTCAAATTCTCATCATCCCAACTAATTTTAACAAGAAGCAAGTGCTTTGAACAAGCATCTTCGAGAGAAATTAAAGACATTTCCACATTTAGGGTTTTCCTTTGAAATTGACAAATCTAGGGTGCAAATTGTACCTAGCGAAGCCAGTAGAGGGGACAATCGGTCGCGTTGTGGCAATTACCAGCGTTTTCGCCGAATGGGAAGGAATTGAGACGGTGAAAACCGACGGAGGCGCAACCCCACAGAAGAGAAATTGGTATTGAGAGAGAGAGACAAGTCAGACAGAGACAGTGGTTAGTGGATAGTGGATAGTGGAGTGGAGAGAGAAACGCTTTGGGTCCGTTGATTTGTGGACTTGTGGTCCGTTTCACAAATTAATGAATAACTTTTTTTTATTAATTATTCGTAGACGTACGACATACACTCACAAAGAAATTAAAAAATTTCTCTAAAATAACACATGTTGGAGTTTGAATCCCATATCTCCCTCATAAAAATCTTGTGTCTTATCATTATACTAGATAGGACTTGACAAATGAATAGCTTTAAAAGTGAAATTAGAATAGTAAAAATAGAACAAAAAAAAATTCAGGTTCAGTTTAAAACTGAACGAGAAAAAACTCGTTTGAACTATAATTTCAAAATTCTAATTTAGGATAATGTGATTTTGAAAAATCGTAGAAGAGTGATATATTTGATTATTTAAAAATAAAATTGACATTTGACAAGTGTCAATTAAAATAGTAGAAATGTTGATAATTATGATAACAATAATGATGATGATATAATATAATAATTATAACAATAATAAATTAATAATAATGTGCATTATTTTCTAAAATAAATATAAATAATAATATTGATAATAATAACAATAATAATACTAGTAATCGTACTCGTGCACAATAACGGGAGAAAATAATGTACACGAAAAATCACCCCACTTATCCTTAATTATATTGATAAATATTTTATTTTTAGTGCAGTGATAGCAGTGATCGACAAGAATAACTATTGGTAAATAACAATATGGACAAAAAGAACATTATAGTGCAATGGTTGGAGTTGGGTAGGGATAATTGGGGAATCCCAAGTTTGATTCATGTGTGTAGTAATGATTTTTACAACAAATAAAGCCTTGAAGAGATCTTATGTGCCGTAGACTGTGTATGCATGTGTGATGAAGCTCATAATTGAAAAATAGTTCAATGCGTGACTTTGATAGAAGTTTAATCCAACGATTGAGAATTTATCTGCCCAAAAGACCATTATGAGGGTCCTTGCAGGATCTAGACATTAAACTCCTTAATAAGAAGGAGATAATAATAACAATAAAAAATAACATAATAGTATAACGATAATATAAGAAAAACATAATAATTATAATGATATTATTATTTTAAAATAATAAAATACTAATAAAGTAATGATACAACATAATATAAGAATATTAATAACAAAAAAAATAATAATTAAGTAAATATTATTATTTTAGATATTAACAAATCAGCGTTACTTCTCCACCTTCAAAATCTTGTCAAAAAAAATTCTAACTTGAATTGAATGTTAGTAATTTATTTCTAACCTGAATTGGATCACATTAATTTTTTATTGGATTCTATTCTCTTCAAATGCAGTTAATTTTGGGTAAATTTTATAGGATGTCACTAAATTTTGTATTAAATTTCGCATTTGGTCACTGAACTTTGAATGAATATTTAATGTTAGTCACTGAACTTTTATAATCTATTTTGCACCAATTTTCCATTAAAATGTTGATGAAAGAAATTAAGAAGTAAATTTGGAGATTTATCGAAATTCAGTAATTAAATATGAATTTGATACAAAATTTAGGGACCCATTTAATTTTTCACAAAATTTCATTTGATCAGAGTTTACAGACAATCCGCATAACGTGTTGTTGAAACTAATTGTTTTTATGCCTAATATGTTTGTTGATATTAGGACTCCATTCCATTAAATAATTTATATTTCTTTTAAAATGGAAAATCGGAATCTCTGAGCAATTAATTTAATTCTTGCTCTAATTGGCATTCAGGTGGCAGGGTGAGGGTGTGACCTCTGAAATCCTGACCCCACCATGCAGTCATGCACCATACAGAAAGAAAGAAAGAAAGACACATAACACATTCAGCGTCAAAATATGAGAAACAGAAAACCCGAGAGGTGACGTAAGCCGGATTGATGGAGAAGTGGGGATGCATAGTATAGATAGCATGGACCCAGATCGCAGCAGATCCGGATCCCCCCTCAGTTCGCGACGACATTTTCTGATTAATTTGATTCCAAGAGAGAGAGACAGAGAGAGAGGGAAAGAAGGATGAGGAACGAGGAGACGGTGAAGCTGATCAGCGCCGACGGGTTCGAATTCGTGATCGACAAGAGGGCCGCCATGGTTTCCAACACGCTGCGCAACATGCTCACCTCCCCCGGTAATCAACTCCTCTCTCTCTCTCTCTCACACACACACACACACACTAATAGATAGATAGATAGATAGATAGATAGATAGATAGATAGATAGATAGATGGATAGATAGATTTTGATTGAATTCTTCCTAATTCTGGTATTAATTGGGGGAATTCGTCTGAAATACAAAGGGAGCTTTGCCGAGACGCAGCATGGGGAGGTGAGGTTCCCTGAGATCACCGGGGTTATATTGGAGAAGATTTGTCAGTACTTCTACTGGTCTCTCCAGTACTCCAGGTCTGCTTCTTCTCTTATTATTCTGTGCGATTTTATTAGGTAGGATTCAGCTCACACAATTTAATTGGGTTTCTAGCTTTACTTTTGTCTATTACCTATAATTTCCAGATTTCTGGTCCATTGGAAACTACAACTGAACCTGGTATTACCTGACATACCATGTCTGTGAATAAGGACTCTGATCAGAAAATGAAATGTTATTTTCTTTTCTTTTTTTCTTATATCGAAAATCATTGCTATTAAATTGTCTTCCTTTTTTGGCAATTCTAAGGGTAAAGGACAAGTTTGATCTGAGTCCATCAGCCCCCAAAAAAAGAGAGTACAATCAAGGGTTCATCAATACAAAATTGGATAAAACAAGGAAAAAAAAGAACAGTAAAAGGAAAAATAAAATAAAATTCTAAAACCATAGGACCATTATTGGAATGGACCAGTATGTTATATTTATCAGTCCCGAAACACCAAAGATATATTTTCTGGCTGCAACTTTATATGGAAGCAAAAATTTACTTAATATGTTGAATGCTTGCTAATCTATCAATGAATCTTAGCCATATACATCACACTTGTATAGGACAGTTGTTAATCAGTTGGATTGTGTTGCACATGAAACATGTGACATCAGGCATGTATGGGTTATCTTTTTATATGCTGGGTACATTATTTAAAAGAATCTCAATGAAGTGAATTATATTGCAGTGGGAAGGAAACAGAGTTTCAGATAGAGCCAGAGATCACACTTGAGCTGATGATGGCTGCTAACTTTCTTGATACATAATTCTGTATTGATGTGATCGATGTTTGAACTTGGTACCGATTTCTATTACTTTGTGGCGACTGGTACCTGTTATTGGTATGAAGTTGTGCTAATATACTTGTAGGAACTAAAATCTATAGTGATGATGGGGTTGGTTCTCTGAATGTAATAAATTGCTGGCTTAATATCTTCTTTTCTCTTCTCTTCTCTTCTCATCTCTGATCCCGTTGGTGCAGGATATATGAAATATAGTTCTGTGTTGCTTGCATTTTTCGTTGCATTTGTATGCATGAGAACCTAGAAGCCGGACCGAGTTAATAGCTTGATAAGTTGTTATTTTGTTTTCTTAGATGTGGAGTCTTTATGTTAAATAAATTGAGTATGACAGTTTGAAATATAAAAAAGAATGAAGAATTTGTAGTAATGAAAGGCTCATGGCTTCTTTCAGCATGCACAGTGCATCAAATTGAGTAGGCCATCTCTTCTTTCGGCATCGTATTCGTATAACGATACGGATTTCAGTGGATTTACCTTCCAAATCAGGTCAGTCAGACCGTTCATTCATATATTTCACATAAAACAATTGCTCGATCGAATTTCAACAGTGTGCACAGCACAAGCCAGACCTGACCTGTTGGACTATTCGATCTGGAATCAATTAACTGTTCATGTCTGTGACTACAAAGGAGTGGCGTCTGGCTCTATGAGCTGAAAACTCGACTCGTAGGCAGGCTATTATGTATGCTATTTTCATATGAGAATCTTATGAATGAAGAAGCAATGGACTACTTATTCACAATATACATTAAATCATACATTGGTAATTTTGTAACGGAAATTTTAAATAAAATAGCATGAATATGAAGTCTTGGCCAGTACAGCACAGATTAAATTCTGAAACATATAATATATAGGTTAAATCCTAAAACTATATATATACATATATACGTATATGTATATGTACATATATCCACTCCAACGTAGCAATGAAGTACGACACAGATCACGATAAATCCTATAGCATGTTGCTCTAAATTGTGTGCCAATCTGGCCGGGTTCTTTTACAAGAAGTCTCAGTTGTGGAGAAACTAGAGTTTTTGTTCGTTTGATTCTTTGTGGTTGTTGGGATTTTTTCTTCTTCTTACAAGTAGCATCAAGATGATTGTTTTATTGCATAAGTATTCGATTAGATGGCTCGATTTTCATGTCAAGTTATTAATGAACCTGATCAACTATACTGTAAATCTGTAACTCCTTAATTAACTGTGACAAAAGTGTTAGTGGAAGAGGAAATCGGTCTGCTGAGAATACACGACACACCATATATAATGATGCACTGTCTAGTGTCTACAATGTGTGCTATCTATATTCCCAATTTAGTCGACTAAAAGAAGCCGACAAAACCGAGCAAGGTGTCCTGCTCGACAAAATGCCCAACTGAGTTCATCCTACTAGCTAGTGCCTATATATAGTAGGATATGCTGGCCGTTGATTTATACACGGACGAAATAATTAACCAAGAGCTAGCTAGCATTAAGCTGAAAACATACAATTATCTTAGAATATTGGCCTGGGTTCCTCATTTTCTTAATTAGTATTCGGTTGGTGTGACCAGTATTTAACACGTACTTGGATGCAGACATAGAGCTCTTTTTTCTTTTGATTTTATAACACTTGATATTGCACCAGTTGGTTCTTATTGGTTTTAGATTATAACCATGCATATCATATTATCATGTACTGTTTTCCCTTATCTATAGAGTCTCAACTTTGGATTATTACTTGAAATTTGCAGTTTGCAACTATGTATTTAACAACCTCGGAGTATCTGTAGCCAGCTCTCTTCAAATCTAGTTACGGGTGACCTCAGCTTCAATAAAAGAATACTAGCTTAAAGGAGAAATGAAAAATGAAATCAATCAAATCCCATCTTCCTTAATTGGCAAACTGGAGTTATCACTATAATATATTTCCATCTCATTTTTACGTTTTCAAATAAGCAATTTTTTAGATGCTGAGAATTGTATCAGAAATTAACCTTTATTTTTTACAATATATATCAATCAATCCTGAAAATTTGATCTAGTCCAAGAACCAACAAGACTATAGGAGAAAGTATGAAATAAGGCACATATATAGTTCCTCTCTCAAGTCTCAACTCACATAGTTAATAGAAGAATAGATGGGATTACTGTTAGGCAGAGTAGCCGCTCTCTTATCTTTGTTATGGTTTACATTTTTTGCAGATCTGTACTTGTAATTATGTAGAGGGCTGGAATTGCTGTCTAGCACATGCAAGATTACCACCATGAACAGTGAGCATGCGAACATGGGTATCGGGCCGAAGATCCAGAGAAGTAAAGTGGTGGCGAAGTACAAAGCCCGTAAGCCCATAGACCAAAAGTTGCCGCCCCGTATTATAGCTGTCTGTACATAACTGACAGGTATGTCTGAGTCTAGTGTAGACATGAGAAAACTCGAATGCACGTAGTATCTGCAAGAAACAAATTAAGAACAGCTTAATTAATTGAAACATAATTAAGTAAACTTCATTGTTTGACTAATGGCTTTTCATTCATATAATTAATTATGCCTTGCCTGGTGGATTGGATGAAGCAAGTGAATGCCGCCAGAAAGCAGATGAGCAAAGCAATGTACTTGACCGATGCGATGGTCCGACTGTTGTTGCCATAAATTATGCTGGTTGTGAAAATTGACGATGAGCTCCCAGCCCAGGCACCAATCAGCGAGCTCAGAGCAATAGAAAGAGATGCCAAGTTGCTCGATGCTGATATATTGCTCGCTATTACCGACATAGCCAACCCTGTCTCTTCTGGGGTCATCTGCAGAATGCAAAAATTAAAAGTTCATACGAAAGACAAAGGTAATTAAGTTTGTTCTTTTTCATTTCTTGATCTGACCTGCATCATACGCTCGACCCATGCTCGCTTGTTGTGGTTCTCATACCCAATAACTGTTTTATGGGGGTACCGAAGAACCCGGTACAGAAGCATGAGATGGTATCCAAACATTATGGCTAACCCGCATGGTACCAGTACCAAGTCTATGGATCCTTTGTCCAACAACATCTCTCTTCCTCCCTTTCCTTCTCCACTTCACATCTTCATCGATCACACACAGCCTTCAACTCAGACCACCTCACGTAGAGCTAATGTTTACTTGTACTGGTATTACAAAACAAATTAAATGCCTACTGGCTACTTGTTAGCATTTCGTTGCTTGTGAGAAGTACAAATTAATTTAATGACAACAAGCATTATTTCAGAAGTTTGGTATTGTGCCTTTTTGGTCAAGGAATGAAGTTGGCAAGGCAAGCCAACTCTAACGTATGCTTCAATGCCTCAACTGTGGGTCGGGTTCTTCAAGATCTAATTTGCAACCCAATAAGCTTGCTAGGAACTGATTTGTTTTGGACCACCAATTATCCATCGATTTGTTCAGGGCACAATTAAAAATGACTATATGTTTGCAATTAAATAAAAAAAAAAATACGTTTGTGGAGTTTAGAGATTGACTTGAAGACAGAAATATGTTTGTTTGTTTTTGTTCAATTACTATTGTTTGGGGTTCTTGATGGGTTAGCGGGTCTTGGAGTATCCATTTATATTCTCTATTATTAGTCTAAAAGAGTTTGCTTGCACTCAACTTCCTCCATTGAAACGGTGCATTATCTTAGGATTACTTAAACGAGTCAATATATGCATCATCACATGACCTATATATATATGTCAGTATTTGAATAACGGAATTGAGTGAAGTATATGATAATAATTGCTTACTGATGAGTGATATAAAATTGTGATGACAAAAATACTATTGAATTTTATAAGGCGGTATACACATCTTGCAAGCGTGCTGCGTGAGGCATGAGCATGACTACTGAGTCTGAGTACTGACTAGACGTGAAAACAGAAATGCCCCTTATAATTTCCCCCCTCTTATTGACTTTTCAGTGGTGGTTGACTGGTTGGGGCCTTGGCCGCTTGGGGCTTTAGTGGGTGTTGACTGTTGACTGTTGATTATGCATAATTGCCTATATTTTCTTTCCAATTTATATTAATGAGAGTTCAAAGTATAGTATTTGTTGAAAATTCCAAATTTATAATATCAAATTAATTAAATATTTATGTAACTTCCTTACATTATTATTATTATTATTATTATTATTATTATTATTATTATTATTATTATTACTCTAGAAGGTTTTGTATACTTTTTTTTTCCTCTGGAAGGTTGTATACTGAGTTGATACATATCAACATAGGGTTGCATGCATTTTTTCCTATTTAACCCCGGATGAAGAGGGGAAATTGCTTTTGTATAAATATGAAATTCTCCAATCTCCATGCTGTATTGTTAAATGTTTCCATGCTTAACTTAATTCTTCACCAAAAGGATCTAAAATATCTCTTCACGTACCAGATCACCAGCCGGTTCCATAATCAGTTAACCTCTCTCTAAACATGTAGTTCCTGATGTATAGTTCAAATCTTTAGTACTGGAGCTACAAAATGGAGAATCTTTAATTTGAGCATAGTTAATATATAAGCCAAAAAAATGTTAAAAAAGAATACTAGTATCAGGCACAAAGCTCCATTTCTAATCTGTTTAAGATGGGCACCACCTCGGCCATTGTCAGCCGGTACCCGCGGCTATTCCCGACACATGCTGATGCCAATTTTGCAATCCTTGCCAAAACCCTAATCTCCTTAAATGGAAACGCCAACCTCTTGTCCAACACTTCCTCAACTCTAGAAATTCTGATAAGAGGCAGGGCCCACTCCTCCAATCTTCCCCCTTCACTCCTTCTCCCGCTAAGCACCTCCAACACAATCACCCCAAATGCATACACATCATTTTCCTTGCACACCTCATAACCCTCCTTATCCACATATCCAGCCATGCATTTCCTTCCCTCATGGTCATGAAGAAGGAACCCTAGCCCGTAATCGCTAATTCTGGCAAAATAATCCTCGTCGATGAATACATTGCACGGCTTCAGGCACCCGTGCACGATGCCAAGAGCCGTTGATGCATGCAAATGCTCAAGCCCACGTGCAATACCTACGGCTATCTTGACACGTGTTGACCAGCTCAGGAGAGGCATTAGCTGCCCAACATCAGCACCAATGCCGTACATGAAGGTCTCTAGGGTTTTCATCGGGACGTGCTCATATATGATGATACGCTCCCCTGGGGCTTCGGTGTAGCCAAGTACCGGCACAACATTGGGGTGGCTAGCAACAAAGGAGAGAGATTTCATTGCTAGAGAGAAGGTAGGGCCTGGTTGGCTAAGGACCAAATGTGGATGGAGGCGCTTAACGGCAACTGAATGGCCGGTACCAAGAGAAGAGGATGCTTTATAGACGGTGCCGAGAGTACCTTTTCCAGTGAGGCGGGAGTGATGGAAGCGGTTAGTGGCTGCCTCAAGTTCAGTCAGGGAAATGAGCCGACACGCAGCAGTGCGGTTACACTAGTATCGTCAGCTGAGGCACATGCAGAGGTAGGTTGTTGATGCTTGTAGCGTAGATAGATTAGGAGAAACAGAATGACAAGGAGCAGAGGGATTGAGATGGCGGCAATGCCATAATCAGAAAGAACAAAGGTAAAATGGTGGTGGTGGCTCATGAGTTTTTTGGTTTAATTTTGTGGTATGTTTGTTTTTATGAATTTTTGTATCGGTTAATTAGTAGGAAATGAATGGAATTGGTTAGGTTAATTAGTTTGGACTTAGTTGGGCAATGACCAATGAATTTGAAATTTTGAATTCTGGTATGTTTAGTTTGGACTTAATTGGCCGGCCACCTAATATATATATTGTTAGTTAGTTTTGACTTTTGAATGAAGCTGGGGCTGCATTTTGTCTCTTTTTCGAAATTAAAACAACAACAGCAACAAAACAACTGAGTGAGAGTAGATCTGTTTAAATAGTGCAACAGCAAGAATAGAGGGCTGTTTCGGCAATACAGAGTATTAGAAGGGTCTAGAGTAAAAGTGAACCTCGAAGTATTGTATTTGTATAGTACATACAACTGAGTGAGAGTGAGAGTAGATCTGTACATGTAAATGAAATAACAAGTATAGTACATACAATCCGAACGCTTCTCCGCCTCCGCCTCCGGTCTCTCGCAGTCGCCGCCACTCCGGCTATGGAGTCGCCTCCGCCTCCGCCTCCGCCTCCTTCTTCGGTTGATGCGGATCGCTACACCTTCAACCCGACCCTCCAGTGGGACCCGCCTGTGGAGGCCTACTTCTCCACCGCGTACGGCCCCGACCGTTTCTCCCGCATCTCCTCCGCTCTCACGTGACCACACCACTCTCTCTTCTCTTCTCTGCTTCTTCTCTTCTCTTCTCCTCTTCTCTCAGAGTTACATTGCTTACCTTTTCTTCATTTATTATTCCTGATTAGGAGACCATCATGCTATTCCTGCATTCGCGTGAATACGCTCAAAACTTCAACTGCACAAGTGAAGCAAAACCTAATCAAATACTTGCAAGACACTCATTTCTCTAATGAGCACTCCGACTCCACCTCACTTATTTCGCAAAACCCTGCTCTTCCCAACGTGTTGTATGTGTTGGGTACGGGCCCACACAAAATAAGCTATGAGCGTCAGGCCGACGAACCACTAAAGGAGGTTATCATCAGCCGCAAATGCGCCGAGGCTGTTCTTAGAGGAGCCCAGGTACTCTACTGTCAATATAATTTCATTGTTTCCAGCTTGCTTCATTGTCCACTACTGACGACTTCATGCATGTGTTGTGTTCACAGATATATGTGCCAGGTGTAATGGCATGCAGTGCGCATGTTGAAAAAGGGGATAAGGTGGCTGTGTCAGTTGCAATTGAAAAACCAACGGACACTGGCGGCTGGTCCTTGGGTATTACACGTGGGACTGTTCTGCATGGCATCCCCTCAGGCAAGGTTTCTGTTTTTCACTCCAACAATTCAGAATTGTGTTCCCTCCTGTGAAACAGATACTGCTGTTTGTTTCCTAAATGTTGGAGGATGTTATTATTCTTCTTTCATCTCCTTCTTCTATAATCTATGTAAAACATGCTCAATGTATTTCTGCTTATCAATGTGCAAAATAATGGGGAACTGAGTACTATTTAAACTACTTGGTAGGTCAGGAGTTTTGGTCTAATGTTTATCATTTTGCTTGTTACACATTATATTTATTTTATTCAAGGGCCCCATTTTCTCTTCTTCTTTCTTTCTTTTTCTTTTTCCAATAATCCTGAAAAGAATGAATGGACATGTTCTGTACTTTTTAGTGGACAAATGGTGGTGACAATTATCATTTCATGATTTGTGCTTACTATTGAGTCTTAGCAGATGTGCAATATGAAGACAGGCATGGTCTTTACATAGGTGAAGGCGTGGCTTTAATGTCTCGTGCTGGGATTTTTCGTGCTAAAGAAGGGGTGGCTATAGAAATGACTAACCGAGTATACCACCTCCCATCCTTCAATGGTATGCACTGGGGAACATATTTCATATGCGTTATATGATTTGCTTCTGCATAAGTTTCATGGCAGACACTTGCAATCGATTTTTTCAGACATTATTCTGTGTTTTGAATAATTCATGCCTTGAAGTTTAAACCTCTGAATATCAATTGTATCCTGGCAAAATGGGAAAATTCACTTTTGCTGCTTATGTTTTTGTGTACAATTTTCCAGTTTCCAAATGAAATCCAGTGCTTTGGATTAGAATAAACTATATGGGGTTTTAAAGATCACTGTTTTCCCATTTTCGTCCTTATACTGGCATTCATTTATTCCAACTGGCGCATAGTGGCGGATCTATTCAAAGGCAAGCTCAGGCCTGTGCCTGAGCTTGTTTTTCAAAAACACTTTTTTACCTTCATTTCTTTACTGAATTTCAAATATAGTTTATAATATTTGTTGTGCCTAGGATTAAATGCAAATCTTTTACCTTTAAGCGTGAAACTTTGTTTTTGTGCCTAGGCTTTATTTGTTTTCTGTATCCGTCACTGCTGGCACATGATCTGCAGATAAAGATATTGCTGTTCTAGTTATCTGTATTGCTTGCGCAATTCCATCGACATTACGCATAATGTGAAAATGATGCTGAAATGGATAGAACTACTTTATAATGGATGTTTCTGGTAGGATCAAGCTTATTAGGATAAATTTTCTGGGAGGTCACTAAACTTTGTATCAAATTCCCATTTGGTCACTGAATTATCCATTTGTAGTCACCGAACTTTGATAAATCTCTAAATTTAGTCACTCCCTCATTGTTTTTTATCAAAATAAAAATAACGAAAAATTGATATGATGCTTAAATAACAAATATATTTGAAAGATTAATTATTATGAAGATTTTGGAAGAAAAAATGCATTTTACGTCAATTTTCATTAAAATTTTGATGAAAAAATGGAGTGACTAAATTTGAAGATATATCAAAGTTCAGTGACTAAAAATGGATAATTCAAAGTTCAGTGATCAAATGTGGATTTTATATAAAGTTTAGTGACCTCTCAGAAAGCTTGCCCAATTTATTAAAGTGAAAACTTTTGAGGACCGACAAAAACATGTGAAATTTTCAGGACCATTTGTGTAATTTAATGTTGATTTAATATAATTTCTTTGGGTATTGATAGTATGTTTCTTGCATGATAACTGTGGTATACACTTGAAATTGGCCTTTATCACTTATTACTTCTTGTTGTATTTTGTACAGATGTGCTTGAAGGAGAGATATTTCTTCAAAACCTACCAAGCATCGTTACTGCTCATGTTTTAGGTAACTATTAATTTTCTAAACATCTTTTGGAAAACCTCGTGAAGGTTCTGTTATTCTGCTTCTAAAACCAGGCTTGTTATTTAGTGAATGTATGTACAACTTTTTGTTGTTTCTAGGAAGTAGTAAGAACTACTAAAGGTCACAAGTATTTATATGTGTAGAGTACAGCCCTGTAAATAATCTTTGTACCATTGTAAATTATTCTCTTTACCAGATCCACAACCTGGAGAGAGAATTTTAGATATGTGTGCGGCCCCAGGAGGTAAAACAACTGCAATTGCAATACTTATGAAGGATAAAGGTGAAATCATCGCCCTTGATAGATCTCATAATAAGGTATATGTATCATAATACTTTGGTTTCATTTCACTTTTTTTTGTTTTGTTATTAATACGTTATTGTGTAGGTGATGGATATATTAAAGTTGGCTGATGAGATGGAAATACGGTGCATAAAGGCATATAAACTAGATGCTCTTAAATCTGTTAGTGCGAGCATTGGTGACCAAAATGAGGTTGTATTAGAACAACAAAGTGTTATAGTGGATGAAGAATGCTATGATTTGACCAATGTGCGAAAAGGTATTTGTCATCTCTCTCCCTCTCTCCCACAGCACAAGTGTGATGCGCTTGTCTCTTAATTGAACTTTTAACTTTAACTTGGTGGTGGTTCTTTGCCCCTCTGTGCTCCTATATACTAGTATACTCATTTCATCTAGCCCTTTGAGTTTTTGGGGTGGTTTACCTTTCTTCCCAGAATACTTTTTTTGGTTTTGACTTTGTCATTTTTTTATCTGTATTTTTTCTTTTCTGATGTCAGCCTTCTTGTTCATGCTTTTAGATGAGAAGGGAAGGTATCTAAGTAATTCAGAGATGAGAAAGAGAATGAGACAAATGAGAAATGGACCAGGTAAAAATAACTCCAAGGGGGGCAAAGTTGTAAATTCCAAGGGATTC